>RPFO01000154.1:4751136-4949390 GCA_009746045.1 Mesostigma viride
GTCACTAGACCTTTGCGCCAGGCGTGGCGCAGCTGTGATGGGCAGTCACTTAAAGTGGTGTAGAGGACGTTGGGAGGGCGCTTTTCATCTTTGCAACTTGATCCCAGAATTTGCTGGCAAGGTCGGCTAGCCGCTATGGCGGCTGCGCTGAATGTCAGACGATGCTATCGTCATCTCCAGGCGTGGAGAGGCCTAGAATAATATTCTTTATTTAGGGTATATTTTTAATGTATTATTTATGATTCTTTACTTATTCTTTATTATTCATGGTCTCCACCAACCAAAACTGGCCATGATAATGGTTGGTGGCTGGGGGGCTCTTCGATTTGGGTGTACGGATTTCCGGCGCTGGGCGGCCACCGACGATTTCCCTTCTGCCCAGTCGGTGCGGCAAGCGGCAAGTGGACACTAGGGGAGCTGCGTCGGATTACACGTAACTGCGTCACGCGAGCATATGTGTGTGTGTATGTGTGTTTTCCCTATCACCCTTTCTTGTTACCCTCTGTCTCCCTCCATGCAGGTCTACCTAGAGATAGCCACACGGCTCCCACGGCCTTCGCGTCTTTCCTCTCAGACAACTACCCTAGCTAGTCCTTCCACGGCGTTGGATCGCCATGCATCCAGGCATAGTTGTCTCACTTCATAAGTGCTCAGTGGGATGGGAGTGGGATGGAATGGATGATGCTAGCTATCTAGTTCCTAGTTACAGGGTTGTGGGCACCACGGCCCGCGGGAATCGCTATGAATGCCAAACTGGGTCACACGCGGAGCCGCCATTGACTTGGAGGTGGTTTCCTTCATCCCTACCTGCCACCTATCCTTGCGAGCCATCTGCCTCCATATTGCAGCCTTTATGTCGGTAGCCTGTATGTCGGACAATTAAGCAGGAGGCTGCCCGGGCGTGAGCCCGTCCCGTCTAGGGTAGCACATGCCCATGCCTAGCCTATCATGGAAAGTCCACGGATGATGGTCCGGCCGCACGCGACCTGGGGCACGCGCGCCATTAATTAATTAATTAGAAACATAACTCCGTTGGGAGTACATGTAGCACATATCCCTGAGGCCTTGCCTGGGCCAAGCTCCGTTCGCTCACACCCTACTGGCGCTCGAAGGGCCTGGACGGGCACCGCAAGCGCATGCTCTTCAAGGTCCTCGTCCTCACGGTGCTCACGTATGGCGCCGAGGCGTGGACCCTCCCACCCAAACTGGCAGCTCGGCTCGACGGCACCGTTTACAGGATGCTCCGGCAGGTCCTTAATGTAGGTTTTTCCGAGCGTCCGTCATCAGAGTCTTTGTATCATGGCATGCCTCGTGTT
The DNA here is from genome assembly GCA_009746045.1 of Mesostigma viride. Classification (NCBI taxonomy): domain Eukaryota; kingdom Viridiplantae; phylum Streptophyta; class Mesostigmatophyceae; order Mesostigmatales; family Mesostigmataceae; genus Mesostigma; species Mesostigma viride. The sequence continues at coordinate 4,752,453 of RPFO01000154.1, forward strand.
TCGGACGAGATTAGGCAGCGTAGGATAGCATTTGTAGGACACCTTGCCCGCACCAGCCAGGTCGACACCACCCTTGGTCTGGCCGGCCCCCAGCGGCTTGGACAGCCAGGGCGGCACATTCTGACCTGGCCTGGCCCCAAGGACATTACCAAAAGGGTAGGGAAACCTGTCACCAACTACGTTCAGATGTTGCTGGACGACCTAGTGGTCCCAGCCCAGTTTGAGCACCGCATCCACTCTCTCTCCCGTCTTTGGACTGCCATGCAGGACAAGACGCGGTGGAAGAAGATTGTCAAGGCGCACACGCCCGACCCTGTGGGCAAGCCACCTCCCCCCAAGCGGAGGAGGCGTTTTGATGAGTAGTGTAGTTAGGATTTTCTAGATAGAGTTAGGATAGTTCGATCACGCGGCTTCCCCCACCCCATCCATCCTGAAATATGTGCTACATGACCTCCCCACGGAGGCATGTTATAATTTAATTTAATTTTTTAATATCCCTGAGAGGGGGCATATGGCTTTTAATACATTCTGGGCTACTTCCTGCAAGGGTGGGAATGTAAGCAACACTTGCTCTAGGTGCACCAAGGCACCTGCACCCTCATGATCTTCACACTATGCCCAGCTAAGGGGGAGTATGTCATGGGGGGAGGATCATCATGGCTATACAAGGGCTAGGGCAGGGCTTCTCGACAGAGAGCATCTCTCTGCACTGCGTAGCATGGCTAGATTCGCGACATCCATGGGGGTCCCATTATAGGCAGGGCGTGGCTAAATTCTGAAGGCATCATCCATGGGGGCCATGTGAGGACAGAACACCCGGGCTGTGCGGGCTTGGTGCCGGCCACCTTATCTGATGCGTCTACCTGATCTGTGCGGGCCAGTTGCCCGGCTAGGCCCAGGCGCCTGTGCCTAAGAATGTGGGTAACGTATGGTAAATCAGCGTACAAATCCTCATTGCTAATGTGCAAACCAAATGGGATATCTTTGCCTTGCGCATCATCTTGGTGACAGCGCTGTCAAGTCGTTTCTGCAGCTCCTGCATCGGATAACGTCGGGGAAGGAGCCATACAGATTACAGGCCCAGGGCCTGCGGCTACGGAGGCAAATCTGCCCTGTGTGGAGATGGCTAGCGTGGGGTGCCGGGTAGCCCATAACCGTGTCACGAGCTAGCATGAGAGCGGGGCCCAAACTCTCGGCCTGACGCCGCAAGAATCTGGCAAAGTCATTTCGGTCGCTTGACGACAATGTGACGCGCCGGCCCAGCAGCAGCAGCGCCGTGACCAGTGGCCGGCCGACTGCATCCAGCATGCACAACGGCCAGCCCGGAGAACCCAAGGCGGCACTGGTGGCCGGGGCAGGGACCCATAATAAGGCTTTTAATTTCCGAACCGTGGGACATGCCCCCCTGGGCTCCCACAAGATTGAGCATTTAAGCTAGTTGTCCAGATGCGGGGGCATTTGGAATGCCGGTGCTCAGCTCCAGGGATATGGTGTTCTCAGGGTCGATAAGTGCTACATGTACATACTCCCAGCAGAGATATGTTACAAATTATTTAATTAATTTAATTTAATTTGGAATGGGATGGCATTAGATATTAGCAGTTACAAGAGTAATTTAGATCAGCCATGGCTCAGATTGCCTCGGCACCATGCTGTGCAGAAAGCGCTCTTTGGCCTGCCCACTTAATTGCGGGCTGATTGCGGCCCGGTGAGAGAAGTTAGGGCGCCCGGTCCCTCGATCCTTCTCGTTGTGTGTGTAGGGTTGAAGGTTCCTTTACTCTGTATTGGCACCCCGCCACGTGACGTGCAGTCACGTGCTCATTAATTAATTAATTAATTAATGGCTCATATTGTACGTGACGGCATTAGATCAGGCATGGCTTATTGTCGAGGAGACAACCACTAGATGGCAGGCCAGAAATCGAGAGAATCCGGACCATGGTAGCAGCCTCGAGCCTGCCGTTACCTTGCCCGCGTTTTCGAGTCGTTCAGGATGATGAATATGAATGGAGATGGAAATGTGTAGCCTTGCTTGTGCATTGAAATTAATACGGCTGGCTTACGTGTAGAGCGACTAGATGATGGCCTAGACGGTGGAGCTGGAAACAGCTTGCTTGATCAGGGCGTGTCATGTTTCGAGCCTAACTGCATGGCCGGGCTGGTGTCTAGGGGTGAGCACCATTGCTGCGATCGCTCTCCCACCATTTACGAGGAAATACCCGCATTGAAATGGAAAACCACTGAAAAGGTCTAGCCAGTCAGTCATTACGTTAGCCATGCCATGTTTCCAAACGTCCAACTTGTAACAGCAGACTGCGGTGCATTAAGGCAAGAATCCGGAGGACAGCACTTTCAAATGTGCGGCGGGAACTGTATATTGTGGCTATTCACTTGCGGCCTTAGTTAGCCTATGTCATGACCGCACTCTCACCTTTATAGCATCCGCATCGCATAAGCTTTGCTTCAGCCTATTTTTCACCATTATTCGCATCAGCTTTGTGGTTCAGCCCTATAGCTTGTATCCATTGGTAGTAACTGCCACCATGGCAGCCATGCCTAGAATGTTTGCCTTGCTCAGTGTGCCACCATACCTAGTGAGTCACGTGCACGGCTAACACACGGTACACAACGTCAGCCGTAGCCTCAGCTTAGCCCTTGTTGTACAGCCATGCTACGTCCTGGCTATGATCAGATTACTTGCATGTTGCCCACGCTACTTGTTACCGATGATATGCTCACATGGGTCTTATTGCACCCAGTCGGACAGCACTTTGCCGGATCATCTATGGCGTGTCCGATAATTTGCAGCTGTGGTGCATGCCTCTGGCATGGAGGAGAAAATAAGGGGGTCTCTGCCCTTTCTTCCTGTTGTGCACATGCAGGGATTAAAAGCACTTCGGTGCTGCGTGACTCCCCACCCAACGGGAGCACGAGTTAATTAATATGTGGTTCTCCTGACGACCCTGCCAACTACCCGGAGGAGTGTGCATCCAGAGGCCCCGGGAGAGGCCTTTATATAATCTGCCAAATGAACCGGCGCCGCTGAATGAGTTCCGGCAAGCCAGTATCTGTCAGGCCACTGGACCATCACTTATTGAGGCAGCCCTACTGCACCCGCTATGCTTTTGCTGTGTCGTATTGCACCCACAGGGCGGTCCCCGCTGCCGGATCGTTTCGATGCCGGGTCTGATTGTGCACCGGCTGTGGCATGCCTGTGGCATGAGGGAAGCCGAGGGGTCTCTGCCCCCTGCCCGCTGTGCGCAATCAGGGATTGAAAGCACTCAGGAGCTCCGGGACCGGACTCTCCAACGGGACTGAGCACGTGCTTAATTAATGAATGAATTAATCCAGAGGCTGTGCCACGCTCAAACTCTGTGCATGCTCGATTCTTGACCTCCTTTGTTCTGTTCTCGGCCGCCAGCTTGGGGAGAGCCAAATTATGGGCTTCCAGCCTGGGCGCAACACAGCGCCGTCATGGCCATCTTTGTCGCGCGCCGTCTCTACGAGGAGATCGCGCTCCTGCAGCCTGCCAGGTGTCAGAGTTTTGATACCGCTATCTCGATCTTGGCCGACTTCATCAGTCAAGCTAGGGTTATGATTCTGTCCGCTGCGGCGGCCGCCCTATCATTGGGCTGTCCTTGCATGCTCGCGCTTCCGAATGCGTACCCATGAACTCCCTGATTGCTGTCATCCGCACGCCGGTATGAGGGGTCAACCAGGCTCGGTGCGCACTCAACATGGCATTAAACATACCCCGCCACTGTCCACTGCAGACCGGCGTCTGGCAAGGTTGCGTACGTCCGGTCACCGTAGCAGCTGTTCATTATGTAGTGGATTATGTTATGCGCCAGGCACGTGCGCGCCGGCTTTCAGTGCCAGTACTGCCGGGACCAGTTTGCTGGCCACGAACCTGGCCTAGTGCCTTACGCATAAGACCGGAGAAGGGGAGCCCGGACCAACCAGCACTGAAATACTGAATCACTCCTCAACCTCATTTATGCCGACGACATCACGCTCACTAATTGGGCAATACCGGCGGGCGTGCCGAGAGTACGGTCGGGCCACCGAGACATCAATGACCAGATCTGACAGGCACTGAGCCGGGAACGTTCCCATGCAATGTAGTAGTCGAGGACGGTCATGTCGGGCCAGTGCCTGGGGATCGAGCTCTAGTAGAGTGCACGGCCCCGTGGGCCATCCGTATCCTCACACTTGATGGTGGCCGGCATCACTCGAGCAGACCAACGGGACCACTGGTCGGCGACGCGCATGCAGCACTGGGTGGTGTGGAGGTAGACGGGTAGTCCATGCAGTCATCTGATTCTGCTACCCCCCCAAATTAATTGGATGTTCTGATTCTTACGACGCGGGCCGGCCAGCCTGGCACGTAGTGCAGCTCAATGGCGTCATTACTGTCGGCTGCCCGCAGCTCCCGCAAGGTCAGTGCCTGCCGCCACATATTTACTACGCCCGCCGGCTGTGGCGCGGGGCGAGCAACTGGTGGCGGCGGCGAAAATAACTCAAAGTGGCGTGGATCAAGGGTGAACAGTGCAGCCATGGGCCGGATCAAGGGCGCGAATTGGTATCTAGGCACTCAGAGTCTGAGCTGACGCTGCCCTGAAGGCCGGGAGATCAGTGAAGGGGAGAGTCCGACTAGGCGGCCAACTAGCCCCACGCCCGGCCCCGCACATCAATTAACTAATTATTATAAACACACACTTCCCGTTGAGGAGTCACGGAGCACAATAATAAAGAGTTAAAGTGCTTTTCCGGCGATCCCTGTATGTTGCACACTGCATGGGAAGGGGGCAGGGACACCCGTCTTCCCTCATGCCCGGAGGCAAGCCACAGCTGCAATCGAAACTACTCTCGAGGAGAGCCCCGGGCTGGCATCTCTGTGGGTGCACTCATGCTGAAATGTGCCGGTGGGTGACATGGCGGGGGCATTGTCTGGCCCTGCGCATTGGTTGTTCTGAAGTCCCGGCCGGGCGCGTGCATACCGATGGCTGCCATCCAATCAGCGCAATTAGTTAATGCCGGCGCATAGGTCTTTTGTTGTTTTTCATCATGGACACGAGCAGGGAATATGTCAGACTAAGACTGACAACGTTGGACACAGCAAGGGTTCTCCGGGGCAGGCCGTGGGCGGCGGCGGTGCTCGGCGACCGCCCTGGCATGGGCAGTGAGGTCGGATGGTGTCTCACTGAGAGTGCCTGCCAGATGACAGCATTAGGAGTCTTGCACTGCCTCACTGTGCCTGTACTAATATCAGGCCAGTCCGGGATGGAGACACCTGAATGCAGGTCAGAGAATCAATTGATGCCGGGGCATGCACTCACAATTAATTAAAAAACTGAGCGCCATTAATTGGGCACGGCCCGGGAAAATCTCCAGCCAGACAGGCTAGTTGGGCGATGCACGGCCCAGGAAGGCCGCGGGCGCCAGGCGGGCTGCGCGGGTGAGCCCGCAGCCTCCTGGCATGCAACCCAGGAGTCTGAGTTGCCAATCACATGGCGTGGTCGCTGAGAATAAGTAGGACCCGGGGTAAGCAGCTGAAGGGCAGCTGACGGATGCATTCGGCACGGCCCTCGATCCGCGGCCGCTCGTAGCAGGTCAGGGAGGGTACCACAGAGCCAGTGCAATAGGTGGACCGGACCACACGACGATGATTGCGGGCGCTGGAAACACAGCAACATAGTCGGGGTCGCCGGCCCACAGGGATCCCAGGCAGGAGACTGAGCCATGTGACCGCCCGCGCCGGGCCCCTGAGTATTATCGCCTGACGAGGGGAGTAGGGCCCCGCACTTCAGAAGGGTCAGGCGGACCCTTCTGGTTGATGGCCGCCATGGCGGCCTCAAGGTCGGCCAGGGTGGTGACCACCACTTCGTCCGGCGCGCCGCGGACGCTCCCGGGGACCAAGGGCGTGGATGTCGTCCAGATAGGCAAGTAACGCAACGTTACGTCGGGGTAGGCGCCGGCGTGGATGCCTTGGAGGACCTTGTGGAGAGGCGCCGAAAGGTAGAAGATGTCTAATGGGTCGCCCTGCTGCGTGCCCGTGCGGGATCGAGGTGAGATCCATGAACGTCCCATTTTCCATGTAAAAAATTTGGGGTGGGGGCACCGTAAACACACCGAGGTCCATGCGGGGAGGTCGGGGAACTCCGGTCACGAACCGCATCAAAGATGCTGGTCTTGCTGACCGCATAGAACGCTTTGGGGCAGTCCATCTTCAGGGCCATGTGCTCACGGTGGGTTTCAACTGTAGGCCTGAGCTGTTTGGATGTGGTGATGCCACAGCCCCCTTAATTTGGTAACAGCCCCCAAGCGCTGCATGTGCGGCCACGGACGCCTCATTGTCACCCCGGACGGGTCAGAAGTATGCGCGACACTCCGTGGCCCTTTGGCTGCAGACAACCTTGTGGGCGAGCTGGCGGAGGACCTCCCCGGAGGTGATCGATGGGTCCGACCCGGGCGGCAGGGGGGGGGGCATCGTCCTGCATTTAGGAGAGCGATGAGGCGGGCCCTGGCCAGCCAAGGGTGCGCAGAAGCTGGCACATTCCCCGCCGTCATGCACGTCGGAAACCGCCTCGAACAGGGCACCCGCCCCCCCGTGCCCAACCATAACGGTGAAGTGCTCATACCGCCACCCGGACGGCCCAGTGGACGACGTTCGCGGGAGGCCCTTGAGTACCTCAGCGAAGGGGACGGGATCCAGCACACGAGGGGGCCGGGACAGGGGGCATGACCGGCGGTACGAAGGCGGGTTCATCAGGATGAAGCCTGCCAATGCGTGGTGCGTGGCAGGAGTAGAGGGGGCCAGGGCGACCATTTCCAGCTTCTGCCTGGCCCGGCTCAGCTCGCCGATCACTTTGACCAAGCGAGTGATGTCAGCCTCGACCTGGGCGAAGGAGGCGACCCCCCTATACACGGATGAAGGCGGAGCTTACTATATAGATGCGGAGCTTTGGGCTGGCCACTTTAGATGCTTATAAATAAACATTTTCCATTAGCTAGATAACTGTGCAGTCTTATAAACACTGCCAAGATATAATAGTACTACTAACTCGACATTAAAATAAGAATTTGATACCCTCCCGGCCTGCCAAAGTGCCAATACATTACCCAACTTGTCTTCAAGACTTGTAAATATACATGGGTATTATCGTTAGTACCAATCTGCCACTTGTCGACAAAACAAATCCAGCGACCAGCCCAACACTAAATAGCTGAAAGCCAGCTTGGCTTTGGTAGAGAACTGTCGCTGTGGCCAGGTATGCATGTTCGAATTTCCTCCCGGTCTGCCATCAATACAGACGGTCAACAACTTCAGCGAGCTCACTTTCCAGGAATTTCACTCGCGCTTGTAGCTTGCCCTTGTCTTCACGCAGTTTTTGAATTTCCCGGACATCCTGTGGCAAAACACAGCAAAGAAAAAGCATGATCACCATTTACTTCATAGGCCCCAACAACTGTCAACTATGCTCAGAGATAGTTACCCCATACTGTACCCTATACAGATAAGAAAAATGTGTTCTGGGGGATATTGGTAGTCACCCTCTACCATGTGCACATGGCATGCGGCGCACAGCAAGCCTCTAAAATACAGGGATTGCTTCTCCAATGCCTCCCATCTGACAAGCCCGGCAGTCACCATCATGCCAGGGATAGGGAAAGCTTGTTGCCCCAGTACTCAGGCACTTCCCGGCTAAGTCAGTCTTAAACCAATCCTTCACTTGATGGACCCAACATATGGGCAGCCCAGCTTTCAGTTGTTGCGCAGAGGGTACGACGGACCTTGCACATTTGCAATAGCCTTTGAATATGATTCGGGTACCCCGCTGATACGGCATGCTGAGATTGTAACGCTTTGTGGAGCTGTCGGCATGGCATCAACAGATCCTCACTAATGAACCTGCACAACTGCTTCCACTTGTACAGTGACCCTAAGCAAATGGTTTAGTGGCGATAAATCCGCCCACCCGCCGCTTGCTTCCCCTTGCCGCATAATGCCACAGCTGGCCACGCACCTGCGCCATGTGGTTCATGGCGGTCGCCACTTCGGCCGCGACGAATGCGCCCAGGGACTTGACCTCGTTGAGGTCGCTGCGCAGCCGCTGCACCGTCTGCGAGACTGCAGCTGCCACCTCGTGGTTGTCCGAGAGCGCCTTGGGGATGCCCACGACTGTCGCCGGTGGATGGCAGGCAGGCCAGAGAGAGGGGTGCACAGTGCCAGGGGTATACAAGTATTAGGGGCATGCAAGAAAAAGAATTAGGGGAAGCTTTGTTGTCTGGGTGAACAAACTAGTAGTTTGTAAGCGGATGCGCAAGTATGCATGCTGTGATGATCAACTAGGCAGGAAACATCGCAAGCCACAACGCGGTTCCGAGACGAGATAGAACCCACCAATATGCATGCCCATGCATCGATGCCAACAGAAGTGAGCAGACAGCAGGGCACAAGGCATAACACGGAAAGCAATGCCCACTGTGCTTCCTGGAGCAGACTGATGCAGGCAGGGCCCAAGGCAGTGTACAGTCCGAGCAGCTGCACAGGCCTGCACAGAGGATAACCCTAGGCTACCCACAGCCATGCCAGCAGCACGCACCAGCTTCTTCAACCTCCTCTTTCGCCTCAATAAACGCTTGGTGGGAGACGGCCACCTCCTGCAGTGTGTGGGTGCACAAGGGAATCCCAGCACCAGGTGCGCCTCCAAAGCCCCCACGTCAGCATCACCCCACAGGACACAGACGCACCGCCGATGAGAACTCCAACGCAGCAGAGCCCGTAAAGGAGGCAGATCCATGTGCAGGGGTAACCTGATTTATCGTGCAAAAATGAAGGCCAGCGTGCAAGTAATGACATCATCACAAAGCATGCATTCAATGCCCTTCATCCCACAGACGGTGAGTCTTGCAGCGGACTGTGACCATGCCGTGGGCAAGCATGTAACAACCCATGCTGGTCACAGCCGCAATTCGCACTTGTTCCTGACACGACCATACACACACGGACACGTATATATATAGCACTTACCCAAGAAGATAGCCAAACCAGAATACACACATTCAGATAGATAGATACAAACATATATATATGTGCGCAGAAATATAGGAGCGCATGCAGGAGCGTTGCCTCACCTCATGCAGCACGTGGATGCGGTCCTTGAGCGCACCACACGTCTGCAGCTGCGCGATCAGCACCGACTCGCTGCTCGAAAGCCTGGCCTCCGCCTCCTCGCGCCCGCGCTGCGCGTCCGCCACCTCCCCCTCCTTGGACGCCAGCTGGCGGTTGAGGAACTCCACCAGCTGGCTCTTGGCCAGCACACCCTCCTCCGCCGCCTTAACGCGCACCCGTAGGTCCTCCAGCTCCTTCTTCACCTGCCAGGGGGCAGGGGCGCGCCCATGATCGGGTGGTGGCACATCCTGCTACCGTTACGCTTGTGGTACGTTGTGGGACAAGTAACTTCTAGTACTTTCTGCCACTCTAACGATTACACCTGTAAGCGCAGGGCTGTTGGCATCGAGCTTGTCCCACTAAACTTTATCACCTTTACCCCGAAGAATCCGCATAATCACAGGAAAGCGCCGCAGAGCACTTACCCACAGGCTTCCGGTCCATTATCGGGTACAAAAGTGCCAACAGTAATACGCAGCACGTGCCTACTTTCAAGGTGCCTGAAAAATCAGAGTTGTCTGCCCCCCCCCCCCAAGTTTCCCTCCCCCCTCCCCCTCCCCGTTGGGCCCAGCGCTCCCCCTCACCTGCTTATCGGGGACCCCCTTGCCCTTCTTCTTCACGGCTTCCTCTGCCTCGGCCAGCGCCTTGTCTTTGCTGGCCAGCTCCTTCTTCAGCTCCATCAGCGCGGCCGACGCCGACTCAGCGTGCAGCACCTCGCGGCTGGGAACGGGGAGGGAGGCATAAGCAACAAAGAAGCGTTGACCAGCACAGGGAAGGGGTTTACTGAAGCCAGCAAGGACTTCAAGGATTCAATTTACGGCAAGGAGGGAAATGCAACAATTACAGTTATGGCCACAGGCGTGAGAGCACCTTGTCGAAACTCACCGCCCAAATAACGTGTATGAGCAACTCAAAACAATAGACCTGACTGCCATCCCAGTCTAGGTAGCCCCTACGATACCCAACCAGGTGTCCACTCACTTTGACTACAAGCGTCAGCTGCCCTCATTTGGAACAAGCGTGGGACGGAGACAAAAGCATGGCGCACAAGGAAGCACAGAATGCAAGCCCCTTCATGCGACTAGCACTATGCTTCCACCACCTGGGTCGACAATCAAGCAGCCTGGCCACTCTGCAAGTGCCACCTGGCAGTACAAACACGCCCAGACACAGTGTTTCTAGTAACGTGACGTTTTCGTCAAATGTTGACGCAAAACACAAATTTCGCCATGAAACGTCAACATTTTAGGGTAAAACGTCAACACTTAGACGCCAAAAAAATGCCGTATCGTCAACATTTTGACGTTCGCGAAGTGTTCGTGCGTCAAACGGGTTTCAAACACAAGGGGCTCGGCGTCAACTGACGAGCGCCATGAGGCGCAGCGTCATTGGACCGGGGGGTAGGGGCGCAGCGTCAACCACGAGTACTTGTGCAATATACTCCTTGTTACTGGACTATACTAGCTGTCTGGAACATTCATGATACGGTGCGAAAATCTTGCCAGTTTGTTTGCTAGCAGGTCTTTCTGAGACACACATCGGGCACTTGGCACTGTTCTAGGCTTTGCCTTTCACGGTGCAGTGGAGGTAAAAGGACGCAGCAAGCCAGCAACAGATTACCGAGGGCAAATGCAGGCGAAGCGATACTTTAATCGTCGCAGCTCGCATGAGGTCGATTCCAATGGATGCGTTTTGCTTTTAAAATATTGCGGTAAAGAATGGCTAACAAAAAAGGTGCTGTATCTTTCAATCGAGTCTATCGCTAGCTTGTTTAAAAAGAAACTGGGTGGACCGGCTTCGGGTGATGCGGAAAAGGATGTCGTGGATGTTGGCAGGAGTTTGGCAGATGATGGGCAGGGTAAGCACCGTCGTGCCAAGCGGGCGAGAGAAGAGCTTGACGAGGCGGTTGATGTGGGGGAGAACGGAAGCGGCACTGAGAAAGCGCCTGCGGATACAGCAACTGAAACTGTGGGACGAGGGTCGGCCGTCTCTGCCGGAGGGAAATCTGGGAAGAAAACTTCGAGCGCGGCAGGAGAAAGCAACCTGGCAACAACAAGCGGATCAGGCAGTTGGCTTTGACGGGCATAATGTTTGCAGAGTCTATAGGGTGCGGTCAGCCCTGCACTTTTGACACGTGTGACTTGTTTGTTTTATCCTACGGCTTATGCCCTAGAGGCACACTGGCAGAGTCGCACGGCGCGGGCAATGCCTGTGATCCGGATTATATCATCATTATCATGTCTTATTTCCACGCGACTGCTGGGTTTTGATACGGTGGCTTTTAAAAAGGCTCAGGCTATAATTTAATCATTTTAATAAACGCACGTTGTTGTGGTACCAACACCACATGAGTCATGACGCCCCTTTCTCCTTCTGTTATCAATGAGATAACGTCTATATTTGCAAGCTATTCCCCAAACTAGCAGGCTTAGGCCAGCCCCCCCCCAAAAAAAGCAATCATCATGTTTGACGCTACGCCGGGGCAAAAAGTCAAATGTTGACGCTACGCCGGGGCAAAAAGTCAACATTTTGACGTTTCCTAAAAACCTCTACTAGAAACACTGCCCAGACAACAACCTGGTCATGCCAGCACGATGCCTGCAACTGGCAGCAAGCCATGGGTCAGTGCATACCGGACCGCATCGGAGGACGCGCGCAGCTGCTCCTCCGCTTTCTCGCGATTGCGGCGCTCCTCCACCGCTGCCTTGTCTGGTGGGTGTCAGCAACCCACCACCACATAAAAGGAACAGGGGCAGCCATGAAGGGTGAACAGCCAATATGGAAGTGGCACGTGTGACCCTACGCCAGCACATATAAGAATGGAAAGGCTGACCACGTGGAAAGACCTAAGTTTAAGACAGCAGTGCTCAAGTTACGGTAAATGCTGAGGGTGCTCGTTCAGGGTGTTCCTGGTGCACAGCTCTGACTGAGAGATTATGTACTTATTCAGCAGTTGGAGAGATGCACATGCGGGCGACCCAGGCTAACTGACATTTGGTGCTTATGCGCTCGACCTTTCCCACCAGCTGCGACACGCTTCACGACAGTAGACGGCACGGAACCTCTATTGCAATTGCATAGTGCAAGAACGTAGAAGGGATCTATATTTACACATAATACCTGCTAACGCCTGCTGACAAGAAACCACCAATAAAAAGAGATACACAGCACCCACAGGCGTGAGCCACCCACCAGCCTGCGCTGCGTCCTGCCGCGTGCGCTCGAGCTCGTCCTTAAGGGCAGCCAGCTTCTCGCGCAGACCCGCCACCAGCGCACCGCCGCCCTCCTCCAGCGACCGACTGGTGCTGGTGTGGCCACCGGCGCGCTTGAGCGGTTCCAGCGCCTCGGCCAGCGAACGCGCCTCCTCGGACTTTTGGAGGACCTTCATCTCCAGCTCCGCCACCTGCCAACGTGAGATGGGACGGAGGGGGGTACAAGGGGAGAAAACAGGGGTGGGCGCACAAAAGAAGGGGGGGGGGGGGGGGGGGTTACAAGGGTGACACGGGAGAGGGGAGCCCAAGGCTAAGGCGGCGGCAAGGCCAGAAGAGGCAAAGCCATGGAGCATCAACAGGGAAATCTGATAAGGCTACAAGCCATGACGGCAGAAAGACGCACCCAAAGGAACGATGAGGGATGAGTTGGGGAGCGGGGCGGCCTCCCGCACTCACCTCGATCGCGTTGGCCTCCCTTTCTGATGCCAGCTGTGCACTGAGCGATGCGCAGCGGGCCTTGGCGTCCTCCAGCCGGTCCTTCTCCTCCTGCAGCCGCGCCGCCGCCACCTCGCGCTCCGCATGCAGCAGCGCCTGGGGAGGAATGTGACGGGGGGTGGGGGGAGAGCGTGGCAAACAAGACGGAGACAATATTGTTGCCACTGAGGGCAAGCAGAGATAACCAGCAACCCTGGGACGGAAGACGGGGAACGAGAAGCCAGATACATGCCAAGCTTTTGGCACTTGCAAGCAAGGGAGATGAGGCTACATATCCAAGGCTGGTGACATAAACACTATGACCACCCCCTCTCCATTGGCAACATTTGCTCGCTGCGCAGAGGGGGCAGTCATGGCTGGCATAAGCATTTTCTTTTGCGCTCGCAACTGCATCCTTTGGTCAACATCAGAATCTGTAAGCCCTACGGGACCAGCTTGCCACTACGTGCCGTTGTCACTGGGAACAATGTGCCCTCAGTGCCCTTGCCTTATATAATCGTTTAGCATCAACCGAATAACAATAGAAAATCGAGAATCTCCCTTCTGCCACCGTTGCCAGCATCCATACAGTGAGGACCGTGTGTGCACCCTTGCTCACCTTGGCCTCAGCCTGCGCCACCTCCAGCCCTGCCACCTGCTTGTTCAGCTCTGCCAACTGCTGCTCCAACGCGGCGCGCTTCTTCTCCAGCTCGCGGCAGCGGGACTCGGCTGCCGCCACCATCTCCTCCGACTCCTGCGCATGCAACGCATGAGGCATGTGGAGCAGGCAGCAGCAATATGAAATAAGAGACAAGGACACAAGGACAGGAGTGTAGGGGTATGACCGTGCGCGGCCTGGTGAGGATCCCATAAAATGCAGAGCCGCGACAAGATCCAATACTTGCCAATTGCCAACAGGGAGTCCGGGAAGGAGTGGGCAGCCAGCCAGCGCGAGGCTGCATTCACTTCTGAGAGGCAGGCGACTCGAAAAGGATGAGGGAATGTTTTCCAGCTAGGCCAAGATATGACAGCAGGAAAAGTCTGAAGCCACTTGCGCCGACGAGCACGACATCTATGCCTGGTCCCTGCGTTCTTATGCCCCATCCTCCCCCCCTCACCTTGAGCTGCCGGTCCTTGGCGGTCAGCTCCGCCTTGAATGTGACCAGGCGGCCGTTGGCACTGGCCAGCTCCGCCTCCACGGCTGCCGTGTGGCTGAGCAGGCCCGTCAGCCGCGTCACTTCCGTGTCCAGGCGGCCGACCTGGCGCACGTGTGGCAGCGCGCACAGGGCGCACACGAAGAGGGCATGAGTAAGAAGAGCCCGGCACCCTCCCACATGGACCATATCAGAGTCAGGGAGCCTTGGCAAGAGCCTTTGCAAAACAAAGCTGCTTGCACCAGCACCAGTTTACCTGTACCTGTAGCTAATCTACAATAGTCCAGAAATTTAAACTAGTGATGCTGTCGCTATCATTCTTCACCTGCTCCCCCCCCCCCCCTTTTACCTCCTTGGTCAGACTCGCGCGCTCGCCCCTGAGCTCCTGCAACTGTGCGGCATACTCGGACGAGTCGCCCAGCTCCGCGGTGAGGCCCGCCATGTGGCGCCGCACAGACGCGATGGCACTGCCCATGTCGCCGGTCCAGCGGGTGAGTGCTGCCACCGCGGTGGTTGCGCTGTCGTACGGCACGCCCTTGCGCCACGCGCCGATGGCCTGCAGCAGCTCCTCGGGCAGACCGGCCTGGGGGTATAGGGCATGTGCCGCCGATGGTTTTGTCAGTTGGTCAGTTCATCCACTGTGAGAACACCAGGCCGTCTCCAGTGAGGGGAAATCCAATGTGCAGCCTCCTTCTGGATGTTGCTTACCACTGTGAACTCCCCCTCCTTGCATACACACCTTCCCCCCTCGCCCCCACGCAAGGTGCTGCACCAATGCACAGGCCTCATGGTTCCTGCTAAAAATATTACCAGTGAGAGGGGGCCAGCAACACAAATTAGTGTCACGAACGCGGGATGTTGAACAGGTGCGCTCAGCCTCACCTGTGACTGGTTGAGGCCACGGCTGGCAGCCGCCACCAGCTTGGACACCTCCAGGTTCAGGGACTCCACCGTCTCGCCGATGTCGACCAGCAGGGTAGACACCTGGCGGCGTGCGGACACGAGCTCCTGCTTCGCCTGCCAGGTGGCAGACAGGGATGTCGTGCCACATCATGACAGAACAGCATGGTGGGTGGATGTTCAGCCAATGGCGGGATAACATTCCAGGGTGGCAAGGCATCAGGTAATCACTGAATTCCCATTGGGAGGTAATGGACATAGCATCGATACAGGAATGGAAGCACTATTGGTGGCACGATGTCGCGATGAATCACGACTTTCAGGTCTCTTGACCCTTGAAGTTTTGTCACACACTGCCCCACGCATGCAAAGATGCTGCTAGTAAGCCGCAGCAACCTAGCATACTTGTGGTGGGCTGGTTCCCAACCAGTTTTCCCGCAAGGATGACATGACTGGCCCATCATTTTAAACCCAATACCCTCGTTATTAGAACACCTGGGGTCCTGCCAGCGCAGCTGTGTCTGCAGGCGTGTCCTCCCACCGACTCCCAGAACCCCCCATCTCCCCAGCCATCCCCCGAGCTTGCCAAGCACATCTCCCCCCCTTCAACGCGGACCTTGTCGAGTGCGTCAGCCTCGCCAGCGGTCTTGCCGCGCAGAGCGTCCAGGCTGGCCTGTAGCGTCTCCACGGCCGCGCAGCTCTCGGCGTGCTTGAGCGCCAGACCAGAGAGCGTGGCCTCCACTGCCTTGCGCTCGTCCTTGGCCTTGGCCACCTCGGCCTCCAGCTCCCCCACGCGCGCCGACAGCTTTTCCGCGCGGCTCGCCTCACGCTGCAGCTCCACGCTGGACAGGCTGCGCACGCTGGCCGAACTGGGGGCAGCCGCCACCAGTCATGGGGAGGGGGGGGGGGGAGAGAGGACAATGGGGAAAGGGATACAGGGACAAGGACCATGGAGTGTGAAGGGTTAGAGGATATTGTGGAGAAGATACAACGGAGCGGTGGTTGCATGCGGCCAGTTCTGGGGACTGGAATATGCAGGGGTCTTGATGGTGCCTTTCTCGCAGCACACGGCGCTCTGTCAAGCGCTTTTATTTTACTGTGCAACGTGGGATGGGGCGCACCAGCGACCATCACCATGTACCGCAAATGCGGGGCCCAGACGGGCTCATAAACCTTCAACAAGGTTTTGTTTCCCTCCATGGCCAGTGGGCCGTCTCGTGGACTGTGACCTGGTGAGAGGGCAACCAAGCTATCGTTGGTCAACATTGATGACAACGCTGACAACATAAATCAAGGGCAGGAAGCTACAGAGCCACAAAGAGCGAAGAAATGAAGCTGGCAGGATACGCCGCTGTGCAGGTAAGGGCAGCTTCTGTCGACATGGAATGGCCAGCGGGACACAACTGCCCAGGGCTTCCTAGTGCTAGTAGGCAAGGAAAAAAAACGGAGAAAATGGCCTCATGGGCAGCGACAGCTGCCTTCGATGAAAGCACCCTTGTGAAAGGCTGCTGAATCAAGCATCTCATCAAGACAACCTGAGTGGTCCGCCTTCGGCCACCCGCAATATACATTGTGAGCCTGTCACCCAGTCCCAGCGAGCACCTGATTGACACCTCACACCGGGGCAGATGGCAACGACCAGATAAAGGGCTGTGAAACCTCCTTAGCTCCAGCACACTGGCCAACCTGGATGCCAGCTCCTCGATGCGCGCTGCCATGCCCGCGCGCTCCTCCTCCCACGCCTTCACCATCTGGGACTTGGCGGTGGCGGCTGCGCTCGCCTCCTGCTCCAGCCTGGCCTGCATGGCTTTGAGCGAGGACTCGAGCGTGAGCGCCTGCACCTGCAGCTCGCCGCGTGCGCGCACGCCCTCGCTCACCTCCTCGTTGAGGCCCGAGATCACCTGGCCAGGGGCGGCCAGGGCGGGTTGGGCGGTGGTTGGGGCATGGGGGAAGGAGAGAGGTGGCATGGAAGGCACAGGGTGGAAGCACGTGTGAGTAGGACCAGAACAGAACAACATAATATAGCTACAAAGCTGAGCGAGCACCAGCCGCAAATACAGCGGTGTGTCAGCTGGTTCAATTTAATCAAGTTTCCACATGCTCACCCATCATAAGCACTTCAGTTGTACACAGGAGTTCCGGTAGCGCTAGATCTGGCTCCACTTGTTACGTAACCATGCCACAGCGACAGAAACTACCAAAGCCGGTCATACCCAACCATACAGTCACGCAAGGATCATTCAGCGATCAACTGCAGGCGGATGGATGTACGAAGACAGCGGCTCACCTTGCTCTTTTCCTCCAGCGCGGTCTCGTAGCACCGCGCTGCCTCCTCATTGGCTGCCTTGGTCGCTTCCAAACGGCGCGCCAGCTCACCCACGGCCGCCTCCTTCTCCTTGACCTCACGCTCCAGCGCTGCCAGGTCACTGCTGGCATCCGCCACCTTCTTCTCCAGCGCCTCCACGCTGGCCTCGGCCCCAGCCAGCGCCTCGCTCAGCTCGAAAAGCTGCTTGTCCTTGGCCTCCACCTCCTTCTGCCACGTGGCATTAGAGAGCGTGAGGCTGTTGGACAGCTGCGTCGCGTGCAGCTCCTGCTCGCGGATGCGCGCCGTCAGCTCCTCGCGCAGCTGGTGGCGACGCAGGGGCAGAGAGAGGACGAGCCAGCATCAGGGACTAACACTCAGACTTCGTCGCGCATCACGTGACATGCCAATATTCACACAGGGGCTCCCGCCCTGACCCTGCCCGATGTTCATCGGATTGCCCACAGCATGAAGCCATGGATTTTGAGAAAAAATTATCGGGACGTGGCCCCCAGTTACTCCCCTCAGCTCCACGGAACGACCTCCTGCTGGCTACACCTGCTCGTCGAGCACTGCATACGCAGCATTGCCGCCTCGTTCCCCGACCTGTTGCCTGCCACCTACCCCACGGTGCGCTAACAGGATCGTGGGGTATTCGCCGCCCGCCCTTTACCTGTGCCAGCTGCTGGTCCCCCTCGTTGCGCACGCGGGCCTCGGTGGCCGCGACCGCGTCCTGCAGCCGCAGCTCCGCCGCCTCCAGCGCCGCCGCATGCTCCACACGTGACTGGTGGGGGCAGGGGGGGCCACGGGGTAAGGGCGGCCACAATCACAGGCACGCGTGTAACATGTTGAGCACAACGCTCAAAATCTGATATGCACAGGGCGGCAACAGTGGACACGTCACAATCAGATGAATGTAAAGCAGTTGCACTCATATGATACGATCATGAAGGGAAACACATTGCCATAAGGGAGCGTGTGCATCCATGTATCGGGTGGGCATATTCCCCTTGCGTTTGCTGCCAACCTGGGATGTGTCCCAGTACGGCCTTCTCATTCTACATTCTTAACGCTACCACCTCCCACAGCACAAGAATTCCAACATGGTTCCCCACAGTGCTCTCTACCGACCTGCCACCCCCCTGCCCACCCCTTCCTCCATGCCCGGTGCTCAAAGACATGCTGCGGTAGGGTACCCCTCATTCAGCATTTCCCCTCTCATGGATCCTCAGACCTCGCCTTCATCCCATCGGCACCTAAGCCTTCACCTCACCAGTGCATCCACACCAACCTCAGCTGCCTTCCCCCAATCCCCCGTGCGTGTCCGTCACAAAACCTCCCATGTTCTGCTCTCCCTCCCACCAGCCCTCACCACTGGCCTACATTACCAGCCTTCACCACCAGCCTACATTACCAGGCCGCACCCCCCACGCACCTCATCCAGCGTGTCCTGCAGCGCCTGCAGCTCCTCCTCGGCGTCGGCCTTGGCGAGCGCCACCTCGCTCTGCAGCTCCTTGCACTTCTGCTCCAACGCGGCGATCTCGGCCCTGAGCCCCTCGCGCTCCGCCTTCCACGCGATGCGGTTGTTCTCCGCTCCGCGGATCACCTCGGCCAGCCGCCCCTGCACCGACTGGGGGGCGCCGGTGCGGGGAAGGAGTGTTGAATGGGGCAGCAAAGAAGCACCAAACAGGAGGATACAGCGATCCAGGAGGTGTGAGAGAGAGGTCCACAGCAACCAGCCATCTTACGGCAACAATTGTCTGCACCTGCACACCTGCGCCACAAGGCACAGGAACAAAACGTACTGTGGGCATGCAGCATGGCCCATCTGCCCATTCCCTCGTGCATTCACCTGGAACCTGTTTCTCGCCCCGCCACTTCCACTTCCCCTTCCCCCACCTCCTCTGCCCCTGCGTTACCTGCAGCTCCGTCTCCAGCGCGGCGGCCTTCCCCTTGCTGCGCTCCAGCAGCTGCTCCAGCTCCGTCACGCGCAGCAGCGCGTCCTCCTCCACCTTGGCGCGCCGCTCCATCTCCGCATCCAGCAGCGTGGACAGCTGCTCCTTCACCTGAGCAAGATGGGCCGGGCAGGTAGATGACGTGAATTGGGGGGGGTGAGGGGGGCAGGCAGATTTGCATGACCGACTTTAGATACCCTAAAGGGGGTTTTGGCGTAAGGGGGCAAGACGCCACAAGGAGTGCACAATGGGGTATCAGCTGCAATCCCACCTGGCTCAAGGACGTCAAGAAGCCAAGCAGAGGGAAAAGAGAGCGAAGGTGGAACTGGGATGTTGTAAGGTGGCCACTCCCTTGCATTAGCCCTTGCGTTACCTGCTCCAGCTCGGCGGCCGCCTCCTCTGCCTCCTCACGCATGCGGGCCTCCAGCTCAAGCAGGCTCGCGCGCTGCTTCTCGTTTTCATGCGTCAGCTTCTCCATGCCCTCCAGCTGGGGTGTGTGGGGGGACAGAGAGTAGGGCAAATGATAGCTTTGTGTCAGCAGCTACACAGGAAAGCATGACAGGAAATTGAGGCAGAATATTTGGGAAAACGCTGGACGTCTCAGTTAGCAATTTACAATTCAGTAAGGGTTGAGAGCAGGCTCCAGACGAAAAAAAAAAATTCGACTACCCACCAAGGCTGCACAACACGAGGCAAAAAAGTGGCCTTTCGGTAGCAGCAGCCGACGTTCCATCCCGGTCAGTGTCTCTAGTAACGGGACGCAGGCGTCAGCTGATGACGCGTCAGGCGACTGACGTGTAAATTTAGGGTGCCCGTCAGTAGTCTGACGCGCACCAAGTCCTCAGGCGTCAGGCAAGTCCTAGTCTTACAGGTACGGTAGTGCAGGCCACAGGTTCGTCACGTCAAATCTATTCGCCGCGCCAGGCCTTGATCTGATACCTACTACTGACTAAAGAGTATCCAACCAAATTTTTTTGTGTGTTGAACCAGGGTTGAACTCTTGTGAACGTGCATGCCAAAACCTGCCAACGAGAGACAAACGTACATCTAGTGCATGCCACAGCCAAGTCCACGAGATGGCGATGGCCATTGCAGCCAGTCACGAGCGGATACCTTGAAATCTCTAAGCCAAGATGACCTAAACTTACGTTTCATACATTTCAATAGCAGCTGCTTGGTCAGAATTCTAGGAGCGTTTTCTTGCAAGGGGGGCGTTGCATCGGTTTAGTATCGCTGAGGCGGTCGAAAGTAAGTTTCCTCGGTCAAACCCCGCCAGCTAAACTGTAAGCATAGGCAATGTTTTCTTGCCTTACATTGCCTGGTTTCTCGAATCGTCAGCGAGGATTACGCACAACAAGAGCGTGGCATGGCGTCGAAAGGAGGCAGATTGTTCATAACTTTTGAATCTGTGGCGCGATCGTCGTATTTTAATAGACAAACCGCCGACAGGGCAGGATCAAGTAGTCCTGATCTTGTCGATGTAAACCCATGCGACAAGGAGATGGAGATGCGAAACAAGAGGAAGACGGCAACCACATGTTAGGCTAGTGAGACTATAGAGGCACAAGCCCCGGGACTGGTGCAGTCAGCACTTAAGCACCTACCTTGCTAACGATGGATGGGGGCTAGACAGTTTGTGTTTTTTGTAGAAGAGGGTTCTTGTTTTATGCGCATCCAGACGTGCTAGCTATTATTGCTTGAGCTTGATGCATCAAGTACCAATCATTTACCTTGTACATTTCAGGCTCATTTTGTCATGCCCTTAGGGTAATCAATAAAGCTTTTTGGTAAACACTTGTAGCTTGTATTAGTTAATGCCCGTTCAGAAATCTGTGACATTTATACATTGTGAAATGAAAGTTATCTCTCACTACATTTTTGAAAGCTTTCAATAAGGCCAGTTTTCTTTACAGTGGAGAATGTTCGAGATCCAATGTTGTAATACCTGTCCTGCCCCTTCACCCTTGAAACGTCTCGTCAGTCGTCACCCTGTCCCTGTCCCATCTTGCACCTGCCCCAAATTTAGCGCGCCCATTCCCCCCTCCTGGCCCAGTAATTCTGCTCTTTAGTAGGGGTCCTTGAGGGTAATTCCACCCTAAAGCGGGCCCTAGCTGGGACCTGCCCCGAACTGATATGGGCCGACGCGCTGCCAACGGGGCGTGTCAGCCGTCCGACGCGCCGCCAACAGGGCGTGTCAGCCGTCCGACGCGCCGCCAACGGCGGCGCGTCAGCCGACTGACGCGTGTCAAAAACCCTTACTAGAAACACTGATCCCGGGCATCACCCAGGCCAATGGCCAAGCCCCCAGGGCTATAAAACAACGCCTCCGCACTTGGTGTTCCAACCCCCCCACCTGTGCGGCCATCTCCTTGATGCGCGCGCGGTATCGCTTGTTGTCCTCCTGCAGCTGCGCGCTCGTCTCGTGCGTCATGGCGCCCAACTGCTTGACCGACGCCAGCTGCGACTGCGCTGCGAGCGCCTCCTCCTCGGCGCGCTGCCGACGCTCCTCGGACTCACGCTCCTTGCTGCGAGGGGGGGAGGCATGCACCGTGGCCGGGGGAGTGGCGCAGGTCAGATAGACACAGCCATCAGAGCCGCATGCATTGGGGCCGTGTTTAGCATACAAGGTCCCTGGTTATAGAACACAAAATTCCAATCACACCTGCTTTTGCATGCATGATTGAGAAAGGGTCACACGAAGACCTTTTCCTATTCCATTCGGGACGTGAAGAGAAAAATTGATAGCCATGCGCGAGGCCATGCGTGTAAACACTTTCATAGAATGGGCCCCGTCACGACGTGTTGGGGGTCGGTGAGGAGGTAGCTAGCCTGTGCGGGAGAAGCCGAGCACGAACATGGGCGAGTAAACGGGGCGACAAGGGGATGATGTGGGATTCATGTGGGGTTGAACTGAAGGTGGTGGGACAAAAATGTGCAGTGCGAAGTGGGAACAATCTGTGGCAAACCGGGAATGTGGCAATGATAAACTAGTTTAGCACAATAGTAGTATCACAACATACCCTTCACAAGCAAATCTGCACTACCCCTTTCATATGGCGCACCAGTTCATGCCAGATGCTCCGAAGACCCCCCTCCATGCCCGCAGTGCTCACCTGCTGGCGGCCATCCTGGCCTCCTTGAGCAGCTGCTCCACCATCTCCTGCGTCTTCTCCTCCCACTGCCGCAGCTTGGCCTCGAGCGTGCGCACCTTGAACGCCTCCGCGTTCTTGTCCGCCACCGCCTTGAAGAGCGCCGCGCTGGTGGCGTGGCCCTGGCCCACCACCAGCCCGGCGTCATGCAGCGAGCCGGGCGCGTTTTGGCCCAGCTTGGCCAGCTCGGCCTTGGACTCCGCCAGCTCCGCCTGCGCTCGGATGGTGGGGTGGAAGACGGGAGTCCACCAGCACCATGGGAGGGTGACCGCCAGCACATGAGGGTGATGAGGGTGTCAACGGAGACGAGCGATGCTGGATGCCAAGGAAGAGTTCAAAGAGGTCTAAACAGACAAGAGGCTGTAATGCTTCGGGGTGGCTCCTGTAACACACACCAGGACCCAGGTGCAACAGAAAGGATCACGTGTCACCCCGGTCGACACCGCCATTGCGACCGTGTTTGCTCCTAGTACCTCCGAGGCTGCCCCATGAACACCCAAATGCCAGCTGTCCGGCCAGCACATCAGCTTTGTAGCTGGACCTATTCTCACAATTAGAAATAAGAACTCGTGAAAATCTACGACGGAAAAAAAAGGTGTCGATACCTTGCTCATTCAAACAAAACATCCATCATCATCGTCCATGATTTCCTCCGCCCCAGTCCCCGCTATCACCCGATCGCTCCACCGGCACGCCCACCCTGCTCACCTGCACATTGGCGAGGTGGTCCCTCAGCGCCTTGATCTCCTCGTCCATCACGCTCTGCACTGCCATCGCCTCGTCTGCAATGCTGGGCCGGCCGGGCGTGCCCTCGCCCGCCTGCAGGATGCGCACCTTGCGCTCCAGCTCCTCCACGTAGATGGCTGTGCGCTTCTCGCCCGCCTCCAGGATGCTGTGGTGCATCTTCAGCGCCTCTGGGGGTGTGGGCAGGGGGTGGGGCGGGGTCGCAACCAATACGGCAGGCAAGGTGCAGATATAGTGGTTTAGAGTCCCACGGCAAGAAAATTTCATAATTATCTGAGCTGGCCACCTGGCTGGCAAGGACAGTGCAGCAGCGGCCAGCGATGGTGCAGGCGCACACCAATAGTGATATGCAAGGCAAAACTTCAACATCCTAATGAAACCATCCACTGTGCAGGAGCTATCTGAAAAGCTCGTGGAACCAGGTGGGTTCTAGGCACACCCAACTAGAAGCCGTGCTATTAGCCATGGTCCACGTCAGGCAAGCATGGTCCACCATCCTCATCAGTGCCCCACCCAACCCACACCCATACACCTACACACACTGATACGCATGGCAGGTCTCTTCCCTCTTCTCTTCCTCTACCCCCCCCACCCCACCCCACCCGCTGTCTCTGTGTGCGCCTGCATGATCCAACGCACCATGCTGGTCCCCCAACGCGCGCAACGCTGCCTCCTTCTCATCAAGCTCCAGCACACGGCGCTCAAGCTCAGCCGCCTGAGAAAGGTGGCCAAAGGACAAGGGGACAGTGGGAAACGAAGCACAGAAAAGAGGCAACAACGTGTCATGTTGTGTCAGCCTTGTCACACATCCCTCAGCTTCCGATCAGCTGAGGCTTGTCTGTACAACATACGTGCCATCGGCCTGCATATGCAAGACACTCTGCCCAACAGCATGCCTCCCTTCCCATCCCATCAACTGTGGCACCGCACAATGCCCAGGCAAATAAACCAGGAGTGCAGCAAAGCCAGACGTCACAAATTTCTCAAACCTGCACTGGTGAATGATCATCCCTGCTGTCTCCCGCCACACAACTGCAACCGCCATGTCCTTCCCCTTCCAGTTCCAGGTTTTGATCTGCCCATGCCATGTACAAGTGTCTGCTGTGCTGGGTTTTCGTGGTATGTGTAACATGGGCGCCCTTGACTATGTTCTCTGCTGCTTGCCCTGGTTTGTTGCTCATCTGCATGTGCTGGAAACTTTCGGGTGTGCAGGAGAGCTGGAAAGGTGTCCACTCCACTCAATGTGGGTAGACAACCTCCCCACCGGTCCCACCAAGAACATAAGGCAAAAGAAGACCTTCCCGCCGGTCCATCCATTGGTTGCTCTACACAACCATCTGGGCCCACGTACCTGCAGAGCCTTCTCGTGGGACAAGTCCTGCACCAGCTTCTCCAGTCGGTCGCGATCATCCTTGATCTGCCACCCACAAAGAGAGCGGACACGCCATGGTATCAGCAACAGGGAAATAAGACTTGGCCGAGCATATCAAACGCTTTCGCACAAAGTGGCCATGGACCTCATCTAGCTGGTGGTCAGGATGGACCGTAATGGCCAAATCACAATGCAAACTTGTAAGATACAAATTTGGTACGAGAAATACGTAGGTGTACGCGTTTCCCACAAGTCCACCTGTGTGCTGACCACTCACGACTATGATGCCAGGGTAAAAGTAGCTCGACACATTTGATCCTAGAATTGCTTTCTGAAAGGCAATTACCCAGTTACACGGACATAAAAGAGATGTGAGCATCCTGCCCTTCGAATGGCCACCCACCTCCTGCAGCTGCTTCTTGAGGTCCTCTGCTTTCGTAGACTTGAACATGGTCTTGGAAAAGGACAGAAGCGGGCTGGTGGATATTGCCGGGGGGAATGTAGTAGGAAAGGAAGGGGACAACATCAATTGCGTTGCTAATGAGTCAGAATATCAAACGACGCAGCATACCAGCAGTGCATGCATACCAGTCTGTTGGAAGGGTTGACTGTCACAAAGAACAGCCCATGGCCTACGAACTGCAGGGCATGCCTGGCATAAAATGTGGCACGACGTTGGTATCGTAGGGATCTTGCTCACAGTAGCTGGAGGGCTTTTACAATCGCCCAGCACAGCTACCACTAGGCAAACGCGGGCCATGGATGCGTGCTAGCTTGGTTGGCAAGAGGCAGGCAAACGAGGCCAGGGAGAACACTGACAGGTTCTGCCTGGGTGGTAGGGAGATTGAGAAATGGAGGATTGGGTGTGGGCATAATAAATTATGTGCTGTGGGAGGAATCATGGGGTCATACGTACCTGGATGGTGTGGTAGGACCAGGGCTGGGTTCAGGGTTCTGCAGGGCAAGGTGGTACGGAAAAATGAGCAAGAACATCACACCAGACGTGGTAATTAGTCAGAATGCATCCAAAACTGCGGCGTTGTGAAACCCGTAACTCATAGTAGGCCTTCTTGTAAATTATCTCAGGAGGCTTCACATGCATAGCGCAACGGCCTACTTCAAAATGCACAAAAAGCTCAGCAGGTACATGGCAATCGGGAAGAGCAGAGCACATGGCCGTGCCACATTGCACATAATGTGCCAAAAGTAAACACGCAAAACAAAGCACAGGAAAGCTACAACATCAGGTAGTAAACAGGTTGGCCACACGTGTGCACCAGCTGCCAAAGAACGCCAGCCTCAGACCAGACACGCGGCACAGTTCCCCCATCCTACACCACCAGCCCCACGTTTAAGACTCTCAGGTTTAAGATCACGAAACCCTGGATTTTGAAATTTCAGGTTTAAGACCGCAGGGCTGGTTTTGGGCAAAATGATCTTAAAGTTGGTACAAAAAGCTGCCAAGTTCCGGCCAGTGCCCAGTGTACAGACCACGAGCAACGGTATTGATATATTTTTATTATTTATTACGTGCATTCGCTGCCCATATTGTGCGTTCTAGCTAATTAATTTCAAAAACTTCCACTCATGTATGAAATGGCGGGCTCCGGCGGGGCGCGCCGCGCCGCGCCCCCTCAGGTTTAAGATCAACTCAGGTTGAAGATCGTCAACCCTGGATTTGATTTTAGGTTTAAGACCGCAGCCCTGGGTTGGCCGGACCCCAGTCTTAAACATCGGACAGGGGGCGTACGATGCATGCTGGAAAGCAGTGCATGCCAAGTAGAGATCAAATCACCAGCATGGCAACGCAACGGCAGTTGCAGACAGCAAGTGTGTGCAAACAACTGCCACACCTCCCAGGCACACGTGCGTGTTCGACAAAACCTTACAATTCATTCCAGACAAATCAGCAGCATGGGGCATGGTCCGAAGGTCACTTGCATGCTTAGCCCTAACCAGCATCTCCATTTCCGTATGCATCCTATCCATTCAATAATTCACTGCTTGCCCTTGTTCCCCTACCCATGGTCATCACCTTCACCCCCATGAGTGCTAAAAAAGTCCTCCCCAAGCAAGTCCCGCTCCCCTACCTTGTTCTCAAAGTAGTCAAGTCGTCGCCGCAGCTCCTTCACCTCCTTCTCCATCGCAGCTTTTTCCTTGATGGCAGCATCTGCAGGTAACATGTCATCATGCAATGTCGCCCTTGGTACACTTCTCAGCATGGGTTATGACTTGGCATGGTCTGAAAGCAGGAATAGGAATTTGGCACCTTGCTGGGGTGTGTCTGTGCAGTGTTTTTGCTAACGGACCGCGTGCGGTCATGTGTGACCGCCGACCGCCGGATTTCGGAGCCCGCGGTCACACATTACAGCCGGATTTTGGTGGCTGCGGTCACTCATGACCGTGGGATTTTGGTGACCGCGGTCACAGGTAGGCTGTGGTCACAGGTCTAGTCTTGTGACCGTAGCCACGTCTGGCAGCAGGTTGTGGGTCCATTGGCTGGTCAACGGTCTGTCAGGTAACTTCGAGCTGTACAGGTTTCGTCAGAATCAGATTTTCAAGTCGGGTTTACTCGACAAGGGAGGTAGGTATTTAGTAGTTACCACTAAAAAGACGTCAGTTAGAAATTCGGCTCTAGTCTATTTTCAGTTCTAGACAGCAGCGACGTTGAGGTCTTTAGGGCTTTCGTTACAAAATACCATGAATTCCCTGCGTTGTTGACAGTACTAGTAGTGCGGGAAGTCATTGATGGTTGACGACGTCGAAAACATTGTGCTCGTTCTCTAGATCAAGGGCCGGGGATCAGCAGCGTGATAATCCCTATGAAAAACGGAACAAAATAACAAGGTGTATGTCTAGGTAGCGCTGCTATAATGGGTGGGGACTAAGCTTGCCCTAACATTAAAGGCGAACATGTCGGGTAACGACAAATCGAACATGGCCAGCAAGAACTAAAAAAACGTTTAGTGTAGGAGTGGCCTTGGCGTCAGGCAGAGCTAAGGGCGTATGTTTAGTATCGTGGCTCATTCCACGAAATTCATCAGGCACAGCTGGCGGCAGCCCTCCTGAAGACACCATGCCCGAAGCAAGGCCTGATTCGGCACCATCGTCAGGCAACTTACAGCCGCCTGGGAATGTGAATAGTGTCGGAGCTAGTTGCCGTTTGGAATCTAACGAGACGAACAGGGGGAAAAGGTCTGGGGCGAGTGGCCATGACTCCTCTTCTGACCCATTGCTCCTTTGATTTTCCTTACCTACAATCTTGTGGAAGATGTGGGCATTTGGGCACCGTGATGGCCTTAAGCCTATGCAAGAAGATGCAAAGGGTCTATTAACTATTAAGTGAGACAACCAAAGTGAAGGATGTATGCTATTGTTTTATGTAGCACTAGCATTTTCAGTCAAGTAGGAAGGATTGAGTTTTTAACCTCCATAGCCGTTGGACCATGCCCCATGGCCCAAGTCGCAGGTGTAATCATTGATGTGTATTATGAATGCGCCATTAGGGTAAGCCAGTTTGTGTTTATGCTCAAGGCTTAAGGCCCAAGGGTAAAGGGTCATCTAATTATATTGCATAAGTAAAAACTACTAAGTTGTGATGTAAGTAGACTAAAGCCAAAGTGCCTATAATAGTTGCCTATACAATAGTTGTCTCACTTAATAACCCCGCCCTGGGCCCCCCACAAGCCTAGGCTGAGGCATTGAAACGTACAGCACATCACACACAGTGCTTGCAACAAAGCTATGTAAGGTCATGCGCGACCGCGGAATTTTTTTTGGCCGAGGTCACCGCGACCGCAGGATTTTGGGGGGCGAGGTCACTGCGACCGCAGCCCAAACACCCTTAGCAAAAACACTGTGTCTGTGCACAAATAAACACTTGGCCCGTTTTGGCACGCATGCTCCAATGGCCCACTTGACCGTTCCCACCACACACCACTTATCACCGTCCTAAAACAAGTATCCTTCATTCTCTACTCGTTGTTTCAAGAAGGTGTATATGTACGGAAGCACACCGGCATCAAAACATGCCTTGATCGATGTCTATCAAACCAAGCCTTGATTGGCTACCTGCTGACACGTGCTGGCCATGCAGCATCC
The DNA here is from genome assembly GCA_009746045.1 of Mesostigma viride. Taxonomy (NCBI): domain Eukaryota; kingdom Viridiplantae; phylum Streptophyta; class Mesostigmatophyceae; order Mesostigmatales; family Mesostigmataceae; genus Mesostigma; species Mesostigma viride. The sequence continues at coordinate 4,780,991 of RPFO01000154.1, forward strand.
CTGGCTATTGAAGCAGAGCCTCGCCCCATCATGAGGTGAATACCCATCCACGTACTCTTCTCTCGGACGAAGTACTTGTGGTCTTCCTTGGCCGCCTGGATCTCAGCCTGATGCTTCTCCCTCCATTCCTCATGCACTGTCAACTGCGAGCGGCAGGACATGGGAAGAGATTCCGCCACAACAGGGAGGGTAAATGCACATCAAAACACATGCCCCCCAGGGCCTTAACCTGGAGCGGTACGTGTGCTTTCTAGCCGAGCACAGAAGGCAAAGCCCTAGACATGATCCACACTGTGCATTCTATTCCTGTGCCTGCACGACATCATCCGCAAAGTGCTACATCAGGGAAAATGCACAGCACCACACGCCAGCACGTAACAACCCGAGAAGACAGCCGACGTTAACAGTGCAGCAGAGGCACGAACTTCAACAGGGCAATTGCCAGGAACTGAACAAGCTTTCTAGAGTCGAATTCTACCATCCCTGCAAGACAAGTTATCTCAGACCTTCGCAAACAAGCGTACAGTGGTGAGCAAAGCGTAAGAAGAACTCATCACCCTTCCATACACTATCCGTCCGGTGAGCGTCGGAGTCAGGAGCATGTCAGCAACCCACCTGAGCATGGGCAAGCCGCAATTCCTCCGTAAGCCTGGACAGGAAGCATGCCCAAAAAAACAGACGCACGACATGGAGCCCGTTGTAAGTATTCGTGGTAACCATAAAGAATACACCACAAAGATGAAGCGAAGATTGGATACTGTGAAGCAGGGTGATCAGTCATAAACCGACAAGTATGGCAGACTTTCAGAGGACATAGCAGCTCAGGTATGTAACAGATATAGAATGCAAAGCTTTCAACATCAGTGCTCAACCCTCCTATTTGATACACTGGATTTTTTTTCTGTTTTTTTTAAGGTCAGTACCCAAAGTGAGTCTTTTACCTCACTGATGTTCATTTGCGGCGCATAGGTAATGTCAGAAAACATCAACTAATGGGTTTTCTTACTATTACAATCAGTGCAGAAACACTTGTGGTATGCCGTAGGATGTCACCATGTGCAGGATCCTGGGCGTGACCCAATAAGAACGGCCACTCCGGCTGTCAAAACCAACCTTAGCAACCGCCCCTTTACTTAAACGCATAGCAATGGCAGTGAAGCCAAAGAACCAAGAACATAATAAGCACATGAAGAGGAAGTCGTGTGAAACAAAGGGAGCAGAATGCAAAAGAACAGGCAAGGAAGTCGCTATGTTGAAAAACTTGATATGCATCCCCTTCTGTTACCAAAAAGTACATAAGTAGGCAAGAAGAACAAAATGTTAACGGCAGCTGCAAAGCATGCACGGTGTGGAAAGGGTAATGTGTGCAGCATTGCCTTGAACAAAATGGAACGGGAGTGAAATAGGAATGACATAAGAATGGGATGAAGATACATGTGGTGCACAAACACCCGGGAGTGGCGGAAACATACTAAGTGGCATGGTCAGTGATGTCAACACCATAGAACTGTGATGGGAAAATGAGCTCACCTTGCGACTTCATTGGGGTCTCCAGCAGATGCTTTTCTCTGCAGATGAAAACCAGAACAAAATGAACATCGATGGTTAGCCTAAATAGATGGCAATTAGCCATGACAACCCCCCCTTCAAGCCATGGCGATTTTGGTGGGACATTGTGACAGACAATGGCCTGTCACCCATGATGATCGAGAAAAAATGCAAGGATCACACATGTATTGCAAACAGCCAGTAATCGCATATTCCATAACTGCTGGTGGCACATATGAAGCATTCCATCCTCAAATCAGCTTGAGAGCATCCATTCGGAGCTCATACATACCAGGTAGCACTACGGGAGGAGGTTTCTCAGCATTCAAGGGGGTGTAAGGCCGATCGCTGAATCGCGATGTTCATGAAGTGCCTGAGAGCCTGATGGCACCAGAAAAATATGCCTTGTGCATTCGAGCAACAGGTTTATTCTGTGGTAGCGAGTAATGAGACCCTGCGAATACCAGGAAATCTGATTGGCAGCAGCCCAACTGTGCAAAGAAGCTGCATTCCAGCGCGTCTGCTGTCCTGATCGGAATCCAGTGTAGGCACAGCCAACGTGAGCGAATCATATGTAGGGTACCAGGCAGCTGCTAGGAAGTAGCCATTGACGCTTACCCCCTGTTTTATTGCTTCTAGACCATATAAAGGACCACCTTCCGGGACGTTGCCTCGGGAAAGCTTTGATGAGACCGCGCCGTTAACCTGAATTCCAAATGAACGGCGTCACGCAGAAAACGTTACCTTAGATCGAAGGCCACAATTGCTTTCCACAGGAGCAGAAGGCGCGCAGGATACCGAGTAGGAATTCCACACCAATAAGCGGCGGTATTTTGGTGAATAAATGGGACGCATTTCGCAGGAACTACAGGGGAATCACTGGCTCTATCTGCGAGGATCGGAATGATAGCAGCGGCAGTTGCAGCAGCAATAGCAGCTCGATAGACTTACTTCTCACCTGCCGGCTTGAAGAGTTCTCTTTTCCGCTCATATGACTTTCCACTTGGACCACCTATGCTTAGCTGACCCTTACACAGGCAAAATGACTCCGGGACACCCGCTGAAAACGTGGTAAAATAACTGAAGACTGTCTGTCAAGCAGGCGATTTTACCGGCATAGGAGCAAAAAACACCAGCTTGTGGTGGCCTGTAGACTACTGTAGTTGGGTAACGTTTAGGGCGAACTGCGTTTTTTGAACTTGAAAGTCCTGCGTGCGAGTTGCTCGTGGAACGGATCGATTTGGTTGGCCAGGCCTCACGTCGCATCAAACTGATCACAGCGACAAGCGGGAAAAGGACTTACGAGTTTCGACGGTATCTCAGCAATGTCGATACTCATGAGTGACAGCAGATCAGGAAAGGCACTTAAGGGATACTTGATTATGTAATCAAGGATGTAATCATGGTGTCTTGTTTTTAAAGTGATCAAGCATGTTCATTGGTTATTAGTGATTACCAAGTCCGTCCGTTTTCGCGCGAGGGGCGGACTGCGGCAAGACTGCGGACTGCGGACCTGTCCCAAGTGCATGCAGGTCGCAGGATCGAGGAAACTTCGGTGTACATAAAATACGTACATGTACGTACGCTGTAAACTCAGCTACCAGCCCTAAGCCCCAAACCTGGCCCTAATGTGTTATCTGCCCCTGATCTGCTCTTAAGAATTAGGTCTCCCCACGCGGGGGTCATAATTAATGGGGTCATAGTGGATCCACTACTAATAACCCTGTCCGCCTGTCGGACCACCGGCGCGGGAATCCACTCAAACTCAACTCAACTCACGCGGGGTTAACTAGCGATGCAGGGGGCAGAGAGTTCCAGGTGGCAGCCAGCGGGGCCAGAAAAAGAAGCTCGATTTGCATTCCATAACCGGGACAACAGGAGCTGTCGCTTTTCCCGATGCCGGCCGAATTCGCGACGTGTACTCGGCAAAATCAGGGCCTCTTTTAACAGACAGACGTGAGGGTATTTATGAGACTCGTGTAGGTCGAGACGCTGTTGGTCAGCGTTGATCATGTGCGGATAAGAGCCACGGTTGGACAGCTATGGCATTCAATGAAGGCCCTATGTGGCTTGGGGATGGCGTGGGTGCGGTGTGGGCCTTTGTTCAGCAGTATGGGTACTACTTAATTGCATTCTTCGTGATTCTCAAGCTGCTGTTGCCGCATCTGAAAAGAAGGACAGAGCATCTTTTCCCCGAGCAAGATATACGTAAGCGCTTGGATGGGCGATCTGCGGAGGTTTTCTTTTTCATCAGGACTGCCAGCTGTTCCTTTTGCCCTGCTCGAATCCCCCGTGCCCGATCGTTGCTATGAGCGTTGCGTTAGCAGGCGGGTAATACTGTGATTCGGTTGGGTTGATATTGTATTCCGTTTGCCTGATAACCTGGTGGATTTGCCCCTATTCGACTGGATGGTCCTCTGGCCTGCCGCGCATGCGCCTGCACATCATCTGGCAGCCACGGAGAGGCTGCTTGAGCTTGAGCAGCGCCGCCTGGCGGCCCGTGAGCGCCAGCAACAGGAGGCGGAGGCACGAAAGGCGGCATGGTTTGCGGAGCAGGAGAGGATCGCCGCCGAGAAGAGGGACGAGCAGATAGCGGCCCTTGAAAAGAAGGCGTCTGCCTTGGGCATCAAGCCTAAAGGCCCGGGACACCGCCTTGGAAGTGATGTGAGTTTCTGTTTGGCCGTTCTATTCCCACTCGCGCAAATGTGTGTGCAAGCCGTGTTGAGCACAAGGACATGAGTGCGTGATGGCGTGCATATTAGTGATTGTGCATGCAGAACTGCGCAATTTATTGAGTGAGAGAAGCAATGCTGGAATGATATGGACACTAATATTGTGCTTGAATTGTGTGGACATACGTTCTTATGCTGGCACGCATCCTATACTGGCCCTCCCTGTCACCCTTGATGTGACGGTTGGCTGGATCTGACGAGATGAATGGCTGCCTCCTGTTGGCCGTGTTGCGTGGCTGCCCATGCCGTGTTGCGTGGCTTCTGTGGCCACCAGGTGGGAGGCCAGCAGCCGCCAGAGCCTTCGAGGCCCTCGCAGACGGCACCCGCAGCACGGCCCGCGCCGACCCCTAGCCGGAGAGGTAGGTGTCGCAACCCCATTTCGGGGGAAAGCCAGGGGGGTTGTGCTGCAAGGAGGTGCAGGCAACAGGCAGTAGCTGTTTGCCATGTCTTGTCTGCTGCTCCCCACAAAACCCCTCTTTTGCCGTTTGCTGTTCCCGCACCCTGGATGAATATTTGGCCATGCAGCTTGCTAGGCTTGTGTGTATGTGTGTTTGTGTTAGTCGAAGGGGTATTTACATTTGCGCTGCTACCGGTTCGCCATCTGCTTTGCTCGTGGTGGCCTGCATGCACAGACAACTACAACCCGCTGGCACCAGGGGGCATGCCGTCCACGTTCTCTGCACCCAGGCGGCGCCCTGGGCGGGGCGGATGACGGTAAACACCCGGCGTGCTCTGGCACACCCGCATCACCCGCACGAGCACCCCAGGACCAGGGCGCGAGTTGCCCAAGGACCTGTGGGTGGCCATGGGCCTAACAAGGGACTAATCCTTGATGGGTCACCTGGGAGATCTGGCCTGGCTGTGCTACCGCGAGTGGCGATTGGTGTTGCAGACACGCTGGCGCGCTCTTTGCTTCCTTGGCGCTGCCACCCCTTACTTACGGATTGGCTGGCTTGCCTCTGACTGGCTTGATTGCCACGAGTGCATGCCAGGGCCGCTATTATTCAGAGTGTGAGCCTTGCATCGATCCCTGTGGGCGGCAGGCGAGAACTGGCACGCACTGGACAACAGGGGGGTTGCCAGGGTGCCCCGCAGTATGGTGGTGCATAGCTGACGCATGACGTGCTGGCGGCCGAAATCTGTGCTGCAGATGGCCCCGCACTGACACCTTTCGGGACCAGCTATGAAGTAGATACGCATCGTTGTGGATCCCTGTTATGTATAACCCTTGTTTAACCCTTGTTTAACCCTTGTCGGGAAACTACCCGACCTGTCTGGTAGTTTGACAAACGGTCGAATTTCGCGCTGCGCCGTGAGCACCGCGCCACTTGTGGTGGAGTACAGTTGTCCGGTGGGTCCGGGGACACTTAGGGACGAGGGTGATGCATGGGTTTGGGGGTAATATTCGCCATCGCCTGGTAATTACAACGTGCATTGAGAAGGTATCACGTGACTTTGGCGGGAAATTTTCACTCGCGCGCGCGTAACTAGATATGGCTGCCAGCGTGCCGTTCTCGCGGAAATTTTGCGTGTCGCGGCTAGAAACGGTTCAGAATTTTGCTCAGAATGACGATGCGAGCTCAGTCATGGCCAAACTTGCATGTAGGATTGGGGAAATTCAGGTAGGAAAATACTGCCTTCTTGGTCGTCAGTGCCAGATCGATGAGTAATCGCTTATCATATTTCCACTTTATCATCATGGCCGGGCAGTCTGCGCCAGCCCAAGCATCCAGTTTTGGTACGGGATATTCCGCTGATGCGTTTGCTGGGAATTCATGCGGACGAGTTTATAGGTAATCTTTTAACGGAGCATCAACCTGGTAATCATAAGCGGGGTGTCTCCTTGATAAAGGATGCATGCATGATGCGGCTACGGCGACCTATGCCTGTAAAGCAATGGTATGTGTCAGATATGAGGGTCCCGGCCAGTGGAATCCGGGCAGGACGTGCATGAACGAGCCAGGTACGGCAACGTGTTTGCGTGTCCTTTGCAGCGGAATACGTCTCCCATGCCGGTATATTTGACGAGCTTATCGGTGCACCTTTCAGCAAGCTTCCATCGAATTGAATTGGAACATAACTTCGTTGGGAGTATATGTAGCACATATCCCTACGCCTCGTTTCTTGAGCTGTGCCTCTACCTTCACAGCATCCACCGCCTACTGGACTTTGACGGCACTGATTTTAAACAGAGCCGCGACCTGCTGCTGACGGGCCTTTACCCCCGGCCCGAGCTTCAGCACATGATTCTCTGTTCCCTGCTGACGAAGTCTGACGGCGAGATCTGGGCCCCCACCATCTCCGCAGCCACATACCGCTCCATCCTCACGGAAGCCTTTCAGCAGCACGTGACCCCCCTTGCCGCAGATGTGGCGGCAATGGGCGGCACGCTGGCTACTGAGCTCCCTCACATTTCCACCACCGTCACCTCCACCTCCACCCTCCTCGCCTCCACCTCCACTGCCACCTCCACCTCCACCGCCGACATCAAAGCCCAGCTCCTCGACATCGACCAGCGTCTTAAGAACAATGCCATCGCCATCGAGGTCCTGCAGAACACCGCAGGCCTCACCGCCCAGGCAGTGAAGGACATTGCCGCCAAGCCAGCCCCTGCTGGCCTGGCCGGCGATGCTCCTCCCATCACGACCTGGCCGGGCGGACATGCTTAAGCAACATACCACCTCCACCACCTCCGCCGTCGCATGCAGCACAGCTCCAACGGCAGACGCTTGACCTCCGCGAGGAGGCCGAGCTCGCCAAGCGCAGCCTCAACGGGCCATACTCAAGAACTTTGACATGGAGGAAGGTGAGAATTCCGAGAAGCTTGCACGTGCATTTGAGAGCAAAATCCTTGCACGCATGGGCCTCCTTGGTGAGATTAAGCTGACCGCCCACCGCCTCCCCCGCGCGCGGGGTAAGGCAGGGGCGCCTCCGCTTCTTCTCATCTTTGAGAGCCCGGCCAGCAGACAAGATTTCGTTTCTCAGACGCCGCAAGCGGCTTGAGAAGACTCCCTTCACCTTGGACGACGACTTGACCCTGGCGCAGCAACAACGGCGACGGGAGCTATGGCCGACCTACCTCCAGCTCCGGCAGACCGCGGCGGGCCAGCCGGTGTACTGGAAGGGGGCGGCCATCTACGTCGGCCACAAGCCCTGGCACGCGACCCCCTCAACCACCGCTGCCCCGGCGACTCCAGAAGCCCCATGCAGCCTAGGGGAATACAACAGCAGTACGTAGTGTAGAATAGTTAGACAGTGGCCTTGTACATGCCCGCCTACTACAGGAACTATACCAGCTGAGGCCTAGCCTTTTTAGTCATGTACATGTGTGCCTATGATGAGCCACCCTCCAGATGATGCCTAGCTTTATTTAATTATGCAGTGCCCATGCAGGGCAGGGAGTCACTCTCTGCTGAGAAGCCATGCCCTAGCTCTTGTATAGCCATGATGATCTTCCCCCCCATGACAGGCTCCCCCTTAGCTGGGCATAGCGTGATCGATCATGAGGGTGCAGGTGCCCTGGTGCACCTAGAGCAAGGGTCGCTTACATTCCCACCCTTGCATGAAGTAGCCTTGAGTGTATTAAAAGCCATATGCCCCTTCTCAGGGATATGTGCTACATTTACTCCCAACGGAGTAATGTTCCTAATTAATTAATTCATTAATTAATCCCTGAGAAGGGGCATATGGCTTTTAATACACTCTGGGCTACTTCCTGCAAGGGTAGGGTGTAAACTACACCTGCTCTGGGTGCACAAAGTGCATCTGCACACCACTATTATGTATCCTAGCACCTACCGAAAGGCGCTGGCATAGGGGGGGAAGATCAGCATGGCTATACAAAGGCTATAGCTAGGGCATGGTTTCTCGGCAGAGAGTAACTCCCTGCATGGGTGCACAGCATATAAAACTACATAAAGCTAGGCATCATCTGGTGTGTGGCACATCATAGGCACACATTAAATTTCAAAAATTAAATTATAACATGCCTCCGTTGGGAGATCATGTAGCACATATTCCTTGATGGATGGGTGGAGGTGGACGAAGCCGCGTAAGCGAACTAACCTAACTCTAAGCTATCTACCTAGTCTAGAAAAATCCTAACTATGCTACTCAGCAAAACGCCCCTTCCTCTTGGGGGGAGGTGGCTTGCCCACAGGGGCTGGCGTGTGGGCCTGGACAATCTTCTGCCACCTCTTCTTGTTCTGCATTGCAGTCCAAAGAAGGGAGAGGGAGTGGATGCGGTGTTCAAACTGAGCTGCCGGGACCACGAGGTCGGCCAGCAACATCTGGATGTAGTTCATGGCAGGTTTGCCTAGCTTCCTAGGAATGTCCTTGGGGCCAGGCCAGGTCAAGATATGCCGCCCTGGTTGGCCAAGCCGCTGGCGGGGGGCCGGCCAGACCCAGGGCGGTGTCGACCTGGCTGGTGCGAGCAAGATGTCCTACAACAAATGCTATCCTACGCTGCCTAATCTCGTCCAATATACGAGGCATACCCTGATACAAAGACTCTAATGACCTATGCTTGGAAAATCCTACATTCAGGACCTGTCGGAGCATCCTGTAAACCGTGCCGTCTAGCTTAGCCGCCAGTGTGTCCGTGAGCATCCACGCCTCGGCGCCATACGTAAGCACCGTGAGGACGAGGACCTTGAAGAGCATACGCTTGCAGTGCTCGCCCAGGCCCTTCGAGCGCCAGTAGGTGTTGAGCGAACTGAGCCTGGCCCAGGCCAGGCCGATGCGGATGTCCACATCGTCGGCTGTGTCAGGGAGCTAGCATGCTCCCCAACAGTTTGAAGCGATCACGGAACGGGACCTCCGTCCCGTCCAGGAGCCGCGGGAGCGGCGGGCGACTGTAAGCACCGATCACCCGATCGCCTCCGTTTTGACACTAATCTTCCGAACCCCACCACATTGCACCGCCCTCGCCTCCAAGCCCAGACAGTCCAGCCAGGTCTGAATGTGCTCGGGGCGCTCGATAAGGGTGGTGTCGCGTCCGCATAAATCAGGTCGGCCAGGCGGTAGCCAGTGCCAACCGGCTGCCGTGCTCTCGCTCGTTAAGGATGTCCAAGCCGGGCTCGAACCCCTTAAGAGCAGTACAGCGCGCCCGTGCCCGGCGCATGACGTGGTCCACGACAATAATGAACAGATATGGGGACAGGACACAACCTTGCCACACCCCGTGGTGAAGGGGGAATGGTGGGGTGGTGCCTTCCGCAGTCCGCACTACTGCCTGTGAGCCCGGCCTCATACAGTCGACGAATGGCAGCAATAAACGCGGGTGGTACCCGATCCAGAGGACCGTGTCAAAGGCCTTGATATAGTCGACAAAAATGAAGACCAGCGACAAACCATCAGGGCAAAGGCGAGGCACCTCCTCCATCAACCGCCGCGCGACAAATACAGCCATGACAGTGTTATACGACTGCACGACGGAAATCCATCTGAGACTCACCCAGGTGTGGGTCCAGCGCGGCGCGGAGCCTGTGCAGCATGCAGCATGCGCATGAACACCTTCAGCGCGGTGCTCTAGCTGGAGGCAGACATCCCGATAGTTACCGGGGTCAGCAGCAGAGCCCTTCTTGTACAGCATGACTCGGATGGCCGTCTGCCACTCAGCGGGCGGAGGCTCATCAGAGAGCATGGGACACGGTTGCAGAACGCCAGCAGAAGAGCCCTCACCGCCGGGTCAGGGGTCTTCAGCAGCTCAGCACAAAGGTGGTCGGCACCGACCGCCGCGTCGTACCGCAGGCGAGCAAGGGTGCCGTCCAACTCCTTCAAAGTGAAGGGGTGGACGACGTCGTTGGTCTCAAGGCAGCCCAGGTGCAAGGCGGGGACTTGGTAGTCCGCGGCCGAGGAGGGGGGCGCCGGCGGCGGGGGGGGTCCAGCAACACCGAGACGGGCGCGGCCGTCTCGGGGTGAAGCCGCGGGGGGGGGGGCGCGAGCCTTACCTGTCAAGGAAAATTTGTGGACCAACCAGCGGTCAAGGCTGCATGACCGGCGCCGTGCCGTCCCCCGGTTGCTCCACCGGGGTGCGCTGCCGCCGGCCGGCGGCCGCCAAGCCGGTCAAGGTGGTACCACATTACTATGTCCTTGCCCTGGTTGCGAGCTTGGCAGGCCTTGGCATCTGCGATGCACTGGGCCGCCTCTGCGTCCTGAGCGTGTGCGTATATAGGCCTCCACAAGTGCGGCCTTGAGCACCGGTTTCTGCAACGGGTCCTGGTTACGCTTGAGGCGGTGCCGGACGGCCAAGACCTTGGGGTCCTGGCGGTAGAGCGGGCCGGGGTGGCGACGGGGCATGACCCGGCGGCAGCTGGGTCCACTCGTCGTGAGGGCCGTCCACCAGCCCTGGGGCCGGAGAGCGGCCGGGTGGGACCAAGTAGTCCGTCTCTGCGGGCTGGCGCCTGCGGGGGCTCAGTAGGTCCGCTGCGGTTAGCCGCAGGGCGTGCAGCGGCAGACTGTGGGGTCAGTTATAAACATCGATTCCTATGGAATCGACACTAAGCGCTTAAGAGAGAGAGAGAGAGAGAGAGAGAGAGAGAGAGAGAGAGAGAGAGAGAGAGAGAGAGAGAGAGAGAAAGAGAGAGAGAGAGAGACTGGAGAGAGAGAGCAGGTCTTCGAATGCAATACAAGTCAAGAAGGGCTCTGCTGCTGACTCCGGTAACTATATCGGTGTGTCTGCCAGTTATAAACATCGATTCCTATGGAATCGACACTATAAGCGCTTACTGTAGTGTCGATTCCATAGGAATCGATGTTTATAACTAAAACTTTTGCTTGCGCCGGCAAGAAGGCTAAGGCCGATACTAGTCGGGTCATCGAATTGGCTATTCCATTATCGAAGTTGCCAGGGCGCGATGACCATGCGGTGATCCAATGCGAGACGTATTAGGATGGTCATTGTACGGGCATCGATGCATGACGGAAGAACACCAGCGCTTGCGCACAAGTACATGTAGTCCAAGCACACACACCGCCGGCGAGGGAATACCGAGCCAGCCGGCAGTCGCCCTGCGTGCGGGGCCCACAAAGGTCACTAGCTAGCGCATCACCATGGTGGTACGTCCTCCCGGCCACCCCCTCTGCCACCAGCCACCTGCGGTGGCTGCACGTCGCCGGGCCGGGTTGCGGCCGGTCCATGCAACCCATCTCCCTTGGCAGCCCTGAGGCGCCTTAGCAAACAGCTTATTGACAGCTGTCAAGTCACCCTCAGTGAGTACTGAGAAGTTGCTCAAGGAGGGGGGTGTTTGCATTACTATCGGTTAGGCGCGGCGCGTACATGCGCGCATCCCATGTATTCGTTTCCCTGAGGACTTATGCTTACGTGACGCAGTTAGAAGTGAGACAATACAAGTAATTTTTTGCCAGCGATGCCATTAGCTAGTTGAGGTTCGAGCCAAGTTGAGTTCCAGGCGCCATTAAAAGTTATATTATAGTATAGTATTAAATTATATAACATGACTCGGTTGGGAGATTATGTAGCACGTATTCCATGGCTGGTGGGTGTTGGTGAGCGGAGCCGCGAAAACTAACTTAAAGCTAACTCTAACCCGTGTTTTTTTAATTAGAACGCGATATATCGCGTTGTAAGCTTTTTTTAGAACGCGTATAGCACCTAAGGAAAATTTTTTTTCATGGTCATGTATATACTTTCCTGAAAGCCCATAAATCAAAGGATTTTTTGAACTACTCAGACCTACAAAATGCTTATTCATTAGAGAGATACACTGGTTTGAATACAGGGGGGTCTGACCATGACCGCGATTTCTTGACCCTAGGTCACAAGTCATGTGCTTATTCACAAATGGTTCATGAAAAAAATCTGGCTTCTTGCACGAGCTATGGGCAACATATGCAGGCTCTGTGAAACAAAACTCAGGCCCATTTGGCCACTGCATGGAGCTATTTTTCATTAGCATCACAATTACAACGCAGTACAACGCAGTGGGAAACATGAGAGCCCTTCACAACATGACGCAACGACACGAGCCCCATAAACGGGGCCATAGTGAGCTTGGAGGGTCAAAACGTTGAAAATAGGTGTTGTATAAGTTATACAGCATCAAACATGCATCAAACATCATGACTGGATGACCTCATATGACTGGATCAGGCAGCCATAGCCAAAGCATCATCCACTCTCACAACGTGTTGAGCACATGCCTCGTGGGAACGGAGGTGCTGGGTTTTCATTCCATAACGTGTGCAATACTGAAAGAAAGAGGCATGTGTAATGCAAGGCTTGGATAGGTTGAGTGATCCATGAGCTTACATGCAGGCAAAGATGACGCTGGAATGCATGCTAGCAAATGGTGGCAAGATGCTAACAACACATGATTATACACCATGATTATGGGCACCTAGCTGATCTTCTTGCACATGCAATCAACGCAGTATAAACCATCAACATCCAATCCTCACGATATATGCACGGCTTGACGACGTGTATACAGCACCTAAATACTGCACAACTGCAACCTGCTATGGCTGACATGCAAGCAACGTCGAGTAGGATGGCGGTCTTAGAGAGGCTGGGCAGAGGTCGGTAGAAATAAGTGGAAAACTGGCAGAAACTAGGTAGAAACACGATATACTTACGCCTGCAAGCACTATTGAGCCGGCGACAGAGGCCATTTCCAGGAAAATACAGCATACCGTAGCAATAGCCACAGTCACGCCTTTTACGCTATTTGCAGGCACCATCATGCCCGGAGCTACCCAATAAAAGTCTGCACAAATCTCGGTTTAGCCGAGAGTCCGGGCGTTCGGAATGAATAAACATGTGTTAAGAAGTCGAAACACCATGGAAATACCAAGCATGGTGCCGCAGCAGACCCGAGTCTTGACGTAATAATATGTATGCCGGTTTCCAGGGTTTCCGCATGAAAGTTGGGTGAGAAACTGGAAAAAACTACGTTTCCTTTGCCCCAGTACCTCAACAAACTCGTAGAAACCTAATTATCAACCTTTGAACGCATCATCATGGTCGTGCTACCCAACAGCCACTGAAATTCGCGCGAAAACTGGCGAGATCTACCTGCCGCCATCGCCGTCGTCTTCACCTTCGTCCCGCAAAAATGCCTGATTTCAGTGGTACATATTTGTTTGCAGCTGTCACCAAAAAAATACCAAAAATACCAGGATTTTTTCTTGAATTCTATGAGATGTTTCTGACCTATTTTGAAAGTTTCAGACCAAAAATCGCATGTTTAATAGGTTTGCCACGTGTCAGATTACAACGCTATACATCGCGTTCTAACCCTACAACGCGATGTATCGCGTTGTAAAAAAACACGGGCTAAGCTAATCTATGTACCAGAATCCTAGCTACTCTACTCAGCCGGCAAAGCGCCCCTTCCTCCTGGGGGGGGGGGGGGGGGGCTTGCCCACAGGGGCTGGCGTGTGGGCCTGGACAATTCATGGGATCTGCCATCTCTTCTTGTCCCATGCATGGCAGTCCAAGCAAGAGAGAGGGAGGAAATGCGGTGTTCAAACTGAGCTAGCTAGTACCATGAGGTCGGCCAGCAGCTGATCTGTACAGTTAATGGCTGCAGGTCGATACCACCAAGTCCCTGCGGGGTTTGTCCTCGGGGCCAGGCCACGTCAGGATATGCCGGCCTAGCTGGCTGGCCGAGCCGCTGGGGCCTGGCCAGACCAAGGGCGGTGTCTACCTGACTGGTTCGAGCAAGATGTCCTACAAATGCTATTCTGCGCTGCCTAATAATCTCATCAGAAAAGCGAGGCATACCCATTTACAAAGACTCAAGTGACCCGGGTGGGTGGAAAACCTTACATTTAGGACCTGTCGGAGTTGGAACCTTCGACTCCCAATAGACGAGGAGGCCTGGGAGGTTCGGGCCAAACTTCTCTCACTGCATGCCTGGACACCAGGCCACCACGTGCTCTCTCTCTCTCTCTCTCTCTCTCTCTCTCTCGGCTCTCTCTCTCTCTCTCTCTCTCTCTCTCTCTCTCTCTCTCTCTCTCTCTCTCTCTCTCTCTTTCTCTCTCTCTCTCTCTCTCTCTCTCTCTCTCTCTCTCTCTCTCTCTCTCTCTCTCTCTCTCTCTCTCTCTCTCTCTCTCTCTCTCTCTCTCTCTCTCTCTCTCTCTCTCTCCCCCCCCCCTGCATCATGTGCAGGTGCATAACTGTAGGTGCCAAAAGGACCATGCGTTGGCAAACACGCGGCAGATGCTTCACCGTACGTAAAATTTAATTCAATTACGACATGACTCCGTGGGGAGATGATGTAGCACGTATTCCCTTGCTTGATGGATGGAGGTGAGCGAAGCCGCGAAACCAAACTAAGCTACCTCTAAGCTAATCTGGAGAATCCTAACTACTCTACTCAGCAATTAAAGCGCCCTAGCTTCCTCCTGGGGGGGGGGGGGGCTACCCACAGGGGCTGGTGTGTGGGCCTGGACAATGGTCTGCCACCTCTTCTTGTTCTGCATTGCAGTCCAAGCAAGAGAGAGGGAGGAAATGCGGTTTTCAAACTGGGCTGGGACCACTAGGTCGGCCAGCAACTGCTGTGTATAGTTCGCGGCAGGCCTGCCAATCTTTCTAGGAATGTCCGTGGGGCCAGGCCAGGTCAGGATTTATGCCGCCCTGGCTGGCCGAGCCGCCGGGGGCCGGCCAGACCAAGGGCGGTGTCTCCTGACTGGTGCGAGCGAGATGTCCTTCGAATGCTATCCTACTACGCTGCCTAATCTCGTCCGTAATGCGAGGCATACCGTTCGTAGCGGGCTGCAAAAGGACGTACATGGCAGAGTTACGGGTCTGACATAGTATTCCAAAGTGCGCAAGGCTGATAACTGCGCCCAAGGCTCGAACCGCAACAAGCTATTGAGCACGATTATTAGACTAGGTTGACAAGATAAGAATAGAGCATCTAGGCAAAAGCCGCCACACTTCTCAACTATAGTTGGTCTCAGTTTATTAAAGTTAGCCCAATCCATCCTGGTTTGTCTGTAATATGGAGGCAGATGTGCTACACTAGACGTGACGGGCTCACCCCCGGGCAGCCTCCTGGTTTGTCTGTAATATGGAGGCAGATGGTGCGCAAGGATAGATGGCAAGTAGTGATGAAGGAGACCACCCCCAAGCCTGTGGGGGCTCCGCGTGTGACCAAGTATGGCATTCATAGCGATTCGGGCCGCGGTGCCCACACCCCTGTAACTAGGACCTAGATAGCTTATACCATCCATTCCATCCCATGTTCCCCTCCCACTGAGGACTTCTGCTCACGTGACGCAGTCACGTGTCTATTCTGTTAATTAATTAATTAATTAATTAATGGAGGCAGATGGACTTATGCTCACTTGACGCAGTCACGTGTCTATTCATTAATTAATTAATTAATGGAGGCAGATGGTGCGCCTCCTCTGCAGCAACGGCAGCCCCTGGCTAGCCCACGGCGCCATGCTTGGCTGCCCCCGCCCCGAACTCCAGCACGCCGTCCTCAACTCCCTTCTCCAGCGCTCTGACGGCGAGATCTGGGCTCCATCCATCTCCGCCTTCACCCTCCGTTCCATCCTCACGGAAGCCTTTCAGCAGCACGTGACCCCCCTTGCTGCTGACGTCGCAGCAATGGGTGGCACGCTGGCTGCTGAACTTCCTCACATTTCCACCGCTGCCGCCTCCACCTCCACTGCCATTTCCGCCTCCACTGCCGACATCAAAGCCCAGCTCCTCGACCTCGACCAACGCCTTCAAGCCACCGCCAACGCCCTTGAGAGCTTGCATGACACCGCCGGCCTCACCGCCCAGGCGGTGAAGGACATCGCCGCCCAGCCGGTGCCTGCTGGCCCGGCCGGCGATGCTCCCTCCACCTGGGCGGACTTGCTTAAGCAGCACACCACCTCCACCACCTCCACCATCTCGGCACAACTCAAGCAACAAGCCCTCGACCTTCGCGAGGAAACCGACATCGCCCGGCGCAGCCACAATGTCATCGTCAAGCACTTCGACCAGCAGGCAGGTGAGACCTCCACGAGCCTTCTTGAGGCATTTAAGCGCGCCATTCTTGCCCCCATGTTACTCACTGGTGAGCTGGACATGTCGGCTGTCCGCCTCCCCCGCGCGCGGGGGAAGGCTGGCCCGGCACCCGTGCTCCTCACCTACATGGCGGACAAGCTGGCGTTCCTTAAATGCCGCAAGAAGCTCTCGGAGACTCGCTTCACGCTGGACGACGACTTGACCCTGGCCCAGCAACAACGGCGACGCGAGCTATGGCCGACCTACCTTCAGCTCCGGCAGAGCGCAAGGGGGAAGCCGGTATACTGGAGGGGGGCGGTCATCCACGTTGACCACAAGCCCTGGCAGCCCCCTCCTGCCACCTCAGACTAGGAATATATATTTAATAATATAATTACTTACAGCAGAGTGAAATCACTCAAACCAAAGCAAACGCCCAGCTATAAACCTCTATACAGAGCCATGTCAAATCTCTATACTACGATAAGACCAATGGAAACTCCTAACGGGATGAACCTAATAGCCCTGCTGCACCGCAAAATCAGCCCGCGTACGGCGGAGCATGATGTCAGCCATGGCCCGAGTCAGCGCCACCGACAAGCGCTGACGCCAATATGACGTCCAGGTCCGCGCCGACCATGGGGCCCGCTGGCCCTCCAGGTCCAGCCGGTCCTCCCGGAGCCGGCAACACTCCTTGAAGAAGGCGGAGGTCAGGGGCCCCATGGCCCCAAACTCCTCCAGGACAAAGGGCTCTAGGAATATATATTAAAAATATAATTACTTACAGCAGAGTGAAATCACTCAAACCAAAGCAAACGCCCAGCTATGAACCTATATACAGAGCCATGTCAAAGCTCTATACTACGATAAGACCAATGGAAACGCCTAACGGGAGGAACCTAATAGCCCTGCTGCACCGCAAAATCAGCCCGCGTACGGCGGAGCATGATGTCAGCCATGGCCCGAGTCAGCGCCACCGACAAGCGCTGACGCCAATATGACGTCCAGGTCCGCGCCGACCATGGGGCCCGCTGGCCCTCCAGGTCCAGCCGGTCCTCCCGGAGCCGGCAACTAGGAATATATATACCAGTAGTGTAGATTAGTAAGGCTTAGCCTAGCATGTGGCCCACGCGCATGTGCGCCCATAATGGCCCCCATGGATGATGCCTTCAACATTTAGCCATGCTTTGTCTATAATGGGACCCCCATGGATGTTGCATTAAGAATTTAGCCATGCTATGCCTATGCAGAGAGATGCTCTCTGTCGAGAAGCCATGTCCTAGCTCTTGTATAGCCATGATGATCTTCCTCCCTCACAGGCATGCTCCCCCCCTTACCCGGGCATAGCGTGATAGACCATGAGGGTGCAGGTGCCTTGGTGCACCTAGAGCAGGGGTAGCTTACATTCCCACCCTTGCATGAAGTAGCCTAGAATGTATTAAAAGCCATATGCCCCTTCTCAGGGCTATGTGCTACATCTACTCCCACGGAGTGATGTTGATAATTAATTAATTAATGGTGCGCAAGGATAGATGGCAAGTAGTGATGAAGGAGACCACCCCCAAGCCTGTGGGGGCTCCGCGTGTGACCAAGTATGACATTCATAGCGATTCGGGCCGTGGTGCCCACAACCCTGTAACTAGGACCTAGATAGCTTATACCATCCATTCCATCCCATGTTCCCCTCCCACTGAGGACTTATGCTCACGTGACGCAGTCACGTGTCCATTAATTAATTAATTAATGGAGGCAGATCGGGTACGCAAGGATAGATGGCAAGTAGTGATGAAGGCCGGAGACCACCCCCAAGTCTGTGGGGGCTCCGCGTGTGACCGCGTATGGCATTCATAGCGATTCGGGCCGTGGTGCCCACAACCCTGTAACTAGGACCTACATTGATTGATTGATTAACTAATTAATCTATTAATTAATATATTAATCAAATAGACACGTGACTGCGTCACGTGAGCATAAGTCCTCAGAGGGAGGGGAACAGGGGATGGAATGGATGGTGTAAGCTATCCCGCCATATAGCCGTGGTGCCCACAACCCTGTAACTAGGACCTAGATAGCTTACACCATCCATTCCATCCCATGTTCCCCTCCCACTGAGGACTTATCAAGGAGACAACTTATATGCTCACGTGACGAAGTCACTTGTCTATTAATTAATTAATTAATCACGTGGAAGGTTTGGCGGTAGACCGGTCTACTATCGTAGACAGGGTCTCGAAAATCAACCCCAAATTTTATTTTCAGTAGCGCAATTGACAGATCTCCGCGAGAGGATCCTGGATCATACCTGAGATACCAAAAAGTCCATTTCCGAATTCCAGTTGGTCGAAAGTGTGGCTACAAGGAAGGTGAAGGTGCCTGTAAGCTGGATCCTTAGCATCAAATGGGCGAAAGTCAAGACAAGCCAAGTAGGACATTTGGGGGTCCAATCTAAAGTTTAAGGTGCGCAATCGACAGATCTCGATGAGGACACTCAGAATCTGAACATAGCATGCCAGGAACTGTCAATATTTGGGCGGCAGGGGTCGAAATCCAGTACTCCCAACGCAAAAAATTAATTAATTCGCCAAAATGTGCTTTTTTATTAGGGTAGACCGGTCTATCGCCAACCCTTTCATGTGGCAAGTGATTTGATTACGATGCATCACGGATAAATATACACAGGACCAGAGGACGAAATCGCCACTAGCTTGTTGTCGGCCGAGCCTGCGGTTTTTCTTCAATTGAATGGGTGCTTTTGAAAGGGCTTGGAGTTTGCAAGGGGTACTTGCTGCCATGCCGGTTTCGGATCAGGAGCGAGTTCAAGACGACGGACACGGAGCTGAAGGCCATCATGGCACCTGCAACGTGCAACAAAAAGCATATTATATCCAAGTTGGAATGGGCGAACAGTCAGGATTGGGCATGCACAAGGAAAAGTCCCAAGCTGAATAAATGGCTTTCTGATTGGGACGCCCATCCAAAGGAGGGAATCAGACCTGGCACACCATCATCTCCGATAACTGTGTTGCAGGCCAACCACTACTTCATGGTATTACTAGGAGCAATAGTGGCACAATAATTCTGCATCCATGGCCAACTGGCAAGTCAATGTACCATTACCCAAATGCCAACGGCCACTCCGCCTCCACCGACTCCATCACCGCCCAGCTCCGCGACATCGACCAGCGCCTCAAGGATAATGCAATCGCTATCGAGGTCTTGCAGAACACAGCAGGCCTCACCGCCCAGGCAGTGAAGGACATTGCCGCCAAGCCCGCCCCGGCTGGCCTGGCCGGCGATGCTCCTCCCATCACGACCTGGGCGGACATGCTTAAGCAACATACCACCTCCACCACCTCCGCCGTCGCAGCCCAGCTCCAGCGGCAGACGCTTGACCTCCGCGAGGAGGCCGAGCTCGCCAAGCGCAGCCTCAACGTCATTGTCAAGAATCTCAAGATGGAGGAAGGTGAGAATTCCGAGAAGCTTGCGCGTGCTTTTGAGAGAGAAATCCTTGATCGCATGGGCCTTACTGGTGAGATCGAGCTGGCCGCCCACCGCCTTCCCGCGCGCGGGGTAAGGCCGGGCCGCCCCCGCTCCTTCTCACCTTTAAGACCCCGGCGGACAAGATTTCTTTTCTCAGACGCCGCAAGCGGCTCGAGAAGACTCTCTTCACCCTTGACGACGACTTGACCCTGGCACAGCAACAACGACGACGGGAGCTATGGCCGACCTACCTCCAGCTCCGGCAGACCAAGGCGGGCCAGCCGGTGTACTGGAAGGGGGCGGCCATCTACGTCGGCCACAAGCCCTGGCAAGCGACCCCCTCGACCACCGCGGCCCCAGCAACTCCCGCCCCAGCCTAGGGGAATACAGCAGTAGTGTAGAATAGTTAGACAGTGGCCTTGTACATGCCCGCCTACTACAGGCACTATACCAGCTGAGGCCTAGCCTTTTTAGTCATGTACATGTGTGCCTATGATGTGCCACACTCCAGACGATGCCTAGCCTTATTTAGTAATGTTGTGCCCATGCAGGGAGTCACTCTCTGCTGAGAAGCCATGCCATAGCTCTTGTATAGCCATGATGATCTTCCCCCTCACAGGCATGCTCCCCCCTTACCCGGGCATAGCGTGATAGACCATGAGGGTGCGGGTGCCCTGGTGCACCTAGAGCAAGTGTTGTTTACATTCCCACCCTTGCAGGAAGTAGCTTAGAATGTATTATAGGCTCATATGCCCCTTCTCAGGGCTATGTGCTACATATACTCCCAACGGAGTTATGTTCCTAATTAATTAATTAATTAACGGCCACTGATTAATGGCCCTAGGCCCGGGATGTACCTGCCACCGAGGGTGTCAGGGCGATCCCCGTCTGCGGCAGCAGCACGCCCGCCGCAATGGGTATGCCGATCAGGTTGTAGACGAGGCCCCACGCGAGGTTCTGCTTGATTGTGTCCAGAGACACGCGCGCAAGCTCCAGCGCCTCCACCACCTGCGGGCGGCCACGGACAAGGGGGCGCCAGCATCCATGAGCATCGTGCACACCATTACTGATGCACACTTTGATCGGACTCGATACATATGCGTGATGGGATGCTTTCCGAGACGGGAGGCGCATGATGATTGCAGGACAAGAGGTGCAACTGGGGAGTGGAGGGCCCCGTGCGCACAGGGCCACGACAACGACCGACGATGTGTCCGCAACTGCCAACGTGTGCGTGCCTGGCGTGCGCTGATGAATGAGTATCAACCGACCTGCAGGCCATGGCAACATCTTCAACCATGTCAGTTGTCTCGTCGATATAGGTACCACTCAAAGACAGCAGGCCGAGGAACATGGGCATGAGTCATGCTAGTGACGCAGCAGCCGAGCGCAGCGCAGCGGTGAACATGCACGGCCACCCACATCCGCGAGGCCACCCTGCCAGGTGCCCCGCGAGGTGCAGCTCACGTGCACGATTGCGGCCCGACTGCTCAGCAAGCGTAGAGGCAACCACTGTTTAGAATAATACGCCAAGTCGTGCACTCGTGCATGAACGGATACTCGCCACCTGGCAACCACACGGATCGCCATCGCACGGCGGCCCACCCAAGCAGGGCACCCACCTGCGAGAGCCGGCCCCCCATGAGCACGAGTGATGAGGCCTCCCTGGCCGCATCGGTGCCCCCCTGCAGCGCCACGCCCACAGTGGCGGCGGCCAGGGCGGGGGCGTCGTTCACGCCATCTCCCACCTGGTGCGAGGGCAGGCACGCATGCGCCGATGAGGGCAGACGGCATGCGTCGGCACATGAGGGCGCGCAGGATTCAATACACGAGCACCTGTGAGAGCCAAGGGGAGCAGGTCACCAGGCAGGTGGCACGGGGAGCATGCGTGTGCTACGTCCCCAGGCGACGCGGTGGCAGGGTGTGGGCGGACTTAATCACACGCAGATATACCTAACCTTCGTAACGGGACCACCAAGAGGCACACACGAAACTTAGTGATGGAACCAACAAAAGGCACGCACCGACCTTTGTAATGGACAAACAAGGGGCGCGCACCAACCTGCATGGAACAAAAAAAGGTAAGCTAGCAAGCTACGCTCTCCATGGCGATGACCCAGCGTGCGCTCCCTGGCGCACAGTCCCTGGGCCGACAGAGACAAGGGAGGGTAATGCCTACAGTTGCCACTAGGGGTAAAGGATAAGTAGACCGGAGAGCTACCAGCCAGGCACAGCAGCACGCGCCGTGGAGCTGCTCCTTGCTCGAGGACGCACTGACGAGGGCGCAGCGGAGCCACACCTTCAAGGCAGACGGCCGACCCAGTACACTGTCTATACCATCGGCAGCTCTGTTGTCTTGACCAGGACCACGGGTCAGCACACAATCGTAGATGCTGCCGTGGATGTGCCTATGGACTGTGGAGTATGGACGCTACTGCGGACGCTATTTGGTAAACAGACGCAAACAAGGACCATGTTTGACTGCTGCAACAACATGTTGGCCAAACGCCCCATGTTTCCTGCTGCTCGCCCCCATACTGGTTCATTTCTACCACCCTCCCACCAGCTTCTCCAGGCCCATCCCCACAGCCCATGCCCGTACTTCGGCCCCGGGGCCAGCACTTATCCAATTGGCGAGTTCATCAACCGTAGGTGGCTAAAATTACCGTACTAAACCCTGCACAACTGCTGCCCACTCCATGCGATGGCAGCGCATGTCGAGGACGATCATGCGCTTGTCGCTATCACCTGATCACCGGGCAGCCAACCTGTCAAAGGCCCATACCTACCATGGCATCCACCTATCACGGGCCCACCAGGGTGGCGCGCACTGCCAGGCCACCCACCATCATGACCCGGTTGCCCGCCGCCCGCATGGCCGCCACGCGCGCGATCTTGTGCTCCGGCCGCATCTCCGCAAACACGTTGTTGTCAATGTCACCACCATCAACCACGCCGCCGCCCGTGGCCACCCTGCCAAGCCCCATTGCGTCGACCGCAGGATTTGACGACGATGACAGGGGGATGCCCAGCTGCCTGGCTGCGGACGCCACAGGCCCCGCGTGGTCGCCCGACATGACCATGCATCTCACGCCCATGTCGCGCAGCCGCGCCAGCGTGGCTGCCGCGTCCTCGCGCACATCGTCGCGCAGGCATATCGCGCCCACCACGCCCATCCCCTGCACGCTAACAAACACGACCGTCCCGTTGATGGTCTTCTCCTCGCTGCCCAGCTGGCCGCGGATGGAGGCCAGAAGAGAGGACGACATGGCTCCTGCATCGCCATGGCTCGTCCCTGTGATGGCGTCTGCGCCACCATCGGCGGCGGCACCCCCCCGCGTCTGCTCGCACACCCACTCGAGCTGACCCACCGCGACCACCGCACCGTCAACCATCGCGCGCGCGCCGCAACCTGGCTGGGTGAAACCAGAGGAGGCGCAGCCGGCATCCGGCACACAGCCCTCGGCGCGCGCGGCGGCCACCAGCGCCGTGGCCACCGGGTGCTGACTCAGCCCCTCCACCGCCGCCACCCAGCGGAGCAATGTGCGGCGGTCGATACCTGGCGCGGTGGCGACCACGTGGATGCTGGGCCGGCCCTATAGACACAAGGGGAGGCAGCAAGTGGGGGGGAGGGGAGGCAACAAGGGGGGGGAGGGGAGGCAACGAGGGGGGGAGGCAGCGAGGGGGAGGGAAGGGGGGAGGACATAGGCAGGCAGGGGGAGGTAAGGAAGACAGCAATTGACCAGATGATTGGGAAGAGTCCACGAGCCAGAGCCGGTCAGAGAGCGAGCGAGCGTCCCGCGAGGAAGGACTTGAGGCCAACTGACTTTCATTGGCACCACTGTGTGGCTGCGACAGAGTGAGCCACGACGGAGGGGGTAGAAGGGACCCAGGAGACAACATACCGCGTGAGGGATGCCGCGGGATGCCCGCTCGTGCGCCTACCATGCATGACAGGGGTGCCTTGCACACGCATCGAATTGTGTGGCGCTTCCCCCCACATCATTCATCCATGCCTTGGCTCCGTACTGCCCACAGGGAACCCAACCCCAGGAAGGGGGGCCGTGCAGTGGTGATGGGAACAGATGGTGACAAGTAGAATATGGCAACGAATAGTGACAAATATAGTACGGCAACAAACGGTGATAAATACAATATGGACACAGATTGCGACAACCAGCCAGCCAGTGAGCGCAGACGCATTGTGAGGGCAGCCGCAGGATGCGTGTAACACAAACGGCGGGCCACAAGGGGCGAGCCACACGTGCACGAGAACAGGGTGCGTGGGGCGTGCCCAGACTCACACAACCATCCGGCGCCCTAATGCCCGCATGGCGGCCGCAAAAAAAGAAAAGATGTGTCGTCCATCGCCGCCGGTGGCCAGATGTGGGCCTTATGGCTGCGCTACTGGGCTTCCTACCATCGTTTGAGTCATGCTGCGACATGCATGCCCACGTCTGCCAGCCTCACACACACACACACACACACACACACACACACTGTGGCCCTACAAATCTCCAGAATGCATGCGGCTGCTGGTAATTACGAAATCCCTATCCACATGCTGAACGGTGCATTCTGCCTGGCATCTTGCGCATTCCCCCCCCCCCCTTCCCTTGCCTACTGGCTACACAACGTTGGCTGCGACGCACCCTGGCACCTGCACCCGTCCCTTTGGTTCCCCTGAATTCCCATTAATTAATTAATGAATTAAACTCGTGCTCCCGTTGGGAAGTCACGGAGCACCGAAGTGCTTTTAATCCCTGTGTGTGCACAACACTGACTTCCCATCCCACGCCCTGTAGAAGACAACTGGCCCAAAGATGCCTTATGGGCAAGGTCCCCTCCCCACCCCCCTCTATCCTACCTGCGTGAGCGTGCCCGTCTTGTCAAACACCGCCACGTCCACCGAGGCGACGCGCTCCACGACGTCGCCCCCTCGGAAGAGCAGCCCTCGCGCGGCCCCCACGGAGGTGCCCACCAGGACCGCGGTGGGCGTCGCCAGGCCGAGCGCGCAGGGGCACGAGACGACCAGCACGTCGATGGCCAGCTTGAGCGAGAGGAGCAAGGGGGAGCCGTCCTCGCCCGCAATCTCCGAGAGGAGCACCTGGGGGTACCAGGCGCTGCCCAGGGTGTACCAGAAGGCGAACGTGGCGGCAGACAGCCCCATCACGGTGAAGACAAAGGGTCCGCTCACCGCGTCTGCCAGCCGCTGGACCGGGGCCTCCCGCGACTGGGCCTCCTCCACCATGCTGCAGGGGTGTGTGGGTAGGGAGGAGGAAGGTGGCGGGGGGAGAGGGGGGGGAGGTGATGGGGTCAGCAAAGAGGGCCAGATGCAGGCACATAGAGAGGCAGCTGAGGTAGTTTTTGGTCTCTCTTGTTGAGGGTAGATTGGGGGATGGGGAGGGGCTATGGGGCGTAGGGACATGGTGAAAAGATCTGTATGATTTGCCTGCCATGCCTTGCCCCAGCAATCAGTGGTCACTGTCACCAGCACTGGTTGTGTCCATTCTTCCCGGTAGGACGTCCAGCAATTCGGTAGGATCAGGAAACTCATGGGGTGAGCAAGTGCAGTAGATGATAGTGATGGATGGCTCTACCCATGGATCGCGAAACCAAAGGATGAAACAGATCCCTGTGTGCGTTCACCAAGGGATGGCCGCCACGTCACACCCCAAATCCCCACCAGCTTCTTGCAGTCCCTGAGTTTGGGCCGGTTCATGGACAGCTGGTGAAGGACCGTGATGGCCGACGCCAATGGTAGACGCCACACGGGGCACTCTCCATGGCATGCACACACACAGCGCCGCACCTGCATCACACGGGCCCCCAGTGCCCCACAGGAGCCCACCGCAGTACCCTACTAAACTAACCTATGGCCCTACACAACAGCTAGTAGTTGGACCTTCGTATGGAGATATACTACATCCGGTAGTTGGACCAGCCTATGGTAGTACACTGCCAATAGAGCGATGGACCACCCTGTTCAAGCGCACACGCACCGCGTGATGCTCATGACCTTGCTGGCGTCGCCTGTGGCCGTCGTCTCCACCAGGAGAGGAACCTGGCGCACGCAGCAACAAGAAGGGGGGGGGAAGGGGCGGGGGGCGGGGGGGGGGGGGGGGGGGTCGTCAGCCAAGGGATGCAGCGCCACGTAGGCAGCCGCATGTGCGGTGGCAGCGTGGGGAAGGGCATGGAGCCAGGGAGTGCAGGCTAAGAGGGGGAAAGGGAGGGGAGGGAGGGGCTGGAGGGCACTGCGATGCAAACCACGCAAACAGGCAGAGGTTTCACACATGGTATGTCTCCTTTTGCAAACGTCCTTACAACCCCGTGTCTGGCACAATCTTCCAGTGCCAGCTCGGCACCACAAAGCACAGCGTGCCCCCCCATGCACGCCACATGGCACGCCCCATGGTCTGGACCCCCCTCCGCCCCCCTCACCTCCCAGTTGACCGTCCCGGCAGATACGGCGCTGCCACGTGGCTTGAACACGGGCAGCGACTCGCCCGTCAGCATGGCCTCGTCCACGGAGCTACCGGCGGAGAGCACGGTGCCATCGACGGGGATAGCCTCACCCGGCAGCACCTGCACGACGTCACCCACGCGGATGTGCTCGGTGGGCACCGCCATGGTGGCCACGCCGCTGCTGCCGTCGACGTCACCGCCCGCGCCCTTGCTGGCATCTGCCCCCTTGCTGGTGCCGGGTGCCAGATCGGAGACCACCAGGCGTGAGGTGCGGGGCACGATACCTGCGATCGCCTCCACGTCCGCGATCGCGCGCGCACGTGCGCGCTCCTCCAGCGTCTTGCCTAGCAGCACAAAGCCGAGCAGCATGACCGGCTCGTCAAAGAACATGGACTCGCCCCACCCGAGCTCGGGCATGGCGACGGAGAGCGCGGAGAGGGCAAATGCGGCGGCGGCGCCCATGCCGACGAGCGAATTCATGTTGGGGGAGCCGCGCGAGAGGGCGCGCACGCCGTCCACCATGAGGTCGCGTCCGGGTCCCAACAGGGCGCCCGCGCAGAGCAGCCCCTGCAGCAGGGGGTTGCCCAGAAGGGTGAGCACGGGGCCGTGCGCGTACTGGTGCAGGCCCAGGTGGTGCAGGTGGTGGCCCAGGTGGCCCGCGCAGCACACGGCGACCAGCACCCATGCGGACGCGAGGCGGATGTTGTTGTCCTTCATCGCCTGCGCGCGTCGCTCGCCGGCCGCCTTGGCAAATATGCTGGCCATGGACGCGTCGTTTTGACGAGAGGAGGTGGGGAAGCCCTTGCCGCTGAGCATGGTGGATAACTCCTCCGCGACCTGATTGGGCTTGGACGATGGGGGCTCGCGGGCGCCGTGACGGATGACGACCGCCGCGGTGTTGGTCAACAGGTTGACGGCAGCAGACTCCACCCGTGGATCCGCGCTCAGCATGCGCTTGACGGCTGCGGAGCATCCCCCGCACTTCATGCCCTCTACGTTCAGCAAAATCACGTCCGACTTTCCGGGCGCCGGCGAAGGTGGGGCGGACGCCGGCCGGGTTGAGATGGTTGACACGGCGAGGACCGGGGTTGGGCGCGAGCTTGGAGGACCAATTCTCGCAATTCCTGGATAGATGAAAGGACCAGGTATTCTAACCGGCCCCATCATGGCCGACAACCTTCGCATTTGCGTGGGAATCGCCGTCGGCCTACCAAAGGAACGGTGCGACCGTGCCACGGAACACATGGCCAGGGCGGAGCTAAAGGCCGGCTTTACCTGCCTTGCCATGCTGGCGTTGATGCCCCCGGCCATGGCTCCCATGCTTTCGATGCCCGGAAGATTACCGCTTCAGCGGTCACCTTGCCTGACCCGCATTCCCAGAGAGCTTGCCGGCCATGCCCAAATGCCCCGTATTACAGAACGCTCTGCCAGCAATTCTGTACGTAAATTATCTTCTCCGCCTGATGCTCGGGCTGGGTGCGCTGTGTTGCGACCAAGTGGCACCTCGGGAGCCGCAGCGCTCGGCTTGTTAGATAGAAATTTTCCGGGTAAATCCTGGGTAAAGGGGTGTTTTTATTTTAACACTCCGTCTGTTATTACGGGCGTGGCCCGTAATACGGGTGTCACCCGTAATGAAGGCTTGTACTGACATCATTGGTGGCTACTAACTACCCACTAGTCAAAGTTCAGATTTTATTGGATAGGATGAAAGCTAACGTCAATGACACCGCCCTTGGTCTGGCCGGCCCCCAGCGGCTCGGCCAACCAGGGCGGCATATCTTGACCTGGCCTGGCCCCAAGGACATTCCCAGGAAGCTAGGTAAACCTGCCATGAACTACATCCAGATGTTGCTGGCCGACCTCGTGGTCCCAGCTCAGTTTGAGCACCGCATCCACTCCCTCTCCGGCCCTTCTTTGGATTGCCATGCAGAACAAGAAGAGGTGGCAGAAGATTGTCCGTCCAAGCTCACACGCCAGCCCCTGTGGGCAAGCCACCCCCCCCCAAGAGGAAGGGGCGTTTTGCTGAGTAGAGTAGTTAGGATTTTCTAGACTAGATAGCTTAGAGTTAGGTTAGTTCGATTACGCGGCTTCTCCCACCTCCACCCATCCAACATGGAATATGTGCTACATAGTGACCTCCCAACGGAGGCATGTTATAATAATGTTTTTAATAATTTACCATTGGACCCCCTGGAATTTGGCTGGACCCTACACAAGGGGATATCTAGGATCGGCAAATGTCTTTTTTACGAGTACACGGCAGAATGGGGTTATGACATTTTACTGCACGAGAACCATAAGCTCCACCTTGGACGTTCCCGATGGGGCATTCAATGGCCAGTGTTGCGGGCCCGACCCTTGGAACGGGCGCAACAATGGAATAAATTTTATGTATTTTGGCTTGTTGTCATAGTCCGTAGGACTTTGGGACTCATTGCGGGACTTTATTTGGGAATTGTCCCTTGGTCAGGACTTTTGTATGGAACTAGTGTCACCCGCTGGCTTCGCCCAGCCCAAAACAGGGTCCCTTTTTTTGGCAGTACTTCGCCCCGCTGCCCGCTCCCCGCAGCCCGCAGCCCGCTGCCCGTTGCCCGCTGCCCGCTGCCCGCTGCCCGCTGCCCGCTGCCCGCTAGAATAGTACGGTGCTCGCTTCGCTCGCGGATTGGTGGTAAGTGATTCCGGTTGTTTTGGATTGGCGGGGTACTCCGCGATGCCTTGGATAGTGCGGGATTGCGTTAGGTTGCTAAATTAATAAATAGGATTATGATAGTTTGTGTGATTCGGACCAGTTATTTTGGGCCTAGGTTGAGATATGCGATCTTCTAGGGGCCGGTGCAGTCGCGCCGCGCTGCGTACTTTATAGCTGGTTGAGATATTGTACTCATGCGTGGATTCTGTAGCCTGGCGAGGGTCGATGTCGACCCGAGGATCTTGTGTGGACTGCATGCTTCGGAATTCCTGGAAGGTCGGCGCCATGTCGGCGCCACTTGCCAGCTTGGTGGCAGACCTAGGTGAAACTGGTCCGAGGACGAGAGTCTCGTCCTCTTGGTTCGGAATAAAATGAGTGTGTTATCACCTGTCTGAACCTGGGGCATAATTCCAACTGCATTTGGTAGCTCTATCCTAAATGTAGGTTGTGTAGATTAATGCAATATTAACTCGTCGTCTGTCTCTGGTCCTCTACGGAGGACTGAGTTGAACTCAGTCCTCTCTAGAGGACCGAGTTTTTGGGTTTCGTAGAAAATTCGCCCCGGTCAGAATGTTTGACAAAAAATTCTCTCAAAATTTATTCAAATACTACGTGAAAAGATCTTTCTTGGATATATTTTTGGGATTTTTTTGGATTTGGTATGAGCGGCTAAATGTACGGTCAAAGTACAGGTGGTAAGGGTACTTTTCCACGTGAAACGCGAGTTCCGGAAATGCACGACCTAGCCATGGCGGCTCGCGCCCATGCATGCAGTTTACGTTTGCGGACGAGTTAGCTGTCCAAACTCAGGAAATAGATTTAACATGCTCTAAAGATGATAAAAGTCAATTTATAGCTCGCGGGGATGCGATTTACCCGGTGTCGGCACTGTTCTTGCTGGGAAAAACTGCGATAAGGCAGGTTGACGGAATTGATGACTGCGCTTGCTTTCCGGCGCAATTTCAATGGCTGATAGGTTTCTTTCTACATTTTAACATGCATTGTATTAGAATAAATTGAGTGACAGTATAGATTTGATGATTTCGACCATTCTGTCACGTCATGGTCTATGTGCCGCAAAGTGCCACTTTTGCGGGCACCGCCTGGGCCAAGGTAACGCCAGCCGTGCCAGGTAAAGCCGGATAATCGTTGCCTCTTCGTTTCTTGATGTTCGTACATGAGTTTAAGCTTGCGAGGCGTTGTCAGGTTCAAGTCTTGATGCTCTTTCTTGACCGTTGCCTGCCCCTCTCTAAAACCCCCTTTTCAGATGATGTTAGCAGGCATTTGCCTTAACCCAGTGTAGTTGTGCAGGGTTTTAGGAGCTGTGCAGGTTTAAACACCTTCGTAGATGTTAGTTATTCTTTTGCTACGTTCATACTGCATGATTGTGTGGCCACGGCCTGCGTCAAGGGTGCTTTCAAGCTTATACGGGTGAGTGAAAAGTCTTGGTGACAAACCACTGCCATCATGTGCCAGCAACTATCTTGGCCACATCATGGCAAGGCAAAACAGTTATAGCCATATCTATTGTTGTTAGAAACAGTGGAAATATGCTTAACCTACCCATTATATTGGTGGTTGACACTTATAACATAACCCTTTGTTGGTAGGTATCCAAGCCCATTCCCTACATGGATGCATAGGCTCTCACTGCATGATAAGGTATGATATACCTGAAGTATGATGATGCAAGTGTGTTGTCCTGTAATGCTTGAAGGGAAATGAGTTGATTGGGATGGTTGGTGGCCACGGTGATGTGTAGTATGACCGCACTTACATGCTAGCAAAGTTAGCAAAAGCCCCATTCCTCTCCTGAGGACTGAGAGTTTTTTAATTGTTTCAGGCAGTGGCAGTGGCCAAATCGAGCCCAGTTTTTTGCCACGTTTCAAGAACTATATTGTTTACATGCCTATATTTTTTCTTCATGCACCAGGATTTGATTGAATTTTTCCCACTCGTTCTTATCCCGAAAAATGCAAATTCGCGAGGGGGTGCCCAACGTCCGTGTAATTTTCATGTGTTCGGGTCAAGTTTTCACATATGCAGTATTTTTGCCAACAAAATGACATCTAGTACACCCCCGATCCACATCAAAACATTTGGGATGGACCCCCCACCTAGTCGCTACACGCGGTTGAAAATTGTCAACTCAGTCCTCCTGTGAGGACTGAGTTGGGACAGACGACGAGTTAATCATCGTGAGCCGTAACAGGCCTAAAGCCACGCCTGTTCCGTTAATCCCACTCCAAAAGAGTGGTCGTGGTTAGCCAAGAAACCGGGAATAACTTACCCTAACATAGGATCTTTCGCACGACCCGGATGGGTTCGTTACACTGGTTATCGGAGGTTAGGTTAGGGGAGTTTAGAATGGCGGCCCGGAGCCGTGCGTAACCTAGGCAAGGCATCGAGCTGAACGGGCTCAGCCAGCCCAGCAAAGGGGTGCTGACCGAGCCCGGGGTCGTCATAGCCGCCAGCGTCGCAGCCAGGGGCGCCATCCTAAACCGCCTAGCCCATCGTTGGGCGTTCAAGGACGCTAGACGTCCATGAACGAGGTAAGAAGTTAGAGATTCTAGGATTTCCTTCTTGCCCTTCCTGTCTTACCCACGCGCGTAGAAACGGGGTTTCTGTTTTCTGTCGTGCTCTGTATTCATGTTTGTGCTTGTTGGTGAATGGGTCGCCCCGGAGGCAGACCTTCGTGAGCTGTGGGCGGACCCCCGGAGGGCAACGCTGCTTACAGCTCGAGGGTAGTCACCGGCTGGCCGTTGCCTTACTGTGTTGCCGGTGGCTGTACCTCAACGTTTTTCGTACCGACTGTGAACGTCCTGTTTCTGCCTTGTGTTTCTCTCTCGCTGTGAGCACGTCACCTGCACGTAGAGGTATCCTGGGTGGGCTTTCCTCCCTTTCTTTCCCCTTCCTGCATTGCATGCTTCAATACCGTGTGATATTGCTTTATACCTAGTCGGTAGTTCATGGGAACCTCTCGCAGCAGACGTAATAATGAAGGAGGATATAGACGTATTAATCAAGGAGGTAGATCCCAATACCTATACTATGCAGTAGCACACGACGGGGCCACAGGCCAATCAGGAATTTTCTATAGTTGGGCTGCGTGTAATAATCATATTGAGGATAAAGTCTTACACCCAGCGTCGTTAGCTAGATGGCAGGGATTTAATATATTAGCGGAGGCAGATCAGTTTATTAAGGATAATATGCCCCTCCCAGAAGGGCTGCACCAGCATAGGAGTGTCACCCAGATCCCAGCACAGGATCGATGTGTTGCGTGCACTGGAGCAGCTTCACCTGGGCCCATCCTCTAGGGCATAAGCACCACTATCACTACTAGATACCAGTATATAGTGATACTGCCTACTAGCTTAGCTACTTTAGTTAGCAGATAATATATAATTACTATTAGAAGCAGTAGTTGTGGCTTCCTCTTCTCTCTCTTGCTTGCCTGTGTTGGGGAGGTACTATGTAAGGTACTGGTGCTGGTACGGTACTCGGGCCCAAAATGCCTAAGAAGCGAGGTGGTGGTAATGCACAGCCCCCGAAGGGCCGTAGAGAGACACAGTCCCCGGAGGACAATAGCAGGGAAGAACAGGAAATAGCTAGCACGTCTAGTCGGAGTTCCAGTGGGTCCCGGAGATCCGAGGCAGCCGCTAGGGTTACCGCACAACGGCAGACGACTCTTGAGTTGCAGCTAGAACAAGCTGCCCTAGGGTTTGATCAGCAACAACAGCCGCCGCAGCGACAGCATTAGCCTCAGCAGTCGCCGCAGCGACAGCATCAGCCTCAGCAGTCGCCGCAGCGACAGCATCAGTTTCAGCAGTCGCCGCAGAGACAGCAGCAGTCGCAGCAGCAGCAGCAGTCGGAGCAACAGCGACAGCCCCAGCAGCAATCGCGGCCACGACCGACTGAGCATCTGGGCGAATGGAACAGGGTACCTCCCACGCAGCGACCACCATCCGCGGAAGTTGTGCCGGAGGAAGATGAAGATATAGAGGTCGCTGATAGCCCGGTAGCTAGCTCGCCGTTCGCTCCGCCGCCTGAGTTCGTGCAGCCCTCTCAATTGGGGGCATACACGCGTAGCCGCCCGAGCCTGACTCACCCTTGGGCAGGGCGTGGCCGCGGCGGGTCGGGGCCGGGCCCTGGAAGGGATCCCCGTCTGGCAGTGATGCGCCATACGCCGTATTATACGCCGTATTTAGCGTATTATGCGCGATACGCAAGCGTTGCGTACGAAAATGGGGTACTTTTATACGCAACGCGTATTTTTGCGCATTTTTGCGTATTTTCGCGTATTTTTGGCGTGTTTTTGGCTTACGTGGTGGGTTTTGGCATCATTTTACAGCCCGCGTTGCTTGCCTAGACTGCGGCGCGCCGACCTGTAGTAGGAACAAATAATTGTGTGATGAGCTAGCTAGTGTATAATGCACTAAAGCTAAAAGCGCGTTCATTGTGACTTGTGAAGGCGGGAATGTGAAGGCGGGAAGGCTGAAGATTCATCATCAAGAAGGTGATAAGGTGTGCCAGCAACGTCGTGGTCGTCTGGCACCTAAATCGTAGCATATCGACATCCAGGCATGGCTGACACGAATGAGTCAATGGAACACGATGATGATGTGCGGCCCGATGAAGAAGAGGCCACATCCGAAACTGTCTGGACATACATTAGCAAAGAGCGCATCCTCAAGAATGGGCAGCAGACAAATAACTACTACATGGATGATGGAGTACTCCGTTACACGCTGCTGGTCGAGCAGGCGGAGAAGGAAAGCAATACCAGGAAGAGGAAGGCGACTAGTGACGCCAAGAAGCAGGCTGATGTGCGGGCGGCACTTAAAGACAGGCTTGCAGACGTTGTAGAAACCGACGCCTCTAACTGGGTGTCCGCTCATGCCAGCAACACCTCGGGGCGCGCTGTTATATTATAGGTTTCAGCTCGCAGTCACATGGAAATAATTAATGATTGTGTGCCGGTACTTAGCCATTTTGTGGTTCGAGGCGTTCGGGGCGTTCGGCGCATTGGGACTTAGCCGTTTTGAGGTTCGGCTGAATTTTGGCTTGTGTGATCCACAACGATTTAAGTTACGCTGTGTGTGTTATGCCTCGTGAGTTACGCCCTAGACTTTGGCTGTGCGGCACTGGTCCGGTACTGAGGTGCGGACTAGGATTCTGGGTACTGCCGGCTGGCGTGACAAGTGGCGAGATACTGGTGTGTGTCGATTGGTCGGTACTCGGCTGGTGTGTTGTAACGGAGATGTGTAACGGAGATGCGTTCCCAGGCTTGCGTCGGTGCCTAGCGCCGCAGGCTAGCCTAGCCGCCTGACAGACGATGATGACCCAAAAGCCAGCATTGTGTTGCGGCGGTCCAACGGTTGTTGCTGCTATGCTGGCAATGGCTATGGTTGCGCTGGTAAATTAAGCTGGGGGCTTGGCTCTGAGTTTGTAACCTAATTACCGTAAAATTATCATTTAATAAAATTCGAACTCGATTTGGGTTAACATGTACTAGGTCGGGGTTAATTAATAAGGAAAAACGTAGCAATGTCGGATCAAGAACAAGAAGAGACGGATTCGCGGAGAAAGCGTACTGGGTGGAAGGATTTAAGAAATGAGAAGAATTTGATAGAGCTGTGCAAAACACGAGTCGCGACAATTCCTCTTGATGCGGCAGTGACATTGGTAGAGGATTTCTGTGACAGGTTTGAGGCGTTTGTGGCGGATCATGCAGATAAAACCGAGGATCTGTATGGGCTATTCCGGGATGCCGGAATGTTTAGAGCCGACAACGCCATGCTAGTAAATTGCCTGCGCTCCTGCCGTGACGAGAAAATCGAGGGCGCTGCAATTGGAGGTAGGTTGCGTGCAGCACTTCTTGAATCGAAAGCATCTGCCAAGTCTCGTCATGTTGGCATTTATAATTGGGTGCCGAAGCGTCCCTACACACTCGACCTTCTCGCTTTGAGAAATGCGAGAAACGAGAGTGTAAAGGATGGCATTCCGGTGGTGGAACTGGCGGTGGTGGACCGTTATGTTCGCAATGCCAAGGACCTTAATTTCCAGAATGCCATGGCAGCTCTCAAGCGTGAGAAAGCCGAGGATGATCTCAATAAGGCGATTGAGGTTATCACGGGCATTGTCGAGGGTGAGGAGAGGGAC
Organism: Mesostigma viride; assembly: GCA_009746045.1. Classification (NCBI taxonomy): domain Eukaryota; kingdom Viridiplantae; phylum Streptophyta; class Mesostigmatophyceae; order Mesostigmatales; family Mesostigmataceae; genus Mesostigma; species Mesostigma viride. The sequence goes on from RPFO01000154.1 coordinate 4,816,041, forward strand.
ATGGTGGCCCAACTGCGGGCCCAAGGTAAGCTCAATGAGCTGGGTCTGATTTCCCCTGCATTACCGCCTGTCGCTGTGAATTCCACTCCTTCTTCTGGTGGTGCCCAAGGTGGTGCTGCTAAAGCGCCGGATGGGGGCAAGGTGGCCGCCATTGCGGGCGGTGGTGGCTCTAGCGGCGCGGGGCCCAGCGGGCCTCGTGGCAATGTGGGCCCGATGCGTAGGGGCAATAAGGGCAGCTTCAGCCGAGCGCAGCGCATGCCTGGGAAGCGATGGCAGCAAGGTAGGCAGCAGCCATACCCGCAGCAGCAGCAGCATGCACAACAGCCAGCTGCGTCGCCGTATCAGCAGCAACAGCGCTCGCAGCAGCAGCAGCAGCAGCAGCAGCAGCAGCAGCAGCAGCAGCAGCAACAGCAGCAGCAGCGTGCACAGCCGGCAGTGCATGGGGCATGCTTTGTGTGTGGGAAGTCGGGACACATGGCAGCCAATTGCTATCACAGGCACAAGGACACCCTCCAGGCACGCAGCAACGCCAACTCGCAAGCACCAGCGGTGTGTCACAGGTGTGGGCAGCAACAGCAGCAGCAGCGTGCACAGCCGGCAGTGCATGGGGCATGCTTTGTGTGTGGGAAGTCGGGACACATGGCAGCCAATTGCTATCACAGGCACAAGGACACCCTCCAGGCACGCAGCAACGCCAACTCGCAAGCACCAGCGGTGTGTCACAGGTGTGGGCAGCCAGGACACTTTGCGAGGGACACTCACCTGTGCCCAGCGGCCCAGGGCGGTGGCCGTAGGTGACTAGGTGAGGTTGGCATGCGGGCTGGTGCAGGGGAGGCCAGCTCGACCCCCCAGGTGTACTCACCCTACCTGGGTGCTCAGGTGGCGGTGCTAGCTGGCACTAGGGAGAAGGGGGGCCACCTGGAGCATGGGACAGCTGCAGAAGGGGGAAGGGCAGTGTCTCAGGGGATGGGGAATGAGTGGGTTGGAGGCGCTGCAGGGGGGCACACCGCAGCGGGCGGGCCGCCGGTAGGTGGTACCTCACCAGACCCTAGTTCAGCACATGTGAATGGTGCGGCGTGCGGTGAGGCAGCCGGGTCGCTCAGTGTACTTAACATGGCCACACGGTTACACAAAGCACTAGGGCATGGGCATGCGGGTGAGGAGTGGGCAGCCATGCTAGGGTTCACAGACTTAGTGGATATGTGCAAACAGGTGTGGTTAATAAGGTGTCGCAAATGTCAGGAGCGGGCACCCAAACCGCACAAGTTCCATGCACGTAGGCCAGAGTTTGAGCGAGGTGTGGTGCAGTGTGATGTATTCATGTAGGACGACAGAGACTACGTGCTTGCAGTGGGTAGGTTCTCCAGGTACAAGGTCATGGTGCCACTTGAGCGCAAGCTGAAGGAGCACTTGTGTGATGCATTGCGTCTCATCAGGTCCAAGTTTGGTGTGGCATCTGTGTTGGAGTGCGATCAGCAGTTTGAGTCCTGTGTGGGTGAGCCGGGTGTGGGGAAGATAGAACTTGCTGGGGTAGCTGACCACGAGCACCAGGGTCTTGTCGAGCGCCACATACAGACATCGAAGCAGGTGATGGCATGCATGGAGAAGATGAGAACAGGCTCGTATCGGGAGAGGCTGGTGATCTGCAATGAGATAGAGCAATGTCTCAACAACCGTGTAATGGTCAAGGTGTTGGGTGGGCAGGTGGCAGTCACGCCTAAGGGAGTGGAGATGGGCTTGTTGTCACCTGAGGCTGTGGAAGAGTACAGGGATTATTTGAGCGATCGTTACGTGCGCATGGTAAAGATGGACCTGCGACGTGGACAGGTTTATGTGCCGTGCGTGAACGCCAGGGTCTGGGCCTACGCGGAGGGCGGTCATGGAAAACGGGGCCTATGGAGAGGTCCCGGTGTGGTCAAGGAGATCGATCCTGATCACATGCTTGCTTCGGTAGCGCTAGAGGACAGTTGCTACGACAAGCTGCTAGCGTGGAAACACCTGCGCCCCTACTATGACGGGCTGGGGCCGCCAGACCCACCCGCTGAGGAAGGTCTTAGGGACCCCAGTGTGCAGGCTGGGGGTGAGGCGGGGGATCCCGGGGCTGCAGGGGGGTTGAGGGAGGGGGGTGGGCCTGATCAACCTACTCGCTCCCTTTCGCCGGAAGCTGGGTTGCCACCTTCCAAGGGCGGTCCCGCTAGCGTGGGGTCGGGCGGTTCGGGGGTTGCCCCAGCCGTTGACGACCAGGAGAAGCAGCGCGCCGCGGTACTAGCCCGCCTAGTGGAGCGCCTGCAGGAAGCTCGACGCGCTGCCACGGTGGGCGAGCAGCGGCAGTTGGGGGGCAACATCTCGCGGGCCGGCAAGGAGCGGGTGGCCGAAGGTGGGATGGTACCACGGTCCGGTGAGGCGGGTGAGCCAGCCGAAGGTGGGGTTGCACGGGCCGGCAATGCTGGGGCATTGACCGCAGGTGCGGGGCAGCAGGCTGGTGGCGTTGGCGGGTTGGCCGACGCGGGGCCTATATTGCCGAGTGAGGGCGATAGCCCCATGGACGACAGCGAGGCTGTCGAGGAGAGAGGTGAGCCAGGTGAGCTGGTGGCTGCGGTCTCTAAGCTTGCCAACTGGTATTCGGACGGGCTGGGTAGTTGTCGATTGGAAGTGGACACTGACGCGGTGGTGTGCTTGCTGGGTGAGGGAGTAGCCAGGCATCTGCCGTGCACTGCGTCCAGGTGGAGGTATGTGGAGGACTTCTCCGGGTTAGTGAGGATGCCGGTGCAGGGTGAGGTAATGCTGACGATCTTGGGGAGAGAGACGCCGTTTTGCGTGCTCGAGGGGTATGATGGACCCGCCATTTTGGGACTTCCTTTCCTGGACCATCCTGATGTGCGGATTCAGAGCTCATTGCTAACCCGAGTAGGTCACGGGTCGATAGAGCAGTTGAGTAACTCTAGAGCCCTAGGATCTGGCTCTGAGTTCCCCATGTCCGTCCGCACGCCTTCCGCTAGCGTCCGCTCAGCCGCCGGCTATAATCCGGCGGTCCGATGCGGGCGACCGGTCTAAGGGCGGCGCCTAGGGCCGGCGCCACCTAGGCCCCAGTCCGGGGCCTTATCCGGGTCAGTACGGACGGCTAGCTTGTCCCACGGTTACGGCTAACCGGATAGGGTTTGCTGGCTAAGACATAAACCAGTGGTGGGCCAGCTCCGACAGTAGTTCTCTGTGTTCACCTTATCCCAAGCTCAACGTGACCGACCGCCATAGCTGAGCCGGTCGGGCTTTAACTTGTATTCATAAAAATCCCGATGGCTTCCGGTACACGGAGCCGCACGGGCGAACACACAGATACGCCAAGTGGCGAGGCCGCAGGGTCCGTCCTGCCACGCTTTAGTGCGGACGAGGCCACGAGGTTGATGCAAACCCTCGTGGCGCAACCTGAACTGGCCAAGCAGTTCAAGCATCTCATGCTGGCTGCTGACGATGCACTAAATCGCGGCCCTCTCAAGCAAACGGAGGTGCCCGCTGATCTACCGGCCGACTATACGGCGGACGACGCAGCAGATTTTCTAGCTGCTCTCAAGCGTCTGCGCGATGGACGCGCAGACAAAGATTCGGAGCTGATTGGCAAGTTCCGTGCAGTATTCTGCAGTACAACAAAGCACCCAAACATTGCCAATCTAGTTCGCATTGCGGACGACAACAAACAAACCTGGGAAGTTTTTTACAACGGTCTAGATGCCCACTTGTCGCGGTCTAAGGAAGAGGCCGACGAGCAAGCCTTCAACGACTTCGAGGGCTATGCAGTTAATAAGGCAAATTTGCCCGGGGCTGCACGTGATTTCCAGGTCTTCGTGCACAAGCACAAGCTGCTTGATACTCTCAAGCCCATTTTCCTGTGCAATCGATTTCTCAAGAAATGCGACCTCTCGTCGGATGTGCATCTGACCATAGCGACGGAACTCAAAAAGAAGAGTGCCGTCAGTTTCGACGAGGGCATGCTGTATTTGATCTCATGCTTCAAGAGTGCGCAGTCCAAGCCGGCTGCCTCGGCTGCTCTGCCATCCCTGCGCAAGGTGGATACCGGCGCGTCTTCTTCTTCAGGCGCAGAGGCTCCCATTACGCGGTCGGAGCTTACGGCCATCCTGAAAAAGGTCGTCGGCCACGGCAACAACGGGGGCCAGCGAGGGCGCAAGCGCGGGCATGGTGGCGACGCCAAGCAGGGTGATCATCCCCCGGCCAAGCGGCAGCAGGGGGCGTCTACTGACCGCAAGCAACGCTGTGAGCGCTGCTTCGGACGTCGCCATGTCCGGGATGACTGCCGAGTTCGCCCGGACCTGGAGCTCGAGGACAACCTTTGCCGCAAGTGCCACGACGTTCTGCGTGGTCACAGCGTGGAGGCGTGCAAGGCCAAGCGCATCGTCGTCCACGGCACACGCGAGGAGTGGGCAGAGCGACGGGCAGCACGAAAGTCAGGTGAGAGCACGCTCGATACCCCTTCTTTTGCTCAATGCGTCACGCTGAACCGGGCCGTCGTAGAGCCTGACGTCGTTCCTAAAAGCAACGTGACTGCATCCTCTGTCTCCTTCCGTGATGTGCTCACGCAATCCGTTGATGCTGCTCTGGCTCTGTCGCGCCAGGATCACGTGCTTCCTGAGCACGGGTCTACAATGCGTGACCTAAGCAATGTGGTGTCTTCTAGGTCGGGTGTGTACAACGCCGAGCGACCAAGCACTACTGCAGCACCCCAGCTAGATACTGGGGCGGTTGGGCCTATGAGGAATGTTGTGGCAGTGCAAGAGAATGCTGGGCGGGCAGATGTTCTCGGTACACACCACCCTAGTGTGGATCTTCACATTGGCAAGGTGCTCACACGGGCGGCCTTTCGTGCAGCTTCTGAAGCTGCCCAGTTAGCCAATGTCACTACCCCAGTAGTCACCCCACCTGTTGAGAACCCTGACAATGCCACTGCACCTCAGGCTGTCACCCTGAAACTGTTAGCATACCAGATGCACCGTGCATACGGGCATGAGGCCCAAGCCGAGGTAGAGGGGGCACAGTTGAGTAACTCTAGAGCCCTAGGATCTGGCTCTAAGTTCCCCATGTCCGTCCGCACGCCTTCCGCTAGCTTCCGCTAAGCCGCCGGCTATAATCCGGCGGTCCGATGTGGTCGACCGGTCTAAGGGCGGCGCCTAGGGCCGGCGCCACCTAGGCCCCAGTCCGGGGCCTTATCCGGGTCAGTACGGACGGCTAGCTTGTCCCACGGTTACGGCTAACCGGATAGGGTTTGCTGGCTAAGACATAAACCAGTGGTGGGCCAGCTCCGACAGCAGTTCTCTGTGTTCACCTTATCCCAAGCTCAACGTGACCGACCGCCATAGCTGAGCCGGTCGGGCTTTAACTTGTATTCATAAAAATCCCGATGGCTTCCGGTACACGGAGCCGCACGGGCGAACACACAGATACGCCAAGTGGCGAGGCCGCAGGGTCCGTCCTGCCACGCTTTAGTGCGGACGAGGCCACGAGGTTGATGCAAACCCTCGTGGCGCAACCGGAACTGGCCAAGCAGTTCAAGCATCTCATGCTGGCTGCTGACGATGCACTAAATCGCGGCCCTCTCAAGCAAACGGAGGTGCCCGCAGATCTACCGGCCGACTATACGGCGGACGACGCAGCAGATTTTCTAGCTGCTCTCAAGCGTCTGCGCGATGGACGCGCAGACAAAGATTCGGAGCTGATTGGCAAGTTCCGTGCAGTATTCTGCAGTACAACAAAGCACCCAAACATTGCCAATCTAGTTCGCATTGCGGACGACAACAAACAAACCTGGGAAGTTTTTTACAACGGTCTAGATGCCCACTTGTCGCGGTCTAAGGAAGAGGCCGACGAGCAAGCCTTCAACGACTTCGAGGGCTATGCAGTTAATAAGGCAAATTTGCCCGGGGCTGCACGTGATTTCCAGGTCTTCGTGCACAAGCACAAGCTGCTAGATACTCTCAAGCCCATTTTCCTGTGCAATCGATTTCTCAAGAAATGCGACCTGTCGTCGGATGTGCATCTGACCATAGCGACGGAACTCAAAAAGAAGAGTGCCGTCAGTTTCGACGAGGGCATGCTGTATTTGATTTCATGCTTCAAGAGTGCGCAGTCCAAGCCGGCTGCCTCGGCTGCTCTGCCATCCCTGCGCAAGGTGGATGCCGGCGCGTCTTCTTCTTCAGGCGCAGAGGCTCCCATTACGCGGTCGGAGCTTACGGCCATCCTGAAAAAGGTCGTCGGCCACGGCAACAACGGGGGCCAGCGAGGGCGCAAGCGCGGGCATGGTGGCGACGCCAAGCAGGGTGATAATCCCCCGGCCAAGCGGCAGCAGGGGGCGTCTACTGACCGCAAGCAACGCTGTGAGCGCTGCTTCGGACGTCGCCATGTCCGGGATGACTGCCGAGTTCGCCCGGACCTGGAGCTCGAGGACAACCTTTGCCGCAAGTGCCACGACGTTCTGCGTGGTCACAGCGTGGAGGCGTGCAAGGCCAAGCGCATCGTCGTCCACGGCACACGCGAGGAGTGGGCAGAGCGACGGGCAGCACGAAAGTCAGGTGAGAGCACGCTCGATACCCCTTCTTTTGCTCAATGCGTCACGCTGAACCGGGCCGTCGTAGAGCCTGACGTCGTTCCTAAAAGCAACGTGACTGCATCCTCTGTCTCATTCCGTGATGTGCTCACGCAATCCGTTGATGCTGCTCTGGCTCTGTCGCGCCAGGATCACGTGCTTCCTGAGCACGGGTCTACAATGCGTGACCTAAGCAATGTGGTGTCTTCTAGGTCGGGTGTGTACAACGCCGAGCGACCAAGCACTACTGCAGCACCCCAGCTAGATACTGGGGCGGTTGGGCCTATGAGGAATGTTGTGACAGTGCAAGAGAATGCTGGGCGGGCAGATGTTCTCGGTACACACCACCCTAGTGTGGATCTTCACATTGGCAAGGTGCTCACACGGGCGGCCTTTCGTGCAGCCTCTGAAGCTGCCCAGTTAGCCAATGTCACTACCCCAGTAGTCACCCCACCTGTTGAGAATCCTGACAATGCCACTGCACCTCAGGCTGTCACCCTGAAACTGTTAGCATACCAGATGCACCGTGCATACGGGCATGAGGCCCAAGCCGAGGTAGAGGGGGCACACATGTTGGGGGCACCTTTATACAACGAGCTGAAGAATGTGCGTGCTCAGTGTCCTGCCTGCATCAAGATCAGGAAGAAGTCGCGTAGGCGGCATGCCAAGACTCCACCCTTGGAGCGAGGGTACCTTGTGGGGGATGTCATGCACATGGAAGGGGGGGACACCTATTTCATAGTCAAGGATAGGTTCAGCAAGGCCACCTACATTGAGCCGCTGCCCCACATGTTGAGGCTGACCTGCACAGGGCTATCAAGATCAGCCTGGCTTTCTTTCATCCCGTAGTGGAGCTCATGCTAGACCAGCAGTTCCGCTGTGTGCAAGGTTTGCCGGGGATGGAGGCCGTGGTCATCGTGGGGCGTGAGGATCACGGCAATATGGGCATGATAGATCGCACTGTAAGCTATGTCAAGACTGTGGCAGCCAAGCGACAGGATAACCCACATGGCAAATCCTACGCGGTCAAGACGGCGTGGTGCAAGGAGCTCATGCATGTGTGCAACCATAGGCACGTGCTTGATGTCAAGGGCTTTGGGCTAGTCACGCCTCGGGGGCTGTCAGCGGGCACCTACTCACCCGAGGTAGTAGAGGCATACCAACAGCATCTACAGGATACCGCCGCCAAGCTGCGGCTCAAGGATGCCACGCTGCCTGATTTGTCTAGCGCTTTTGAGGTCGGGCAGTTGGTCATGTTCCACAAGGAGAGCTCGCCCAGCGGCAAACGGGGCACCATGCAGGGGCCTGGGGCCATCACAAAGTTAGACTGGCCGCTGCGGGTCATAGACATAGAGTGGAATGATCGGGTGTATAGGGTACCATGGGCATCGGTGGCAGGCTATAAGCAAGGGGATAGCATGGAGAGTGAGCTGGCAGCCAACAGGGCACTGGGGTGGGTAGTGAAGGATAATGCGCCTGTCGTAGCATCTGAGGTGGTACCCCACGGGTCGCTCCCAGGGGCAGACACAGCTACACCCCCCCCTCCCCTGGGCCCCAATATGACCCCGTGGATGGGTGGGATGAGGATGGGGTGGGTTTGACGGGACCTAGTGCACGTAGTGACTCACCTCCTGTGCTAGCCACGGATAATGTGGGAGGCCCGCCTAGCGTGGCCTCGCCGGAGGGTCAGGGTCCTGCCCATGCGCCTCGCCCACCTAGGGACCTGGCTTCAACGGTCACGGCCTTGTGGCGTGCTCAGGCGCTTAAAGCGAAAGCTGCATCAGGGGTGGCTCAGGTCAAAACTCTCTCACAGGGGGTCAGGCCGGTTAAGTCAGCCTTGTTTCCTACGTGTAGACCGTGGCAGCTGGTGGCTGTGGACACGCAAGCATCCGTGTCTATTATCTCTCGTCGGGCAGCCACCCTGTATCCAGTGCTAGAGTCGCCGTACAAATCGGTGACCGACTTTGCAGGCACTTCGGCATATCAAGTTACCGGGATGGTGGTGCTGCCGGTGTTGGGCATTGACACGCCGTTTCACGTCGTGGATGGCTACGAGGATGTGGCCTTGCTGGGCGAACCTTTCGTATCATACCCGGGGTTCTCAGTGTCCGCTGACTTGCTGTCAGTCGCGGGGGTGGGCAGCATCCCGCTTCGCGAGTACCACGCTCCATTGGGGTGGTGGTCGGGCAGCCCGGCGTCGTGCGGCGCTTACCGATGGCGGCGTTTTCCACACCGCCGCTCGTCCAGTCCATCATTCAGCCTCAGGATTGGCACCCGCGCAGCTTCGGCCTCCACTCACACTCACTGGCGGCGGATAGCCCTGTGACGTGGGAGCAACTTGTCCTGGACTGTCAAGATCCTCTCAAGTTTGCTTTGTGGCGCGACGCGTTCATTCGAGCCAAGGAGCAGTGGCGAGAGCGCGAGGTCTACCGAGGATTGGAGAGTGTGCCAGCCGGGGCCACGCGGTTGCGGTTGAAGTTCGTGCTCACCTACAAGCCGGACGAGACCAACTCTTCGGTGGTGTTCCGGGTAAGGCCCGTGGTCACGGAGACGAAGGGGTCCTCCCCGCTGGATGCCAAGGATCTTTATACCCCTGGGCTCAACCATGTTTCGCATCGGCTACTGACGGTCATCTACTTGGGCAAGCGGAACGCGGGCAAGGACTACGGGATGTGGTGCGGTGACTTTCAGCGGGCATTCCTCCACAGCGACGCTGGGGTCGCGCAGCAAACATGGCAAGGCACCCGCTACGTGGTGAAGGTCCCGGTGGTCTGGCAGGATGGCACCATTGGCAGCGAGTATATCGAGCTGTTGACAGGGGTGGAGGGGCTGCAGAGCTCTCCCATCATCTTCCGCATTTCCGCGGAGGAGGTCTTGCAGAGCTTAGGGGCCACGTACCATCGCGCGGATCCTAACTTCTTTGTGGTCCCCACCGGCGTCCCTGGCGAGCCAGCCCTCTTCGTGTGGCATGGCGATGACTTCAAGCTGGTGGCACCTCGCACCTTTGCTACCCAGTTTCTTGCTGCAGTGGCGGCTAAGTTTCCCCTGGGCAGGGCGGTGGATCATGAGGAGGGTAAACCCGTGGTGTTTTGCGGCGTGCAGTCTACGTTGCAGCGGGATTCGCGTTCTGGCGAATGGGTCATGCACATGCAGGATAGCCGCAACTATGTGGTTGACCTGCTGGCCGACCTCCCGTCCCCGCTGTTGGCAACCCATGGGCCCTCGGTTAAGGGCAAGCTCGGGTGGTTGGCGGACACGGTGGCACCTGATTTGGCAGTGCTCGCTCGCCTGCCCGATGATGTGCTGGAAGGACTAGGGTCCATTCATGTTCGGCGGCAGCTGGCCATGACGCCCGGCATTGTGCTTCGTGGGCTCGATTGCTCACAGCCGGTGCACCTCGAGATAGTGACGGATGCTAATCTAGAGACGCGCACAGTCAGCCAAGTGCGGGCCCGCATGGGGGCACTGTTCTTTATCAGCAATGAGGGCCAGCCTGGCATGTTGTTAGATTGGTACTCGCGCTTGCACAGCCGCATTGCCACTAGCCCCAACACGGCTGAATGCCGGGGCATTGTTTCAGCTATCTCACATGGCATGTGGCTGCGGTACTTGCTGGGTTGGGTATTTGGCTCGTGTGGGTTCACTCTTCACTGGACTAGCACGGTGCACACTGACTCACAAAGTTGTTTGGCCTTCCTTGACAATCCCTATGCGCGGTCACAGGACGTTGATTACCTCGTACTCGCTGAGGCGGCCTCCTGCGTCACGCGTCTCCAGCACATCGCGGATGAACTCAATCCCGCGGATGCACTCACCAAGGAGGCGCGGGAGGCTGCCCCGCAGTACGCAGTGTTGCGCAAGCGCATGACGATGCAACACCCGTGAGCCACACAGGGTTACGGCTCGGGCGCTTTATGAATACAGCCATAACTCACCCTGTGTTGCTAGCATTCACGAATATCATGGTGGTAGTTTTTTTTGCTTGTCCTGACCATACCCTAGCCACGTTGGACGGTGCCTTGGGCCCGTCGGCGGGTCACTGGTCCTAATAAATGGGTCACCTTTTGTCTGGTGGCATAGTTGTTTTTTGCTCGATACTTATTACATCACTATTCATGTGTGATCACAAGGGCGCGGGTCGATACCGTGGTGATTTTGACGGCCTTGAGGCCCCCTTGAGTTCCCTACCTTAGAGGGTTTTGTATGGTCTGCATTTGATGTAATTATTTTGATAATTAATCAAAGAACAAAAGAGTATGTCGGAGTTGAGTAACTCTAGAGCCCTAGGATCTGGCTCTAAGTTCCCCATGTCCGTCCGCACGCCTTCCGCTAGCGTCCGCTAAGCCGCCGGCTATAATCCGGCGGTCCGATGTGGTCGACCGGTCTAAGGGCGGCGCCTAGGGCCGGCGCCACCTAGGCCCCAGTCCGGGGCCTTATCCGGGTCAGTACGGACGGCTAGCTTGTCCCACGGTTACGGCTAACCGGATAGGGTTTGCTGGCTAAGACATAAACCAGTGGTGGGCCAGCTCCGACAGCAGTTCTCTGTGTTCACCTTATCCCAAGCTCAACGTGACCGACCGCCATAGCTGAGCCGGTCGGGCTTTAACTGGCACACATGTTGGGGGCACCTTTATACAACGAGCTGAAGAATGTGCGTGCTCAGTGTCCTGCCTGCATCAAGATCAGGAAGAAGTCGCGTAGGCGGCATGCCAAGACTCCACCCTTGGAGCGAGGGTACCTTGTGGGGGATGTCATGCACATGGAAGGGGGGGACACCTATTTCATAGTCAAGGATAGGTTCAGCAAGGTCACCTACATTGAGCCGCTGCCCCACATGTATGAGGCTGACCTGCACAGGGCTATCAAGATCAGCCTGGCTTTCTTTCATCCCGTAGTGGAGCTCATGCTAGACCAGCAGTTCCGCTGTGTGCAAGGCTTGCCGGGGATGGAGGCCGTGGTCATCGTGGGGCGTGAGGATCACGGCAATATGGGCATGATAGATCGCACTGTAAGCTATGTCAAGACTGTGGCAGCCAAGCGACAGGATAACCCACATGGCAAATCCTACGCGGTCAAGACGGCGTGGTGCAAGGAGCTCATGCATGTGTGCAACCATAGGCACGTGCTTGATGTCAAGGGCTTTGGGCTAGTCACGCCTCGGGGGCTGTCAGCGGGCACCTACTCACCCGAGGTAGTAGAGGCATACCAGCAGCATCTACAGGATACCGCCGCCAAGCTGCGGCTCAAGGATGCCACGCTGCCTGATTTGTCTAGCGCTTTTGAGGTCGGGCAGTTGGTCATGTTCCACAAGGAGAGCTCGCCCAGCGGCAAACGGGGCACCATGCAGGGGCCTGGGGCCATCACAAAGTTAGACTGGCCGCTGCGGGTCATAGACATAGAGTGGAATGATCGGGTGTATAGGGTACCATGGGCATCGGTGGCAGGCTATAAGCAAGGGGATAGCATGGAGAGTGAGCTGGCAGCCAACAGGGCACTGGGGTGGGTAGTGAAGGATAATGCGCCTGTCGTAGCATCTGAGGTGGTACCCCACGGGTCGCTCCCAGGGGCAGACACAGCTACACCCCCCCCCTCCCCTGGGCCCCAATATGACCCCGTGGATGGGTGGGATGAGGATGGGGTGGGTTTGACGGGACCTAGTGCACGTAGTGACTCACCTCCTGTGCTAGCCACGGATAATGTGGGAGGCCCGCCTAGTGTGGCCTCGCCGGAGGGTCAGGGTCCTGCCCATGCGCCTCGCCCACCTAGGGACCTGGCTTCAACGGTCACGGCCTTGTGGCGTGCTCAGGCGCTTAAAGCGAAAGCTGCATCAGGGGTGGCTCAGGTCAAAACTCTCTCACAGGGGGTCAGGCTGGTTAAGTCAGCCTTGTTTCCTACGTGTAGACCGTGGCAGCTGGTGGCTGTGGACACGCAAGCATCCGTGTCTATTATCTCTCGTCGGGCAGCCACCCTGTATCCAGTGCTAGAGTCGCCGTACAAATCGGTGACCGACTTTGCAGGCACTTCGGCATATCAAGTTACCGGGATGGTGGTGCTGCCGGTGTTGGGCATTGACACGCCGTTTCACGTCGTGGATGGCTACGAGGATGTGGCCTTGCTGGGCGAACCTTTCGTATCATACCCGGGGTTCTCAGTGTCCGCTGACTTGCTGTCAGTCGCGGGGTGGGCAGCATCCCGCTTCGCGAGTACCACGCTCCATTGGGGGTGGTGGTCGGGCAGCCCGGCGTCGTGCGGCGCTTACCGTTGGCGGCGTTTTCCACACCGCCGCTCGTCCAGTCGATCATTCAGCCTCAGGATTGGCACCCGCGCAGCTTCGGCCTCCACTCACACTCACTGGCGGCGGATAGCCCTGTGACGTGGGAGCAACTTGTCCTGGACTGTCAAGATCCTCTCAAGTTTGCTTTGTGGCGCGACGCGTTCATTCGAGCCAAGGAGCAGTGGCGAGAGCGCGAGGTCTACCGAGGATTGGAGAGTGTGCCAGCCGGGGCCACGCGGTTGCGGTTGAAGTTCGTGCTCACCTACAAGCCGGACGAGACCAACTCTTCGGTGGTGTTCCGGGTTAGGCCCGTGGTCACGGAGACGAAGGGGTCCTCCCCGCTGGACGCCAAGGATCTTTATACCCCTGGGCTCAACCATGTTTCGCATCGGCTACTGACGGTCATTTACTTGGGCAAGCGGAACGCGGGCAAGGACTACGGGATGTGGTGCGGTGATTTTCAGCGGGCATTCCTCCACAGCGACGCTGGGGTCGCGCAGCAAACATGGCAAGGCACCCGCTACGTGGTGAAGGTCCCGGTGGTCTGGCAGGATGGCACCATTGGCAGCGAGTATATCGAGCTGTTGACAGGGGTGGAGGGGCTGCAGAGCTCTCCCATCATCTTCCGCATTTCCGCGGAGGAGGTCCTGCAGAGCTTAGGGGCCACGTACCATCGCGCTGATCCTAACTTCTTTGTGGTCCCCACCGGCGTCCCTGGCGAGCCAGCCCTCTTCGTGTGGCATGGCGATGACTTCAAGCTGGTGGCACCTCGCACATTTGCTACCCAGTTTCTTGCTGCAGTGGCGGCTAAGTTTCCCCTGGGCAGGGCGGTGGATCATGAGGAGGGTAAACCTGTGGTGTTTTGCGGCGTGCAGTCTACGTTGCAGCGGGATTCGCGTTCTGGCGAATGGGTCATGCACATGCAGGATAGCCGCAACTATGTGGTTGACCTGCTGGCCGACCTCCCGTCCCCGCTGTTGGCGACCCATGGGCCCTCGGTTAAGGGCAAGCTCGGGTGGTTGGCGGACACGGTGGCACCTGATTTGGCAGTGCTCGCTCGCCTGCCCGATGATGTGCTGGAAGGACTAGGGTCCATTCATGTTCGGCGGCAGCTGGCCATGACGCCCGGCATTGTGCTTCGTGGGCTTGATTGCTCACAGCCGGTGCACCTCGAGATAGTGACGGATGCTAATCTAGAGACGCGCACAGTCAGCCAAGTGCGGGCCCGCATGGGGGCGCTGTTCTTTATCAGCAATGAGGGCCAGCCGGGCATGTTGTTAGATTGGTACTCGCGCTTGCACAGCCGCATTGCCACTAGCCCCAACACGGCTGAATGCCGGGGCATTGTTTCAGCTATCTCACATGGCATGTGGCTGCGGTACTTGCTGGGTTGGGTATTTGGCTCGTGTGGGTTCACTCTTCACTGGACTAGCACGGTGCACACTGACTCACAAAGTTGTTTGGCCTTCCTTGACAATCCCTATGCGCGGTCACAGGACGTTGATTACCTCGTACTCGCTGAGGCGGCCTCCTGCGTCACGCGTCTCCAGCACATCGCGGATGAACTCAATCCCGCGGATGCAGTTAACGCCAAGCGCATTGGCGTGATCCTGATTCGGCATATCTCTGCGATTCCAGCGGCACCGGAACGAGTTCATTCCGACAAGTATCAAGAAAGTTATGGCGTTCCGACTTCCCGGTCGCGCGCGAGCGCGAGCCGGCTGTTCTTCTAAGTCGGACGTGAATATTTGCCGACGACATATGGGGTCGACAGTAATTCCTGGGCTGACAGGAATTAGGTGCTGTACCTACGACGGTATTGGATTAATACGTCGTACGCAGGAAATAGGAACCTTAACCTGTGGTCTGTTGGTACCGCAGGCTTAGTCCTGGACTTCTAGGTGCAGATGCAATAGTCACTGTGGACTGTGCTCTGTGGTCACTGTGCCTGTATGGCAGAACTACTGTATAGGAGTTGGACGCTGTACAGGTAGTGAATACTGTACCGGGGGTGTTATTACTGAGCAGGCCTCCTAGGCTGCTCAGGACTAGCAAGCACAGTGCACAAGTATATAAACAATAGGCCAGTGCCAATTGGGCATCTCTTGCGAGCCCGCCTCACGTGTTGTGCCTTGACTTGGCAAGCGCGTGTACAAGCCTCAAGTGTGTGAGCGCTGTAACATTATCCAATTTTTAACAAAGCTCCGTTTCCAACCATATTCACACATTGCTGCATTGCAACCATATCCTTCACATTGCGTGTGATAAGAACGTTAACTCAAATTACAACCAGTCTCAGCGGAACGGCCAGGAGGGTCGTTGCCGGTTGCGGTGTGCAGCGTTGACGACGCGAGGAGCTCGTCCGGTGGTGAATGGTGCAGGAAGAACAACGGCAGCAGGATTTCCGGTTTCGGCAGTCTGCTGGGGGTTCGATTTCGCCTGAATTGCGTCGTGTCGTTCGGGATCTATCTTTATTGCTTGCAGATCGTCCGCCTGTAAATCGCAGCTTCGTGCAATTCGTCGACGACCAGGTCGAAGATTGGGAGCGAATTCTGCGACACGTACAAACCATCGTCATTCCGGAGCACCGGAGCATCGACGACCTCGAGCAGGAGCTTCACGGGTTGGTCGGCATCCAGACGGTGATTACAGCAGTAGCTGAGCGAGTGCGTGCGGAGTTGGCGGCAAGGCGAGGCGAGGTTGCGGAGGCAGCTGGCGCAGGGCGACACGAGTTTGTACCGACAGCAGCGGGTGCGGGTTTACCACGTACTTTCGCAGGCGTCATCGGCGACGAGGGTGTTGCAGCGGGGCCAGTTAGGCGTGAACGACGCGGAGCGGAGCACTACAGGCGGCTTGCAGAGGTCGGGGCGACAGCGGAAGCCATCACCGGAGGACAGCGCGCGGCAAGAGTCGGCAGGTTTCCGGAGCGAGCAAGAGTTCCTTTTCAGGAACTGCCCCAGCCCCTTCGCGTTCGTGTGACGCGTTGGGAAGAGTTTGCACCTCTTGGGTACGATAGTGACCTTGAGGTGGGAGCAGGGGGCGTCGCTGGGCTAGGCGACGAGACACTTGGCGACCACGAGGTGCCAAGATACAATCCGCGGGGTGCCAACGACGGGTTGTCACCTGTCTACTATACCAACGGTGACGATTCAGTCATAGCGGGCCGACAGCGGGTCGACGACGGCGCAGCGGGTAGCAGGGTTCCAGAGCTGATTGTGGTGAGCGACAGCGACGACGACAGCGACAAGGAGAACCAGGACGCGCCTGGGGCCAGCCGTGGTGGTCTTGCCTGAGTGGTAACACTTGGCACTTTCCTTTCTTGTTCAGTAGCTTATATTGCTTTAATTGCTGCTTGGCCACTTGGCTGGCTGTAGCAGATCTGAACAGAGGCCATCATGGATGATGGAGCTATCAACCAACAAGCGGGCTTTATGGGCTTCGCGCGGCGCGGCGCTGGGCTGGATGGACGAGATGGACGCGATGGACGCGGTGGACGCGATGGACGCGGGGACGGCCAGGCGCTGGGAGACCAGGCTGAGGTGCCAGATAATCAGAGCCAAGGATCGCAGGGCGGTCAGAACGCGCCTGCCGCAGATCAAGCGGCGCCTAAGCGACCGACAGTGGCTGAGGGGTACGCGGTGCTAGGCCAGTTTCAGTCCATCAAGGACAATTGGCAGCCCCGGGATGCTGAGAGGATGTTAGAGGACATGAACTTGTACACGGAGATATACAACGGTGACAAGCTTCGCATCCTGGCGTCTAGTGCCTACATAAGGCAGTCGGCGAGGCGGCTGTTCAAGTTTGTGCGGGAGCGACACGCGGCGGGGGACACCTGGGCGGCGTTTATGACGCGACTCAGGTCGTTCCTGAGTGACAAGAGGACCATAGATGGGTCCCACCTGAAGCAAGAATACCTGGACTACAAGCCCATCAAGGGGCAACTAGTGGTCCACGCCTTTGAAGACTTCGTCAAGCTGAGGGAGGACGCCATGGCCAAGGGCTTCTTCGTCGCAGATCGGATGGCCATGGGCGACTTTCTCAAGTCGCTGCAGCTGGATCCGGTCACCATGGATAATGTGACCATCCACATGCGACAGGTCCATGGCTGGGCAGCCATGACGGACCAGTTGTATGAGTGTTTCAGCGGCAAGTACGTGGGTGGCAAGCGCCCTCGTCAGGGTGATGAGGAGGCCCCTGAACCCACGGTTAAGTCCATGAGGGGATCGGGCCACGGGGGCCCAGCGCCCTCGAGAGGGCCTGAGACCTCTTCAAGGGGTCGAGGACGGTCCAGGAGGGGGCGTGACAGAAGGGCTGGACGGGGGACCCCGCCGAAGTCGGGACATCCACAGTCCCAGTTTGACTTCAAGAGGGTGGGTGGTCCTCCCAAGGCTGGGCCCAGCAGTGGGACCTCACGGGACATCAGTCAGGTGGAATGTTATTTCTGCCAGGGGAAGGGTCACTTCAGGAATGAGTGTCCCTCGTACCTGAGGCAGGAAGGTCAGAGCAAGCCAGCTCAGGGTGGCAGCAAGGACAAGGCTGGTCCATCCCAGGACAAGGGCAAGGGCAAGGCTGCTGATCATTGACTTGAGCCTGCACACATCCCTGAACCCTGGAGGGTGCCCCCAGGGGTGTGTAATGTAGCTGCTAGTGACAGCAGTGAGGGGCAGCCCCATGCTCTAGTGAAAGAGCCTATTGGACACGATGGGGCAAGCTTGGTTACCACAGAGAGTATGCCAGCTGTAGCTGCAGTGGTTACTCGCCAACGTGCCCGCCATGGCGGTGCTGAGCCTGAGGTAGGACCTGGTGATGTGGACCCAGGTGGATCTCAGAAGCATTCTGACCGTGCAGGACTGGCACAGGATGGTCAGGATGAGTGTAACGAACCCATCTGGGTCGTGCGAAAGATCCTATTGTTAAGGTAGGTTATTCCCGGTTTCTTGGCTAACCACGACCACTCTCTGGGAGTGGGATTAACGGAACAGGCGTGGCTTTAGGCCTGTTACGGCTCGCGTTGATTAATATTGCATTAATCTACACAATCCACATTTAGGATGGAGCTACCAAATGCAGTTGGAATTATGCCCCAGGTTCAGACAGGTGAAAACACACACTTTATTCCGAACCAAGAGGACGAGACTCTCGTCCTCGGACCAATTTCACCTAGGTCTGCCACCAGGCTGGCAAGGGGCGCCGACATGGCGCCGGCCTTCCAGAGAATTCCGAAACATGCAGTCCACACAAGATCCTCGGGTCGACATCGACCCTCGCCAGGCTACAGAATCCACGCATGGGTACAATATCTCAACCAGCTATAAAGTACGCAGCGCGGCGCGACTGCACCGGCCTACTAGCTCTAGAAGATCTCGTACATCAACCTAGGCCCAAAATAACCGGTCCGAATCACACAAACTATCATAGTTCCATACAAAAGTCCTGACCAAGGGACAATTCCCAAATTAAGTCCCGAAATGAGTCCCAAAGTCCTACGGACTATGACAACAAGCCAAAATACATAATTTATTCCATTGTTGCGCCCGTTCCAAGGGTCGGGTTCGCAACACTCCTCCCCCTCCCCGGGGGACGGTAGTCCCTACCGTCATGTAGATAAGGACCAGCAACTAAAGAGAGAAAGCACACAACAAACATGCTACTAACCACACAGGGTTATTCTACTTGCCACGCAGGGCAAAAATCAGATTGACCATAGGGGTACTATGTCCCAGCCCATGTTCACCCATCGGACTAGTAAAACCAATTCCCCCAGAACTTGCCACACAGGGGCAAGCCTTGACGTAGTCAAATAATGGAATCCTTCCAGCTATCACCGTACCACCGCCGACCCTCCTGGTCAGCGGCCATGGCCTCGCCTGTCCCGCACCATCTGCTGCTGCTGGTACGCCCACCGATAGACTCGCTCGCCGTGCTCCGTGGCCTGGGGGCCCCGAGTCCCTGGGAACCTCAGGAGATCCTCCTCGAAGGCCCACTGCTCCGGCTTGCCAGTGCCACGGCGTCCGGACAGGGACAAACGGTCCCACGCGTTGGGAGGCCACATGGAGAGGAAGGCGGCCATGTACTCCGGGAAGGTGAACAGAAGGGACTTGACGTTCCTGTCCACTACCCCACAGCGGTAATCCGCCACATATGTTTCCCCCATACCCAGCATCACGGTGGCCACCTGTCCCAGATCGACCTCCGTTGCCGGCGGGCCCAAGCGATCATCCATGAAGTCGGGGGCGACGCCGTGCAGGAACGCCAAAGCGTTCGGAGCCAGCTTGGGGGGCTTCACCACACGGGGGAAACCCGCCACATGGTAATCCCAATGATCGCCCTCCGGGGCGTAACGCGTCACCCCATCCACACTGAACGGAAAGGGCTCACCAGGGGTGATCTGCCGAGGCACCCGGTGGGGGATGTGGGGATACAGGTCCACTCTCAGCAATTCCATGTACGCCCCTCGGTCCTTGTAACACCAGGGCCCTGGAGTAAACGCTAGCGCATGGCCCCCACACTCGTATGGAGCCCGCAGCTGGATGTCCGCGTCCCGATGCCAAGCCACCGATAAAATCTCCATGCGGGGGCGTCTGCCCCCGTAGGTGACAGTGCGACCGGGCAGCGGCCGGATGTAGTCCCCCATCGTCCATGGCACAACCGGCGCAAACCCCTGGTGACAGGGCGGCGGGCCCGGAATTGCTGGCGCGAGCGCCTGAACTTCTGGCACCTGACCGCGACCCGCAGGTTGAGCAATTTCTACCTCAGTATTCGACCGTGTTGACTGCACGGACGACGGGCCGGGGACAGCCGTACCACTGGCTTCTGGCGGAGCGACCTCTGGGGTCGATCGTTGGGTCTTCGCGGTAGATGGGTCCGCAACAGACTTGCCACGATTAGCCGATGGTGCGACCTCTGGGGTCGAACGTTGGGCCTGTGCAGTAGACGTGTCCGCCACCGCCTTGCCACGACCAGCCGAGGGTACGACCTCTGGGGCCGTCTTTGGCGACCGCGACCCCGAGTGTGGTCGTTGGTGGGCCGTTGCCTGGTCCCAGGTCCGCCGAAAGGACCTTTCCTCCTCACGCGCCCCCGGGCGTACACCCACACCCTGGGAAGCCTCTCTGGAGCGGGACGCGTCCTGTGAGCTGCGGTCACCCGAGTTCTCACGGCGGCGGGGGTCGCGCGAGGCGTTGCCGGCTGAGGGGGCAGGTTCCCGGGGCGCCGGACGCGGCGGAAACAGGTCGTCGTCTTCACTCCCGTATTCCTCATCATCGGGGCCCTCCCCTCCGCGATCATCCGCCTCGTCCAATTCCACGATACGGTCCAGCGCCTGCCGAAGGGAGTACTGGCCGTTGGTGGTGCAGAACGGGCCCCGTAAGGCCCCGTCTGGCGGCAAACCCCGGTAGGCCCACTGCAGGGTCTGACGTCGTGCCGGTGCGACGAGCAAGAACATGAGGCGTGGGTAGGCCATGAGGGCCGACACCGTAGTCACGCAACGGTCGCAGGCACAGCTGGGTGCGTGGTCCTCCCAAGCTGTCCCTACCGCCACATTCCCTCGAATCGCCGTCCGGGTCTCGACTTTGAACCCGCAATGCCTTTGCACGGATTTGCGGAACTTCTCGTGTCGATCGCGGGGCCACTCCAGAACCGAGGAGGCCAGGTAGTCTTGATCGGCCTTGCCGTGCCTGCGCCGTCGACGCGCCAAGAACACGCCCTCCTGGCCGTAGTCGGGCAGAAACGTCCGCGGATTAAAGGTCTCACGGTTGTTCTCGTTGGCGGTCGCGGCTATATCCGACCCCTGCTCCTTCATGTCTTCCGACCGTCGCCTCTTGCCAAAACTGGTCCAAGTTGGCACGAACCCTGCCGGCTCCTCTGGGGAGGCTGGGGGTGTGAACCGCACCAAGGGACTGCTGGAATCACTGCCTCTGGGGCTGCCTCTGGGGCTGGATCGAGTCTCCTCTGGGGAGCCCGTCTGTTGTACAAGGAATGACCACGAGCAGCGAGGCAACACCTGTGAGTACCGGTGTGTCATACCGACTAGTGTACTGTGTACCTGTGGTATGTACATACCTCTATGTGTATGTACATACCTCTAAGTGTATGTACATACCTCTATTGCAACCTGTGGACCTTCTTGTACGCGTCTAGCAACCGCTTGCAGCCAGAGAGCTCCTTCTCCGTCCGCCAAGAGGCCTCTGCCCCATATCGAGAGAACTTCCACCGGATCCGATATTGGCGTTGTCGACCACGCCCGAAATCGCGATGGGCGACAATCTCCTCGACCTCGTCCTCCTGTTCCCCTGTCTCCGGATCGTATTCCACAGGAGCCGGGGGATTGAGTCTACCCTGGATCGAGTTCTGGTGGTACAGCTTGAGCTGGTCGCGGTGGAAGGTTGTTGCGGTGCCCCATGAGATGGGCACGTCCACCTTGAACATGACATCATCCCATTTCTCCAGCACTTGGTGGGGCCCCAGGTACATGGGCCGGAGCTTCGTTTTGAGCTCCCCTTCCACCTTCTGGGAGAATCGACCGAGCTGGGGTCCCTCTACCAGGACCCAGTCCCCGACCTCGATGTCCGGTGCTCTAGAGTCCCGCTTGCCTTCCACGCGAGCCATGTTGCGCTCGGCAGCGGCCCGGTACCCTTTAACCGCACTGTTGTGAGCTTGGCGCATCTTTTCCAGCAGGCTGCTCACGCCCGCCAGAGTAGTGCGCAGCACCTCCGGTTCCGCCAGTGCCGGACTCGTCAGCAAGTCGGTCGGCGTCAGCGGATGCCTTCCCGTGTTGAGAAAGAACGGGGTTAGGCCATGGGCTGCCTGTGGTGCGTTGTTCAGGGAGAACTCCACCAAGCACAGCAACTCCTCCCAGTTGCTGCCCACCTCGTCGGTGTAATGGCGCATGGTTTCCTGTACCGTGCGGTTGAGTCGCTCCACCAGATGGGAGGACGAGCTGTGATAAGCCGTCCCTAGCGACACCTTGGTTCCCAGGCAGTCGAAGAACTCCTGCCAGAACCGGGCGGTGAAGAGCGTGTCCCGGTCCGAGATGAACTGGCGGCTGAGCCCGTGGAACCGGAAGACGTGGTTGAGGTACAGTTTGGCACACCCCTCGGCCGTGAGGTCAGCCGGACAGGGGGCCAGGTGACACATGCGCGTGAGTCGGTCCACGAACACCAAGATCTTGCTGTTGCCGTTCTTGGTCTTCTTAAAGGGGCCGACGAAATCCATCTGGATCGAGTCCCAGGGACCCAGGGGATCAGGTAGCGTCTTTGGGACAGCCTGAGTACCCGTGTTCTGGGACTTGGCTATCTGGCACGACGGGCATTCGCGTATATAGGCCGCAATGTAGTCCTTCATGCCAGGCCAGTAGAAGTGACGACGTGCCCTTGGTAGCAGCCGCCCAATGCCCTGATGACCGCCGACTAGGGAGTCGTGGAGCTCGTGGAGCAAGGCTGCTCGACAGAGCTCGGGTATGTAGAGGCGCCACGTGTCCGGGCGCACCATGACGTATAGGCGACCCCCTTGGAACTTGCACGGGAGCCTGCCCATCATCTTGGGGTGTGACTTGATCACCTCCAAGGCGGCCGGCTCGGTAACCGTGAAGCGGCTGATCAGCATCTCCAGGGGGGAAGTGACCGTATACGCATCGGCCTCGTCCTCCTCCTCCGGTTGGTCCAGCGCCGAGTGTAGGTACTCAGACACGACCACCGGGGATCCAAGAGGTTCCAGATGAAAAAGAGCCTGAGCCACAGCGCCAAGGGGAACCCGTGTGTGGGACCCCTCCCCTTCCCCGGGGGACCGCGCGTCCACGCGCTGGTCGTCGTCGCCATCGGGGGGCGACAAGGCATCCGGAGTGGTATGACTCATGTGAAACAGGTGGCGAGCCCGCGGCGACCGTGGGAGGTCATCGTAGAGCGGGGCGCCAGGCGCCTCCTCACAGGTGGTATGGAGCACCCCCATGTCCTCATAGAACCAGTAGTCAGCACGACGGGAGAGGGCGTCGGGCACCACGTTGTCCGCACCCTTCACATACTGGATCTTAAAAGGGGCAAACTGGGAAAGGTACTCCATCCACCTGGCCTGACGGGGCGTCAGATTTGGCTGCGTCAAGAGGTGGGTCAGGGGCCTATGGTCCGTGTGAATAATCAAACGGGCGGGGTCGAGGTCCCCTGTCTCGCTGACTGCAACATCAAACTGCGCGCCCAACAGGTGGTGGCGCCATGTGTGGCAACAGTAGACCACAGCCAACAGCTCTTGCTGGTGGACCGGATAGTTCCGCTCGGCGGGGATCATTGTGCGGGAGATGTACTCAACCGGTTGCAAGCCCTTGCCTTGGTCCTGCAAGAGGACCCCGCCGATAGCCACCTTGCTCGCATCCGTCGCAACCACAAAAGGAAGGGACGGGTCTGGGAGCACGAGCACGGGTGCCGCGGTCAAACTGGCCTTGAGGGCCTCAAAGGCCTGCTGGCACTGTGCCGACCAGACGAAGGATACGCCCTTCTTGAGGAGAGCGTTGATGGGCGACGCGATCGTGGCAAACCGGGGGATGAAGCGTCGATAGTATGACGCAATCCCCAGGAAGCTACGCACGCCCTTCACGTCGGTCGGAGCTGGCCACTGTTGGACAGAGGCGATCTTCTCCGGGTCCGTGGCCACGCCTGCCGCTGAAAGCGTGTGGCCCAGGAACGGGACGCTGCGCCCCGCCCGGACCTTAGCCCTGCGGGCCGAGAGATGCTCGTCCTCCATAATGCGCAGGACCATATCGACGTCCTCCAGGTGCTCCTCGAAGGTCTTGGAGTACACCAGGATGTCATCCAGATAGGCCAAAGCGCAAGTGCGTTTCCAGGACCAGGGCGGCTTGTCCCCCTTGCGAGGGTCGCGCAGGTCACTGGATACCTGTGGCAGGTGTGCAGTCCCCATGACGGGCCGCAAGATGTCGTTCATGAGCATCTGGAAGCTGGCTGGTGAGTTGCAAAGCCCCATCGCCGCCACACGGAACTGGTAGTGTCCGTATGGCGTATTGAAGGCCGTCTTGTGACAGTCCTCTTCAGCGATGCGGAGCTGCCAAAACCCATCGGCGCAGTCGATCACCGTGAAGCAGGTGGCGCCCTGTACTCGATTGAAGATGTCATCAATGCGCGGGAGCGGGTACTTGGACTTGACAGTGATCGCGTTGAGCTTCCTGTAGTCGGTGACGAGCCGCCACTTGCCCCCAGGCTTGGGCACTAGGAGTACCCCAGCGGAGAAAGGGCTGTTACTGGGCTCAATCAGACCACGCTCAAGGAGGGCCATCAGGATCTTCTTGAGCTCCATCAGCTCGACTGGCCCCATCCGGTACATCGGGGACGTGGTGGGCCCGAAGCCTTCCTTGAGGCGGATATGGTGCAGCACAGAACGGGGCGGGGGAAACTGCGGTGTAGACTCGTCGAACAGCTTCTCCCGCTTGGCCAGGATGGCGTTGTAGCGCGCGATCTCGTCGTCAGTGAAGTCGGTGCCGATCTCCAGCAGCTCCTCAAGCAGGGGCACAGAGTCAAGGCGGTACATGTAGTACTCCTTGCCCTTCTGCAGGTTGCGCGCGAGCGTCTTGCTGCTCATCAGCATCTGAGAAGCATGGCGTCGTGGCTTCTCGGGCCCCGCGTCGTGCTGAACGTTGTGCACCTCGGTGCCGTGCGCCAGATACTCGTGCCGTGGGCACCAGAAGGAGCCATCAGGGAACCAAACCACCCGTCGCTTGACACTGATCGTCACGTCCTGGGCGTCCTGCCAATCAACGCCCAGGATGATGTCAGCTGCGCCCAGCGGCGCCACTGTGGCTGTTACCTCCACTGGTATGCCCTGGACAACCGCCTTGAGGTCCACGAGGCCAGGGGACGGGTGCTTGTTACCATCGGCATACCGGACGTTGATGGGCGTCGGGTGCGGTCGAATCGTGTAGCCAGCGCGTCGCACCAGGGCCTCATGGATAAAAGATGTGGTCGCCCCCGTATCCACCATAAACTTAACATCCAGGATCGTCTTCTCCTTCAGAAACGGGTCAAGTGTGGTGGTAGGGAGGGCCAGTCCGCCGCTGAAAACTAGCAGTGTTCTGGTGCTTGGTGAGGCAGCGGACGGGGGGGCCTCTGGGGCCTGCCCGCCAGATCTATCTACATGATTGGCTGAAACGTGGTCGACCTCGGTCGCCGACACGTCTGCATATGAAGAGAGCGGGGAGACCTCTGGGGCCTGCCCGCCAGTCCTATCTACGTTATTGACTGACGCTATCTCCGCGCCCACATCTGGTGCAGGCGTCTGTGCTACCTGGTTGACTAACTCTACTCCTACTTCTACCCCTGTGGGAAGGGGCACTATGCGCGAGGATCGCGGGGCCGGGAGGCCGCCTCGTCCGACCTTCCGGTCCCCCCTTCCCCCTCATCCGAGTCGTCGTCGTCGCCGGGGTTGAGCGCCTCATACTCGTCACCTCCAGCCTCGGACGCCAGGATCTCATCGAGCTCGCGCACTGTCCGAGAGAACGACGCTGGGAAGCGGGGTGTCTGGAACTGGTTGGGCTGCGTGCGCGCGTCGCGCAGCTTGGCAGCCCGCGCGCCTGCGTTGCGCGGGCGAGCATCCCGCGCTGCCGGCGCTGGGCGCCTCTCAAAGGCGGGACCAGAAAACGTGGGGGCCTCCTTGGTGGCCTCCGTCGCCGTGCTGGTGCGCGCCTTGAGGCGCGGACAATCCTTCTTGAGGTGCCCGACCTCGTGGCACATGAAACAGCGGGCCTTGGACGCATCGATGGCGTGCAGTTGGGCAGCCGGCTGCTCGTCGTCATTGGACTCCTCCCCCTCCGACGGGGCGGGTTCCACCTCAGTGAAGTGGACACGGCGTGTCATCGTGGATGAGGCGAACCGGCGGGTGCTGGTGTAGCGCGGCTGCTTGACGACGTCGGCCACCTGTAGAAGGTACTGCTGGACAGCGTGGATGTCAAGCTTGTCCCAGGGAACCTCGGCATAGTGCTTCTTAACCTCAGCGAGGAGGTCAGGATGGATGGCCTCCAAAAACCGAATCTTGTACTCGGTCCACGTCAGGTCCCCGGTCAGCCGCGCCGCAAAGGAGTCAAAGGTGGTGAGGAACTCCGCCAAGTCAGTGTTGCCTTGACGTAGGCGGCCGAACTCAAACCGCTCGGTCAGTCGATAGCCGGGAGGGATGAGCTTGCGCCGGATGCGCTCGTGCAGTTCCTCGACCGTCTGCGGGTATGACTGGGCCGCCACACTCTCAACGTTAAGCATCCCGACCACTGATGGGTCCATACACTTCACCACCACGTAGGGGATCAAAACCTTGGTGGCCAGCTGCCACTCATGGTGTTCACACCAGACGGTGTACAACTGTTGCCACATACGGGCCCACTCGTCGATCTCACGGGGAGTCATGCCCGCATGGAGCTTGGGCACCGCCTTAAAATCTGGCATAGGCGGGGCCTTGACAGGGTCAGGACGCAAGGGGCCGCCCTTGCTGCAGTACGCGGGGCTGGAAAAGGTGAGGGGCTCGTGCCGACGCGCCCGCATCTCCTGTTGAGAGCCCCGTCCTGCAGGCTGGTCATGCCCACGTAGGGACACAAAGGTGTCCTCCTCACGCTCGGGATCGAGGTCGCCGGATTCTCGGCGGGGCGCGTAGTCAGCGGACACCCACTGTGACGCAAAGGGGGCTGACTCACGCCGAACGCGAACGGACGTGGGATGCTCATAACCGGGGTCGTCCAGGGGCAGCCGACTGAAATTGGCGTTGGTGGGCGCGCTCCTTGTGGGGAGGGAGGTGGGTACCGTGGGGAAGGGGCCCGGGGGATCGTAGTCCGCGTCCTCAGGATCGGTCTGCACGTGCGCCGACCCTAACGCCCGTGGCGGGGGTCGCGACCAGCTCTCGTTCGCTCCAAAGGAGACCCGACGGGGATCCCTTCCATGACCCAGCCCCGACCCGCCGCGGCCACGCCCTGCCCAAGGGTGAGTCAGGCGCGGGCGGCCTACCCCCAATTGGGAGGATTGCACGAACTCAGCCGGAGGGGCAAACGGCGAACTAGCTACCGGGCTAGCCGCGACCTCTATCTCCTCATCAGCCTCCTGCACGACTTCCACATAGGGTGGTCGCTGCGTAGGAGGTACCCTGTCCCAGTTACCCATATGCTGGGTCAATACCGGTCGCGATTGCTGCTGCGTCTGCTGTTGCTGTCGCTGCTGTTGCTGCTGCTGCTGCTGCTGCTGCATCTGTCGCGACGGCGGAGACTGCTGAGACTGAGGCTGTCGCTGCGGCGACTGCTGAGACAATTGTTGTCGCTGCGGCGACTGCTGTTGCTGATCAAACCCTAAGGCAGCTTGTTCTAGCTGCGACTCCAGGGTCGCCTGCCGTTCTGCGGTATCCCTAGCGGCTGCATCGGATCTCCGGGAGCCTCTGGAGCTCCTACTGGACTTGCTAGATCTTCTGGAACCGTGACTGGACGTGCTGGATACTTCCTGCCCTGCTCTATTGTCCTCTGGGGACGATCTAATGTTCTGGCCCTCTGGGGGCGACGTGTTACCACCACCTTGCTTTTTCTTCTTGGGCATTCTGGGCCCTCGTACCGTACCAGCACCTTACACAGTACCTTACACAGTACCTCCCCAAACACAGGCAGGCAAGAGAGAAAAGAGCAGAAGCCACAACTAATGCTTCTAATAGTACTAATATTATCGACTAACTATGGTATCTAAGCTAATAGCAGGCTCACTCTATACTAGTATCTAGAAGCGGTAGTAATGCTTATGCCCTAGCGGCTGGGCCCAGGTGAAGCTGCTCCAGTGCATGCAACACATCCTGTGCAGGTAACTGGGTGCCACGCCTAGTCTGGTGCAGCCCTTCTGGGAGGGGCATATTATCCCTAATAAACTGATCTGCCTCAGCTAATGTATTAAATCCCTGCCATCTAGCTAACGACGCTGGGTGTAAGACCTTATCCTTAATATGATTGCTACACGCAGCCCAACTATAGAAAATGCCTGGTTGGCCTGTGGCCCCGTCATGTGCTACTGCGTAGTATAGGTATTGGGATCTACCTCCTTGATTAATACGCCTATATCCTCCTTCATTATTACGTCTGCTGCGGGAGGTTCCCATGAACTACCGATTAGGTATAAAGCAATATCACACGGTGTTCAAGCATGCAATGCAGGAAGGGGAAAGAAAGGGAGGAAAGCCCACCCAGGATACCTCTACGTGCAGGTGACGTGCTCACAGCGAGAGAGAAGCACAAGGCAGAAACAAAACGTTCACAAACAATACGAAGAACGTTGAGGTACAGCCACCGGCAACACAGTAAGGCAACGGCCAGCCGGTGACTACCCTCGAGCCGTAGGCAGCGTTGCCCTCTGGGGGTCCGCCCACGGCTCACGAACGTTGGCCTCTGGGGCAACGTGGGTACCAACAGTCACGAACATGAAATCGGACACGACATAAAACATATACCCCGTTGCTACGCGCGTGGGTAAGACAGGGGGGGGAGCAAGAGGGAAATCAGGGAAATCTTACCACTTGCATGGACGTCTAGCGTCCTTAGACACCCCTCAACGGGTTAAGAGGTCTTGGATGGCGTTCCGGCTGTGGCTATAGCTGTCCTGAGCGTCACCGGGATCTGGCAACCGCCTTTGCTGGGCGGGATGAACCCTGTCGGCTCTGGGCCTTTGCTAAGCTAAATCCGGCTCTGGGCCGCCATGTTAAACCACCCTAACCTAACCTCCGATACCAGTGTAACGAACCCATCTGGGTCGTGCGAAAGATCCTATTGTTAAGGTAGGTTATTCCCGGTTTCTTGGCTAACCACGACCACTCTCTGGGAGTGGGATTAACGGAACAGGCGTGGCTTTAGGCCTGTTACGGCTCGCGTTGATTAATATTGCATTAATCTACACAATCCACATTTAGGATGGAGCTACCAAATGCAGTTGGAATTATGCCCCAGGTTCAGACAGGTGAAAACACACACTTTATTCCGAACCAAGAGGACGAGACTCTCGTCCTCGGACCAATTTCACCTAGGTCTGCCACCAGGCTGGCAAGGGGCGCCGACATGGCGCCGGCCTTCCAGAGAATTCCGAAACATGCAGTCCACACAAGATCCTCGGGTCGACATCGACCCTCGCCAGGCTACAGAATCCACGCATGGGTACAATATCTCAACCAGCTATAAAGTACGCAGCGCGGCGCGACTGCACCGGCCTACTAGCTCTAGAAGATCTCGTACATCAACCTAGGCCCAAAATAACCGGTCCGAATCACACAAACTATCATAGTTCCATACAAAAGTCCTGACCAAGGGACAATTCCCAAATTAAGTCCCGAAATGAGTCCCAAAGTCCTACGGACTATGACAACAAGCCAAAATACCTAATTTATTCCATTGTTGCGCCCGTTCCAAGGGTCGGGTTCGCAACAATGAGGATAGGGCTGGAGACAGTCTGACAGGCAAGACCCTGGTGCCTCCTGTACATAAGGGATCTGTACATACCTTGAGTGCTAATAATGACAATAAAAGATTTTCTCTCTTGTATGACATTGCCTCAAGGTTGCATACCATGTTTGGCCATGCAGCTCAGTCTTTGCAAGTTGCTAGACGGCTGGGAGGAAGTGAGTTGTACTCCATCTGCCAACAGGTTGCTCAAGCTTGCAAGTGCAGGCTAGTTGCTAGAAAGCCCAAGCAGTCTCATGCCAGGACTCCTATTTTGCAGCCAGGCCATGTGCAGGTGGATATTCAGAGAATCAGGGGTTTGAAGCTGCTGGTTGCAGTGGACAGATATACCAAGTACAAGACCCTAGAGATTCTGCCTGACATGGAGAAGCCTACATTGATTGCTGCTCTGAAGTTGACAAGGAGCAGGTACCCTGGGTTGGAGTTGTTGCAGTGTGACATTCAGTTTGAGTGCTGTGAGAACCTGCCAGAGTTTCCAGAGTTGCTGATTACACCCAGGGAGAGCCACGGCCAGCAAGGGGTGGTGGAGAGAGCCATCCAAGAGATCAAGACTGTGCTGCTGGTGGAGAGGATTCCAAGGACGTCATCTGCCATTGTGACATCTGCATGGCTACGTTCTGTGGAGGACAGGCTGAACCTGAGGACTCCTATGTTCTTTGGTGACATTGCCATCAATCCTCTTATGCTGCATACCAGGATGCTGCCAGCTGATGCTGAGCAGGCATGGAAGGAGAAGCTAGAGGCCAAGTTCCTCAAGCTAAGGCAGAAAGACAAGGGCTGGAGTGTCCTAGAACCTAACGTTGGACAACAGGTTGTTGTGTGGAAGGAACCAAGCTTTCCAGGGAAACGTGGCAGCTGGCATGATGGGGTGGTGACCCGAGTAGAAGCCGCTGGCCATAAGTGCTGGGTGGCCATTGATGGCTCCCAAGCAGTGCACCGTCTGTCCTGGTCAAAGATCCGTCCCCGGGGAGGTAATCAAGGAGACCTCTTCCAGGTGCCCGCTGGTGTACAAGGCGGGGGTGACGTGGAGCTTCCTGATCAGGGTGCTACAGCTGTATCGAGCCCTCAGGGTGACCCTGGCCCGGCCCCTGGGGTACCTTCACATACGGTGGTTGGGCAAGCAGGCGGACAGGCTGCACCTCCGGAACGGCCCGACACCAGGCCTAGGGGTGTGCGTCTATCAGATATTGTACAGGCTTTGCAAAGAGCCAAGAAGGAGCCTAAGGTGTCCAAGCTTGTCCAGTTGGATGAACCTGAGGTAGCTGCCATGGAAATAGATACCAATGCACAGGTTTCTGTCATGGGACCTCAGCATACAGGAGAACTGCTGGTCGGAGAACCAAGTTGCCCCTGGGTGTCTGATTTCAGTGGTAGGACGCATCTAAGGGTGTTGGGAGAGGTTACTGCCCCTGTCATGGGTGTGGATGTGACCTTCCTTGTCCTAGAGGACTATGATGGCCCTGTGATTTTGGGTCAGAATTTTCTGGGCAATCCTGGGGTTTCTATCAGAGCTACAGCTCTGAGAAGAGATGGCTGGGGGATGATTCCCCTAGAAAATTTCAGGACAACATTTCCAGTCAGGTGCAGGGCCAAGCCGGTCAAGGGTGTAAAATGGGATGAAGGGGAGGTCCCCCCAGCGGCCAGTTTGGTGATTCCAGCTGTGTTGCACCCCAGCAGTATTGGCATAACCCAGCAACTGCGTGAGTGACCCCCTCTTTTCCCCCTGTTCCCCCCTGCGTGTCCCCCCCGTTCCGCGCCGAGTGTTCCCCCCGCGCGTGATTGTCTGTTCCCCCCGCGCGCGAGTCCGTGAGTGTGAGTGTGAGTGTGAGTCCGTGAGTGTGAGTACGTCGGCAAGTCCGTGTCAGTCTCCGCTGGGGGTCTAGGGGGACTGGGGGCTGCAGAGGCTCTGGGGGGGTAGCTCACGTAGTTGCTGGACTCACAGGAGCCTTGCTGCACACTCTCCTTTGACATATGACCAGCTGGTCCAAGAGATGAGCTCGCCTACTTTGTTTGAGGCTTGGAAGCTCGCCTTCTCCAAGGCATTGGAGGAGTGGTTGCAGTTTGAGTGTGCTGCACCAACAGACAGACGTCCCCCAGCATCAAGGAAGCTTGCTTTGAGATTTGTGCTGAAGAGGAAGGTTGTGGATGAGGTATCAGTGCCCCATGTCAGGCCTGTCCTGAATGAGTATCACGGCACGGGGAGTCTGCCAGGGGAGGAGCTGTACACGCCAGGGATGCTACACGACACATGGAGAATTTTGCTATGTCTCTACGTGGGGTTGCTGAACAGGGGAGCAGCTATGTCATCAGTGCTGCTGGACTTCAAGAGGGCATTTTTAAAATCTGATCCAGAAGTGGCCAGGAGGGTGTGGAAGCAGGATGAGCCTTACTGTGTTGAGGTGCCTGCCATCTGGAAGCTGGAGCTGCATCAACAATTCCTGGTTATTCTGAAGGGCCTGGAAGGACTCAGGTCGAGCCCAATCATCTGGAGACTCACGCTGCAGGAAGCTCTGATCAGTGAGTGTGGCTTGAGAGTGTCTTCAGTTGATCCCTGTTTGCTGCTGGCCCAATGGGAGGGTCTGCCAGTGTATGCTAGTTTGCATGGAGATGATCTGCATTTGCTAGCCCCCACGACCTGGCTGAAGAAGTTTATTCCTGTCATCAGTGGCAAGTTTTCACTGGGCAAGGAGCTGTGGCAGGAGCCCAACAAGCCTGTAGTGTTCTGTGGAATGCAGGCTACCCTGTTCAGGAGGGACGGGGAGTGGAGTATCAGGCTTCAGGCTGGAGGAGATTATAAACAGACCATTGTGAAGGCCTTGCCAGAGAAGATCACCCAGGCTGCAGGACCTGAGTTGAGAGGCATGTGGGCCTGGTTTGCCAGCATCTGTGGTCCGTCTTTGATGGTCCATAGCAGAATGCCTGATGAGGTGCTTGAGGATGAGAAGCCTCGAGTCATAGCCCGGTTGGTGGAGAGTACCCCTGATCTGATTTTGTCTGGGATTGACTTTGCCCAGCCTATCACCTTGGAGATCTTTGTTGACAGTTCCATGGATGCTCGCCAGGTTACCAAGGTCAGGGGGAGATCTGCTGCTCTGTTTGCTTTTTATCAGAGCAGGGCAAGTTTGTTCAGCTGGTACAGCAGGCTGCAGAAGAGGGTCTGTATCAGTTCAGATGTGGCAGAATGCAGGGCCATATGCGAGGGGATCCAGTCCAGCCTGTACATAAAGGAGTTAATGCTGGAGCTGGCTTCAGTTACCCCTTGGACCTTGCAGATGGAGACGTTGTTGCTAACAAACAGCATGGGTATGGTCCAGTTTGTTCACAAGCAGCTGGCCAGAAGCCGGGACCTGGATTATTTGTTGCTGAAGGAGTTGGCCAGTTTGGTTTACTTGAAGCATATCCCTGGCGAGGAGAACCCTGCTGATGCATTGACAAAGCTGCCACACAAGGCCCCAGCCCAGTACAATGTACTGAGGAAGCTCATGAATGCTGACTGTCAAGTCGGTCTATCTGTCTAAAAGCTGAGAGCTGGGTGCTTAAGTCTCTGGATATCAGGCTGGGAGCTTGATTGTACATAATCCTGAGCACACCTTGAGGGGTGAGACATGTCTCTGGTGTGGGAATGTCTGACATTGTCTCTGATGGAGAGATGTCTATCTGGGGTTTTCATCTCAGTCTGAGGTTTCCCCAGATCTGTGGTTTGTGGGCGGGGTTCGATTCCCTGGTGCCGTCTTAAGGCGGAGTTTCACGGACTGGCTGACCCATCCACCATGCTGGTGAGGTGGCGACAGGTCCCCTGATTTTCCACGGTTGGAACGAGTATAGGAGCTTGTGTTTTGCATGTGCTTCGCGTAGATGTTGTGTCTGGTTCGATAAGGGGCAGCAGACCGGCGCCGACTCCCGTCTGGGGGTCAGCAATGTTTTCTGATGAGCTGTTGTGGGTGATCTGTGGGGTTTCGCCTAAGGTCCTGAAGGTTGTACATACTTCTCAAGTTCTTCACTGAACACCTATGGGCTGCCACAGTTGGCCAACCTCTTGTACATGGGTAACACAACGAGCCTCCCATGAAGGGATAGGGACTCATTGTAATTTGTTTGTGCTCCTGAGCCAGTATGGGTGCTATGTACATATAATAAGGAATCCAAGCTGACTGTCATGCCCAGCGGGTTGTGACTTGTAGTCGGGGAGGATGTCCAGTACCCATTGTGTGTGTTTGTATGTAGACTTGTGTGAGCTGCTACAGCTCAAGAAAAGAAAGGATTGGAGTTAACGCCAAGCGCATTGGCATGATCCTGATTCGGCATATCTCTGCGATTCCAGCGGCACCGGAACGAGTTCATTCCGACAAGTATCAAGAAAGTTATGGCGTTCCGACTTCCCGGTCGCGCGCGAGCGCGAGCCGGCTGTTCTTCTAAGTCGGACGTGAATATTTGCCGACGACATATGGGGTCGACAGTAATTCCTGGGCTGACAGGAATTAGGTGCTGTACCTACGACGGTATTGGATTAATACGTCGTACGCAGGAAATAGGAACCTTAACCTGTGGTCTGTTGGTACCGCAGGCTTAGTCCTGGACTTCTAGGTGCAGATGCAATAGTCACTGTGGACTGTGCTCTGTGGTCACTGTGCCTGTATGGCAGAACTACTGTATAGGAGTTGGACGCTGTACAGGTAGTGAATACTGTACCGGGGGTGTTATTACTGAGCAGGCCTCCTAGGCTGCTCAGGACTAGCAAGCACAGTGCACAAGTATATAAACAATAGGCCAG
Source organism: Mesostigma viride (assembly GCA_009746045.1). Taxonomy (NCBI): domain Eukaryota; kingdom Viridiplantae; phylum Streptophyta; class Mesostigmatophyceae; order Mesostigmatales; family Mesostigmataceae; genus Mesostigma; species Mesostigma viride. The sequence goes on from RPFO01000154.1 coordinate 4,850,125, forward strand.
TGCCAATTGGGCATCTCTTGCGAGCCCGCCTCACGTGTTGTGCCTTGACTTGGCAAGCGCGTGTACAAGCCTCAAGTGTGTGAGCGCTGTAACATTATCCAATTTTTAACAAAGCTCCGTTTCCAACCATATTCACACATTGCTGCATTGCAACCATATCCTTCACATTGCGTGTGATAAGAAAGTTAACTGATGCACTCACCAAGGAGGCGCGGGAGGCTGCCCCGCAGTACGCAGTGTTGCGCAAGCGCATGACGATGCAACACCCGTGAGCCACACAGGGTTACGGCTCGGGCGCTTTATGAATACAGCCATAAGTCACCCTGTGTTGCTAGCATTCACGAATATCATGGTGGTAGTTTTTTTTTGCTTGTCATGACCATACCCTAGCCACGTTGGACGGTGCCTTGGGCCCGTCGGCGGGTCACTGGTCCTAATAAATGGGTCACCTTTTGTCTGGTGGCATACTTGGTTTTTGCTCGCTACTTATTACATCACTATTCATGTGTGATCACAAGGGCGCGGGTCGATACCGTGGTGATTTTGACGGCCTTGAGGCCCCCTTGAGTTCCCTACCTTAGAGGGTTTTGTATGGTCTGCATTTGATGTAATTATTTTGATAATTAATCAAAGAACAAAAGAGTATGTCGGAGTTGAGTAACTCTAGAGCCCTAGGATCTGGCTCTGAGTTCCCCATGTCCGTCCGCACGCCTTCCGCTAGCGTCCGCTCAGCCGCCGGCTATAATCCGGCGGTCCGATGCGGGCGACCGGTCTAAGGGCGGCGCCTAGGGCCGGCGCCACCTAGGCCCCAGTCCGGGGCCTTATCCGGGTCAGTACGGACGGCTAGCTTGTCCCACGGTTACGGCTAACCGGATAGGGTTTGCTGGCTAAGACATAAACCAGTGGTGGGCCAGCTCCGACAGTAGTTCTCTGTGTTCACCTTATCCCAAGCTCAACGTGACCGACCGCCATAGCTGAGCCGGTCGGGCTTTAACTAGAGCTACAGTCTTACAAGTCGGTCGAGCCTCTCAGTCGCATTTGCAGCACAGTGGCTAGGCTAGCAGCACTGTCGGGTACGGAGGGTGTAGCGTGGGGCGCTGATCTCCCGCCAGCTGCTGACCTGGTTATGCCTGCATTACTGCATCCCAACAGCTTAGGAATCACTAAGAGGGACATAGCCGCACATTCCCCGATCACATTCCCTGAGCTTGTACTGCAGATGTCAACGCCTAGTGGGTTCTCGAGCTGGTGGTGTGCATTCCGTAAGGCACTTGAGGAGTGGCAGGGCTACGGGGTGTATGAACCGCTTGACACGGTGCCGAAGGGGGCTAGGGTGCTTCCGCTGAAGATGGTGCTGTCCCACAAGGTGAAGGCAGGTGTGGAGATCTGCTACGTGAGGCCGGTATCGCAAGAGTTTGCAGGAATGCAGGTACTAGCCCGCTGGCCAAGGAGGAGCTCTATACCCCAGGGATGGCATGGGACACGTTCAGGATGGTTAGCATGATTTTTCTTAGCTTTCTGGACGAAGGCAAGGACTACGCGTGTGCGTCCATTGATGTCAAGCGCGCATTCCCTAACTCTAGCGAGGAAGTGGCGCAAGAGGTGTGGGAGGGTACTCCGCCTCTAGTGGTGCAGACGCCGCCGTTCTGGAAGGAGGTGGTCACGTCTGAGTTCATGGGTCTGTGCAAGGCTATAGAGGGTCTGCAGAGCGCGTCGATTGTTTGGAGGATAACCCTCATGCGTGCGTTGGGTGAGATCGCAGGGTTTGAGGTATCTCCCTACGACCCATCGTTGTTCGTGGCGCGGATGCCGTCTGGTCCTATGTTTGTACAACTGCATGGGGATGACTTGCGTGTCATTGCTTCGCGGTCAGCCTTGCATGCATTCTATGCTGACATTGGGCGGCGGTTCCCAGTGGGTGAGTTGCAGCAATTGGGGCCGCAGACGCCACGGGTGTTTTGCGGGGTGGTGCAAACCCTGCGGGTGGTGTCGGGTAAGCACCGGATGCATTTGGGTATCCCTGACAGGTACAGGGAGGAGCTCATGCGCGATGTGGAGGAGTTGTGCGCCAAGGGTTTGTGGAGCAGATTGCGTGGCAAGCTCGGCTGGATGGCAGCGGTGTGTGGGCCTGACTTGCTGGTGTTAAGCAGGACTGTGGATGAGGTGTTGGCTCTCGTTTCTCCGTATGTAATCAAGCAGTATGTTGCTGAGAGCCAGGGTGTAGTACTTTCTGGTTTGTCTCTTTCTCAGCCGATTGTGTTGCATTGCTTTGCTGACACGTCTGGCGAGGGCAGGGAGCTCACCAAGACGAGAGCTCGCATGGGCGGCTTGTTTGTGCTCTCCAACCCCAAGGGCAATGGTTCGCTCTGTGGGTGGTACTCAAGGTTGTGCCGCAGGGTGGCAGTTGGATCGGATACCAATGAGTGTCGTGGGGTGTGTGAGTGTATCAAGGCGTCCATGTATCTAGAGCAATTTCTGCGCTGGATGGGCAAGTGGCTGGATGCTCGTTTGGTACTGACCACGACTGTGCATACCGACAGTCAGCCGCTTGTGAGTTTCATTCTCAACAGCCTGTCCAGGACGCGCGACCTGGATTTCCTACTACTCAAGGAGCTGTCATACGCAGTGAGCGTGCTTCATCTACCTGGGAAGCTCAACCCGGCTGATGCGCTGACCAAGCTGTTCGCTGGGGCGCGCGACCAGTATCGCCTCCTGCGGATGGTCATGGGGGGCTCTCTCGAGGGTGTCTGCAAGGACTGCTGGATGGTTTGATGTAGATCTGGGCAATGGACCATGTGGCATGAGAATTTCAGGCTGGCAGGCGTTGGGACGCATTACATGTGGGCTGGGAATGACCCCTGGATCGAGCCCATCTCAGGATGACCCAGTACGGTTGGATAACTCTATCTTGGTGGGGATGTACCCGATGGGATGGTCCTGGGTTGAGGACCTGATCGGAGGCGGGGACTGTGGTTGGTGATGTGTGAAAGTCCGTGGGTTCAGGGTGTGGTTGGTGTTGGAGCCGAGGGTGGTCTTTTGATCAGTCTTGTATTCTCGCTTGCTTACTTGACTTACTGACAGATGCTGGTTGTACTACCAGGGCGTGAATGGGCGCCAAGTGAGGGGTGCGGACTCCCCTAGTACATAGCGTCCTGTGTTAGTGCTTCCTGGTGAGGTGTCTGTCGGTTACTCTCGAGTTGAGTGAGATAATGATTGGTGGGATGTGTGACTGCTCGGGAAAAAGCGGCTGGTGTTATATTATAGGTTTCAGCTCGCAGTCACATGGAAATAATTAATGATTGTGTGCCGGTACTTAGCCATTTTGTGGTTCGAGGCGTTCGGGTTAATTCGGCGCATTGGGACTTAGCCGTTTTGAGGTTCGGCTGAATTTTGGCTTGTGTGATCCACAACGATTTAAGTTACGGTGTGTGCGTTATGCCTCGTGAGTTACGCCCTAGACTTTGGCTGTGCGGCACTGGTCCGGTACTGAGGTGCGGACTAGGATTCTGGGTACTGCCGGCTGGCGTGACAAGTGGCGAGATACTGGTGTGTGTTGATTGGTCGGTACTCGGCTGGTGTGTTGTAAGGGAGATGTGTAACGGAGATGCGTTCCCAGGCTTGCGTCGGTGCCTAGCGCCGCAGGCTAGCCTAGCCGCCTGACAGACGATGATGACCCAAAAGCCAGCATTGTGTTGCGGCGGTCCAACGGTTGTTGCTGCTATGCTGGCAATGGCTATGGTTGCGCTGGTAAATTAAGCTGGGGGCTTGGCTCTGAGTTTGTAACCTGATTACCGTAAAATTATCATTTAATAAAATTCGAACTCGATTTTAACACGCGCTGCTGGGGCGGCTGGGCCAAGCGGATCATCAAAGGGCCAATCCACCGACGGTAATTTGCCCGCACCTTATGGGCTCAGCAAAGAGCAGCTGGACGAGGAGCTGTGCGAGGCATTCATTTGCGCCTTTCAATGCCATCGACGCCCTTCAATGTCATCGACACCTCGGGGCAATGTATAGTGCATTCATATCTTGAGTTCTACAAATTTATTATCCTTTCCAGTGAGTTGTGAATTGATACGTACTGGTATTGATACTGAGTTGCATGTTGTCTCGATTTTGAAGAGAAACTATCAAGTTAGACCGTTAGAAACTAAGCTTGTATTTCTAGGTAGTGATGACAATGCCAAGGTCATGCTATATATGTCATGTATAGCCAAAAGGTATGGCAAAAACACCAGCAGACCATGCTTCATGGTTGCTCAGAATGTTGAAAACCCCTCAAAACCATGCCAAAAAAGGGGTTTTCAACAGTTAGCGTACGATTAGCGTATAATACATTATACACCGCGTATTATACATTATACACCTGGGGCCGCGTACGACGCGTATCGCGTATGGCCCATCACTGCTGTCGGGTCTCCTTTGGAGCGCACGAGAGCTGGTCCAGATCCCCACCGCAGACGTCAGGGTCGGCCCACGTGCAGTACGATCCCGAGGAGGAGGACTATGCTCCCCCGGGCCCCTTTCCTTTCGTACCCACCTCCCTCCCAGCAAGGAGCGCGCCCACCAACGCTATCTTCAGCCGGCTGCCCCTGGATGACCCCGGTTATGAGCATCCCACGTCCGTTCGAGTTCGGCGTGAGTCGGCCCCCTTTGCGTCGCAGCGGGTATCCGATGACTACGCGCTCCGCCGAGAATCGGGCGACTTCGATCCCGAGCGTGAGGAGGACACCTTCGTGTCCCGTGGGCATGACCAGACTGCAGGAAGGGGCTCGCACCAGGAGATGCGGGCGCGGTGTCACCAGCCCCTCACCTTTTCTAGCCCCGCGTACTGCAGCAAGGGTGGCCCCCTGCGACCTGACCCTGTCAAGGCGCCGCCTATGCCAGATTTTAAGGCGGTGCCCAAGCTCCATGCGGGCATGACTCCCCGTGAGATTGACGAGTGGCCGCTCATATGTGGCAACAATTGTACACTGTATGGTGTGAACACCATGAGTGGCAGCTGGCCACCAAGGTTCTGATCCCCTACGTGGTGGTGAAGTGTATGGACCCATCAGTGGTCGGGATGCTTAACGTCGAGAGTGTGGCGTCTCAGTCATACCCGCAGACAGTGGAGGAACTGCTGGCGCGCATCCGGCCGGCGCAAGCTCATCCCTCCCGGCTATCGACTGACCGAGCGGTTTGAGTTCGGACGCCTACGTCAGGGCAACACTGACTTGGCGGAGTTCCTCACCACCTTTGACTCCTTTGCGGCGCGGCTGACCGGGGACCTGACGTGGACCGAGTACAAGATTCGGTTTCTGGAGTTAAATTGTACATCTCAAGGTTTTAAGTTGTACAAGCTAACGCTTATACTTTTTATGCGCAAACCTTTCAGCTAAGGTTAACGCATATTCTTACATCCTGCGCAGGATGTCAGAATATGCGTTAACCTTAGCTGAAAGGTTTGCGCATAAAAAGTATAAGCGTTAGCTTGTACAACTTAGAACCGGCGCGGCGCGGAAGTCATGGGTTCGAAACCTCGTGGGGACAGTGCCGAGCAGGGATTATTTGGGAGGATCTGCCGGGGCACCGGTCGGACCTAATTAATCGCCTCGCGAGGTAGATATCGAACCTTCCCGGGATTAATATCGAATCAGTAATTCGATATCGAATTAGTAATTCGATGCGGAAGTAAATACCCTAGTTAGGGAACCACTTAATATTTCGCCCCAACGCGCAAGGTTTTAAGTTGTACAAGCTAACGCTTATACTTTTTATGCGCAAACCTTTCAGCTAAGGTTAACGCATATTCTTACATCCTGCGCAGGATGTAAGAATATGCGTTAACCTTAGCTGAAAGGTTTGCGCATAAAAAGTATAAGCGTTAGCTTGTACAACTGCTATTCACCCTGACCTCCTGCAGGACGAGGTTACGAAACACTACGCTGAGGTCCCTTGGGAACGCCTCGACATCCATGCCGTCCAGCAGTACCTCCTCCAGGTGGCCGATGTCATCAAGCGCCGGCGCTCAGCCAGCACGCGGCGGTTCATACCGCCCCCGGCGCCACACCGCGTCCACTTCACAGAGGTGGAACCCGTCCCTTCGGAAGGGGAGGAGTCTAATGACGACGAGCAGCCGGCCATCCAACTGCACGCCATCGACGCGTCCAAGGCCCGCTGTTTCATGTGCCACGAGGTCGGACACCTCAAGAAGGACTGTCCGCGTCTCAAGGCGCGCACCAGCACGGCGACGGAGGCCACCAAGCAGGCCCCCTAGTTTTCTGGTCCCGCCTTTGAGAAGCGCCCAGCGCCTGCAGCGCGAGATGCCCACCCGCACAACGCGGGCGCGCGGGCTGCCAAGCTGCGCGACGCGCGCACGCAGCCCAACCAGTTCCAGACACCCCGCCTCCCAGCGTCGTTCTCTCGGACGGTGCGCGAGCTCAATGAGATTCTGGCGCAGCATCAGGCATCCGAGGCTGCGGGTGACGAGTATGAGGCACGCAAACACGATGACGACGACAACTCGGATGAGGGGGAAGGGGGGACCGGGCGGTCGGACGAGGCGGCCTCCCGGCCCCGCGATCCTCGCGCATAGTGCCCCTTCCCACAGGGGTAGAAGTAGGAGTAGACTTAGTCAACCAGGTAGAACAGACGTCTGCACCGGATGTGGGCGCGGCCACCCCTGAGGCCGATGTAGCGTTAGTCAATAATGTAGATAGGACGGGCGGGCAGGCCCCAGCGGTCTCCTCGCCCTCTTCAGATGCAGGCGTGTCGGCGACCGCGGTCGACCCCGCTTCAGCCAATAGTGTAGATAGGTCTGGCGGACAGGCCCCGGAAGCCTCGCCGCCCTACGCTTCACCAAGCACCAGAACACTTCTAATCTTCAGTGGTGGACTGGCGCTCCCTACCACAACACTTGACCCGTTTCTGAAGGAGAAGACGATCCTGGATGTTAAGTTTATGGTGGATACGGGGGCGACCACATCTTTTATCCATGAGGCCCTGGTGCGACGCGCGAGCTACACGATTCGACCACACCCGACGCCCATCAACGTCCGGTATGCCGATGGTAACAAGCACCCGTCCCCTGGCCTCGTGGACCTCAAGGCGGTTGTCCAGGGCATCACGGTGGAGGTAACAGCCACCGTGGCGCCGCTGGGCGCAGCCGACATCATCCTGGGCATGGATTGGCAGGACGCCCAGGACGTGACGATCAGTGTCAAGCGCCGGGTGGTTTGGTTCCCTGATGGCTCCTTTTGGTGCCCGCGACACGAATACATGGCGCACGGCACCGAGGTGCACAGTGTTCAGCACGACTCGGGGCCCGATCGAGAAGCCACGACGTCATGCTTCTCAGATGCTGATGAGCAGCAAGACGCTCGCGCGCAACCTGCAGAAGGGCAATTAGGAGTACTACATGTACCGCCTTGACTCTGTGCCCCTGCTTCAGGAGCTGATGGAGATCGGCACGGACTTCACCGAGGACGAGGTCACGCGCTACAACGCGGTCCTAGCCAAACGAGAGAAGCTGTTTGACGAGACCACGCCGCAGTTCCCTCCGCCTCGCTCCGTGCTGCATCACATCCGCCTCAAGGAAGGCTACGGGCCCACCATGTCCCCGATGTATCGGATGGGTCCAGTCGAGCTGATGGAACTCAAGAAGATCTTGATGGCCCTCCGTGAGCGTGGTCTGATTGAGCCCAGTAACAGCCCCTTCTCAGCTGGGGTACTCCTTGTGCCCAAGCCTGGGGGCAAGTGGCGGCTCGTCACCGACTACAGGATTCAAGCTCAACGCGATCACTGTCAAGTCCAAGTACCCGCTCCCGCGCATTGATGACATCTTCAATCGGGTGCAGGGCGCCACCTGCTTCACGGTGATCGACTGCGCCGATGGGTTTTGGCAGCTCCCCATCGCTGAAGAGGACTGTCACAAGACGGCCTTCAATACGCCATACGGACACTACCAGTTCCGCGTGGCGGCGATGGGGCTCTGCAACTCACCTGCCAGCTTCCAGATGCTCATGAACGATATCTTGCGGCCCGTCATGGGGACCGCACACCTGCCACAGGTATCCAGTGACCTGCGTGACCCTCGCAAGGGGGACAAGCCGCCCTGGTCCTGGAAACGCACTTGCGCTCTGGCCTATCTGGATGACATCCTGGTGTACTCCAAGACCTTTGAGGAGCACCTGGAGGACGTCGATATGGTCCTGCGCATCATGGAGGACGAGCATCTCTCGGCCCGCAGGGCCAAGGTCCGCGCGGGGCGCAGCGTCCCGTTCCTGGGCCACGCGCTTTCTGCAGCAGGCGTGGCCACGGACCCAGAGAAGATCGCCTCTGTCCAACAGTGGCCAGCTCCGACCGACGTGAAGGTCGTGCGTAGCTTCCTAGGGATTGCGTCATACTATCGGCGCTTCATCCCCCGGTTTGCCACGATCGCGTCGCCCATCAACGCTCTCCTCAAGAAGGGCGTGTCCTTTGTCTGGTCGGCACAGTGCCAGCAGGCCTTTGAGGCCCTCAAGGCTAGTTTGACTGCGGCCCCAGTGCTCGTGCTCCCAGACCCGTCCCTTCCTTTTGTGGTTGCGACGGATGCGAGCAAGGTGGCTATCGGCGGGGTCCTCCTGCAGGACCAAGGCAAGGGCTTGCAACCGCGGTTGAGTACATCTCCCGCACAATGATCCCTGCCAAGCGGAACTACCCGGTCCACCAGCAAGAGCTTTTGGCTGTGGTCTACTGTTGCCACACATGGCGCCACCACCTGTTGGGCGCGCAGTTTGATGTTGCGGTCAGTGAGACGGGGGACCTTGACCCCGCCCGTTTGATTATTCACACGGACCATAGGCCCCTGACTCACCTCCTGACGCAGCCAAATCTGACGCCCCGTCAGGCCAGATGGATGGAGTACCTTTCCCAGTTCGCCCCTTTTAAGATCCAGTATGTGAAGGGTGCGGACCATGTGGTGCCCGACGCCCTCTCCCGTCGTGCTGACTACTGGTTCTATGAGGACATGGGGGTGCAGTTAACGCCAAGCGCATTGGCGTGTTCCTGATTCGGCATATTTCTACGATTCCAGCGGCACCGGAACGAGTTCATTCCGACAAGTATCAAGAAAGTTATGGTGTTCTGACTTCCCAGTCGCGCGCGAGCGCGAGCCGGCTGTTCTTCTAAGTCGTGCGTGAATATGTGCTGACGGCATATGGGGTCGACAGTAATTCCTGGGCTGACAGGAATTAGGTGCTGAGCCTACGACGGTATTGGATTAATACGTCGTATGCAGGAAATAGGAACCTTAACCTGTGGTCTGTTGGTACCGCAGGCTTAGTCCTGGACTATTGGGTGCAGACGCAATAGTCACTGTGGACTGTACTCTGTGGTCACTGTGCCTGTATGGCAGACCTACTGTATAGGATCTGGACGCTGTACAGGTTGTTAATACGGTACCGGGGGTGTTAATACTGAGCAGGCCTACGAGGCTGCTCAGGCCTAGCAAAGCACAGTGCACAAGTATATAAAGAATTAATAGGCCAGTGCCAACTGGTTAGATCTCTTGCTAGCCCGCCTCACGTGTGTTGCCTTGAGTTGGCAAAATCGTGTCTAAGCACTCACGTGCACGAGTGCTGTAAGCCTATATTTTTAACCAAGCTCCATTCCAACCATTCTCATGATGAATCTATCCGCGCGCATTGGAATCTATCTATCCCTACACATTGCGCTTTAACTGGTGCTCCACACCACCTGCGAGGAGGCGCCTGGCGCCCCGCTCTACGATGACCTCCCACGGTCGCCGCGGGCGCGCTACCTGTTCCACATGAGTCATACCACTCCGGACGCCTTGTCGCCCCCCGATGGCGACGACGACCAGCGCGTGGACGCGCGGTCCCCCGGGGAAGGGGAGGGATCCCACACGTGGGTTCCCCTTGGGGCGGTGGTTCAGGCCATTTTTCATCTGGAACCTCTTGGATCTCCGGTGGTCGTGTCTGAGTACCTACACTCGGCGCTGGACCAACCGGAGGAGGAGGAGGAGACCGATGCGTATACGGTCACCTCCCCCCTGGAGATGCTGATCAGCCGCTTCACGGTTACTGAGCCGGCCGCCTTGGAGGTGATCAAGTCACACCCCAAGATGATGGGCAAGCTCCCGTGCAAGTTCCAAGAGGGACGCCTGTACGTCATGGTGCGCCCGGACACGTGGCGCCTCTACATACCCGAGCTCTGTCGAGCAGCCTTGCTCCACGAGCTCCACGACTCTCTTGTCGGCGGTCACCAGGGCATTCATCGGCTGCTACCACGGACGCGCCAGCGTTCCTGCACGCGACGGCTCCTGACTTCCTGGACATGATCGAGCGTGGACAAGAACACTTGGATTGATTGGAGCCTAGCGTCTGAGGTGATGATGAGTATGGGAGAGGCTTACATTCGGGACCACCGTTGCGGGTTGGTGGACAAGGGTGCGAAGACCCTCCTCTTCACGATTCCGGAGTACCTGGCGGCCTTCTTGGCCATGTGGCCTCTCGGCTCGTGGACCCGCCTCTCTCTTTTGGGGCGGCGCGATGCGGGCAAACCGGAGCAGTGGGCGCTCGAGGAGGAGCTCTTGGCATACCCTGGGACCCGTGGTCCACAGGCCACAGAGATTGGAGAGCGGGCATACCAGCGGGCCTGCCAACAACGAAATGAGAAGGCCCCGCGAATCGCCGGCGAAACCACGGCTGCTGACCAGGAAGGTCGGAAGTGGTGCGACGAGGGTTGGAAGAATTCCATTATTTGACTACGTCAAAACTTGTCCTGGTGTGGCAAGTTCTGGGGGAATTGGTTTTACTAGTCTGATGGGTGAACATGGGCTGGGACATAGTACCCCTATGGTCAACCTGATTTTGCCCTGCGTGGCAAGTAGAGTAACCCTGTGTGGTTAGTAGTATGTTTGTTGTGTGTTCTCTCCCTTTAATTGCTAGTCCTTATCTGCATGACGGTAGGGACTACCGTCCCCCGGGGAGGGGGAGGAGTGTTGCGGGCCCGACCGTTGGAACGGGCGCAACAATGGAATAAAAGTTGTACAAGCTAGTGCTTATACTTTTTATGCGCAAACCTTTTAGCTAAGGTTAACGCATATTCTTACATCCTGCGCAGGATGTAAGAATATGCGTTAACCTTAGCTAAAAGGTTTGCGCATAAAAAGTATATAAAGCGTTAGCTTGTACAACTTAGAACCGGCGCGGCGCGGAAGTCATGGGTTCGAAACCTCGTGGGGACAGTGCCGAGCAGGGATTATTTGGGAGGATCCGCCGGGGCACCGGTCGGACCTAATTAATCGCCTCGCGAGGTAGATATCGGACCTTCCCGGGATTAATATCGAATCAGTAATTCGATATCGAATCAGTAATTCGATGCGGAAGTAAACCCTAGTTAGGGAGCCGCTTAATATTCCGCCCCAGCGCGCAAAGGTTTTAAGTTGTACAAGCTAGTGCTTATACTTTTTCTGCGCAAACCTTTTAGCTAAGAAGGTTAACGCATATTCTTACATCCTGCGCAGGATGTAAGAATATGCGTTAACCTTAGCTAAAAGGTTTGCGCATAAAAAGTATAAGCGTTAGCTTGTACAACTTAGAACCGGCGCGGCGCGAAAGTCATGGGTTCGAAACCTCGTGGGGACAGTGCCGAGTAGGGATTATTTGGGAGGATCCGCCGGGGCACCGGTCGGACCTAATTAATCGCCTCGCGAGGTAGATATCGGACCTTCCAGGGATTAATATCGAATCAGTAATTCGATGCGGAAGTAAACCCTAGTTAGGGAGCCGCTCCAACGCGCAAGGTTTTAAGTTGTACAAGCTAACGCTTATACTTTTTATGCGCAAACCTTTTTGCTAAGGTTAACGCATATTCTTACATCCTGCGCAGGATGTAAGAATATGCGTTAACCTTAGCAAAAAGGTTTGCGCATAAAAAGTATAAGCAGTAGCTTGTACAACTATAAATTATGTATTTTGGCTTGTTGTCATAGTCCGTAGGACTTTGGGACTCATTTCGGGACTTAATTTGGGAATTGTCCCTTGGTCAGGACTTTTGTATGGAATTATGATAGTTTGTGTGATTCGGACCAGTTATTTTGGGCCTAGGTTGAGATATGCGATCTTCTAGGGGCCGGTGCAGTCGCGCCGCGCTGCGTACTTTATAGCTGGTTGAGATATTGTACTCATGCGTGGATTCTGCCGTATAGCCTGGCGAGTGTCGATGTCGACCCGAGGATCTTGTGTGGACTGCATGCTTCGGAATTCACTGGAAGGTCGGCGCCATGTCGGCGCCACTTGCCAGCTTGGTGGCAGACCTAGGTGAAATAGGTCCGAGGACGAGAGTCTCGTCCTCTTGGTTCGGAATGAAATGAGTGTGTTATCACCTGTCTGAACCTGGGGCATAATTCCAACTGCATTTGGTAGCTCTATCCTAAATGTAGGTTGTGTAGATTAATGCAATATTAATCATCGTGAGCCGTAACAGGCCTAAAGCCACACCTGTTCCGTTAATCCCACTCCCAGAGAGTGGTCGTGGTTAGCCAAGAAACCGGGAATAACTTACCCTAACATAGGATCTTTCGCACGACCCGGATGGGTTCGTTACACCTGGCTACAGGCTACAATTGGATTAAACTTATCACCCTGGCGGTCGATCACCCATCCGTCAATTGGTGGACCGAAGAGCGACCGACATTCAACATCTTAATTAATTCTATTGCACCTGGCAAATTTGGGGTAAACGCGACCCGGGCTCAACAGTCGGTTTCACCTTGATGCGACATGCATGTGCACCTTCCCCTTTGAAACAATTGAACACCGCTTTCTCTACTGCCAAGTGAGCATGGTGTGGCAATGGTTGTTTAACATATGGTCTTTCTGGTCGTCTTCGACGCCAGGGGCAGCCGCCAGCAGTTACACGCCATTCCGCCGCCGGGTGATATTTCAGTGATCCTCCGCGGTGTCGCTGCCAAGTATCACCCGGCTGCCCGCACCCTCCCCTCCTTGCCTCCGCGCCGACAGCTTGCTGTCAACCGTCACGCACCGACAGTGGTCGCCGCCAGGCAGATGCTCCGCCGCAACAGGGATCCGACCGCCAAACCTGGGCTGCAAGCAGCTCTGAGGGTCGCCTACGAGCAGGCTGAGAAGGCAGACGCTCAGCAGATGGTCAAGGACCTGCGCAGGTGCCAGCAGAAGCATGACGACGGCAAGGGGGCCTGGTTCTGGTACATGCGCCTCGGGCAGTGACCTGGACGGCCTCGGCCGGCCCCACCGCCAAGACGTCCCTGGCGCCCCAGCCAAGCGGCTTCGTACCTGGGCCGCGGCCACGGCCGAGGTCGTGGGGACAGCTACGCCGCCCCCGCCCCTGCTCCCAGCCGCCGCCGCCCGCCCGGCCGCCCTGGCGGGCCCGGCTGGGCCCCCGGCCCCGCCTATAGGTCAGCGGCGGACTACCTAGTCCCCCCGCTGATCGGCCCACTTGGCGACCCGTCAGACATGCCTCCTTTCACCTCTCGCGAGGTCACGGAGGCGGTCCAGCGCCTGCGTTATGACGCAGCCACCGGCTCCGACGAGATTCCAGCCGCAGTTGTGAAACTTGCAGCCGAATTTGAGGACACTGGTGTTATGCTGCTCTTCCGGGAAATCTGCAACCGCCTTCTGCTGTCGTCGCAACCACCTCCAGCAGCCTGGCAACACAGTTTTCGCACGATGCTGTACAAGAACAAGGGGTTGCCAGCCGACCCCGTCAACTACAGAGGGGTGTGCATTCAAAGCGCCCCCCTCAAGCCTCTCATACTCGCCACGAGCCACGAGGTAGCCATGGCTGACGGCGGAGCTCATAACTTTCACGTTTGAGCCCCAAATTCAGCTTTGAATATCACTATCGCTTCGTCTTTCTATAAGACGCACATGCAAATATAATTTTCCGATCGAATCTATTACGCAATATATGACGAGCAAACGCCCCTTGATGCAACGCAGTTTAGCAGATGCGCTCGGCCATGAAAATACGTCTGCAGCTCAGGCTGCAGCTTCGCCTTCAGAGTTGAACGCCCTTCACCGCTGGCTAGCACGCCGGCGATGGAGACGGGATTTTTGTTGTTTGGGGAACCGATTGTGGGAGGCTGAGCCCGCAGCCGCCACTGATTGCTATTGAAACCTTGCAGCTGGCCAGGCCGCAAGGAGCTCAGCGGCGCGGCGCTAACCGATAAGGCATGCTCGAGCCTCTAACCCGAGACTACCGGTAGGCTACCCGATATAGTGCATGCTCGAGCCTCTAACCCGAGACTACCGGCACTCAGCGGATCTGTGCTACCGAGGGCGACGGTTCTCTGACCGTCCCGGCGCGCACTGGCTTCCGTACCTTGCTTAGGCACCGACTAGCATCTAGACACCGATCTTTGATGCCCAGCTGACTAGGCGCCCAGGCCGGCGGCGACTACCGGCCAGCGGATAGATGCCACTCGGGAGCACAACTTTCAGGTCCGGCAGGCAGCGGTGACACTAGTCGTGCACTGGTGGTCGCCCCACACCCTCCTGGGCTCAATGCCTCGCCATCGGCATCGCCTGACCCGAAACGCATCCGCTCAGCCGACAAAACAGGAGGGTCTTCACGCCCCTCAGAACCGCGCTTTCGGCCCCAACCTTTCCATGCAGGTCGATGATCACGACTGGACCAACAAGTCTCCGAGCGATGCTATATCCATTGCATCCTCTTCGGGGACTACGCCTCGCTTTACGACCTGTGCCTCCATCTCCACGACAACAATCGCCTCCTCCTCCCGGACGGCCGCCGCTGGACCAACATCAGCATGCTGTTCGGGTGCCCCCGCCGCCAACTCCAGCACACCATCCTCAACTCCCTTCTCCAGCGCTCTGACGGCGATATCTGGGCTCCATCCATCTCCGTCTCCACACTTCGCTCCATCCTTACGGAAGCCTTTCAGCAGCACGTGACCCCCCTTGCTGCCGACGTAGCAGCAATTGGCGGTACGCTGGCAGTACTGAACTTCCTCACATTTCCACCACCGCCGCCTCCACCTCCGCTGCCATTTCCGCCTCCACTGCCGACATCAAAGCCCAGCTCCTCGACCTCGACCAACGCCTTCAAGCCACCGCCACCGCCCTTGAGTGCTTGCATGACACCGCCGGCCTCACCGCCCAGGCGGTGAAGGACATCGCCGCCCAGCCGGCACCTGCTGGCCTAGCCGGCGAGGCCCCCTCCACCTGGGCGGACTTGCTAAGCATCACACCACCTCCACCAACTCCACCATCACGGCACAACTCAAGCAACAAGCCCTCGACCTTCGCGAGGAAGCCGACATCGCCAGCCGGGCGCAGCCACAATGTCATCGTCAAGCACTTCGACCAGCCGGCAGGTGAGACCTCCACGAGTCTTCTTGAGGCATTTAAGCGCGACATTTTTGCCCCCATGCTACTCACTGGTGAGCTGCGGATGTCGGCTGTCCGCCTCCCCCGCGCGCGAGGGAAGGCTGGCCCGGCACCCGTGCTCCTCACCATTAAGTACATGGCGGACAACATGGCGTTCCTTATTAAATGCCGCAAGAAGCTCTCGGAGACTCGCTTCACGCTGGACGGCGACTTGACCATGGCCCAGCAACAGCGGCGACGCGAGCTATGGCCGACCTACCTTCAGCTCCGGCAGCTAGAGCGCAAGGGGGACGCCGGTATACTGGAGGGGGGCGGTCATCCACGTTGACCACAAGCCCTGGCAGGCACCTCCAACCACCTCAGACTAGGGAATACATACCAGTAGTGTAGATTAGTCAGGCTTAGCCTAGCATGTGGCCCACGCGCATGTGCGCCCATAATGGCCCCCATGGATGATGCCTTAAGAATTTAGCCACGCCATGCCTATGCAGAGAGATGCTCTCTGTCGAGAAGCCATGCCCTAGCTCTTGTATAGCCATGATGATCTTCCCCACCTATGACTGGCTCCCCTTAGCAGGGAGTTGCCCGAAACTCTGGGTGGTGCAGGTGCCCTAGTGCACCTAGAGCAAGTGTTGTTTACATTCCCACCCTTGCGGGAAGTAGCCTAGAATGTATTATGGGCCATATGCCCCTTCTCAGGGATATGTGCTACATCATCTCCCAATTCGGAGTTATGTTACAATTCAATTCAATTCAATTCAAGCTTCTCATGCGGCTCATCCTGAACCGCCTGCGCACGGCCCTGGATGGTCACCTCAGCGAGACTCAGCACGGCTTCCGTTCAGGTCGCAACACAGTACAGGCGCTCTTCGCTACTCGCCGACTTGTGGAGGAACTGCAACGCCTTCAGCCTGGTGAGTCCCCTTTGCACCTTGTGCTGGTGGACTTCATCAAAGCCTCCCATTCGGTTTTCTGGCCTGCGCTTTGGGACATCCTCGAGCTGTTCCGGATCCCCCGCCCCCTTATTCAATGCTGTCATCCGCAACCTGTATGAAGGGTCCACCACTTCGGTGCGCACTTCTTACGGGACCACGCCACCATGCCCTTTATAGAGGGGTGTGTGGCAGGGCTGCGTGCTGTCGCCCTACCTGTTCATTATTGTGGTCGAATACGTAATGATTCAGGCGCGCAAGCGATTTGCCCGCATCGTGGGTACTAAGGGAACCAGGGGTGCTAGGTTGGTAACCACTTCTGGCATGGCGGGGCGGAAACGGAGATTCGGCTGGCAGACATCATCTACGCAGACGACACCACCCTCTTCGAGGACACTGGGCACGTGCAGACATGGCTTGACTGCCTGGCTATCGACGCCCGGGCAGTGGGGCTTGAGGTCCGCAAGAAGACAGAGGCTCTGGCGATTGGGCTCACCCACTCACCGCCACCCCTCTTTCTCCTTGACGGCTCTCGAGTCCAGTATCGGGACCGCGTCAAGCTGCTGGGCAGCCTGCTTCCCAGCTGCGAGGTTGATGTGGACCACCGCATCTCCCTCGCCTGGCACGCTTTACGCCAGTACCGGGCCCTGTGGCGCAAGCCCCTGGGCAAGATCGAGAAACAGGACCTGTTCAAGGTCCTCGTCCTTCCTGCATGTTCTTACATACGGGGCCGAGACGTGGACCCTCACCGCCGACCTGGCCCGCAAGCTAGACGGCGCGGTCACCAACATGCTGCGCTCCATTTTCAGAGTAGGATATGTTGCTCATGTCCGCAATGAGGACCTGTACCAGGGCATGCCATATATCACCAGCCCGGCGCCGGCCTGCAGCTACCGTAGTGGCTAGAATCTATTTACGAATAATGTTTACGAATACCCCCCCGAAAATGCTTGAAATCCGGGTTCATTTTGGCCCGGAAATCATGAAACCCGGGGTACGCTTTGGGCGCCGCGCTGGCGTTTCCAGCGTCGCGCCGCGCCGCGCAGCGTTTTGCCGCGCATCACATGGCATACCTACTAGGTACCTAGGTATCTATTAATTTATCAACTCACATTTCTCACTACAGATAGGTATGAACAAGGGCAATTACCTAAGTACGTGGCGGGGTAGCAAAGCCAATGGCCTAGTACTAGCGTTTGGCACAAACGGGGCCCAGGCCACGGAAATGTGCAAAACCGGGATGGAAAACCCTCGGAAACAGGAAATCCGGGACCAAAAACCCTCGGAAATATAATTATTCGTAAATAGATTCTGCCCACTACGGTAGAAGGGCACCTAGCTCGCATGCACCAACCAGGTAGACACCTCACGTGGCCCCCCCGCGGGACTGCGCCCAGCTCAGCCTGGCCGGCACCTTCTGACGTGGGCCGGGCCCCGTGATGTTAGACGCCGCAAGGCCCGCACCTTCAAAGAACAGCTAGTAGAGGACATGGGGGGCCTAGGCCTCTCCGTGATTTGGAAGAAGATGATGGACAAGGCCAAGTGGGCCCAGGTCATAGAGGACAACGAGCCCCCCTTTGTGGGGAAGCGCCCGCGTGTGCAAACCCGCGGGAGGCACGCCAGACAGCTCCCCTAGGGCAGCGTGATGCTGTTTAGATAGATGTTGTAGTTAGTGATGCTGTTAGATAGATGTTGTAGGTCGCTGATGTAGATAGATTAGACCGGTAGGACTGTTTGCACCTGGCATCCATCCATCGGGGTTAATGCTCCGTGACTCCCCAACGGGAGCACGAGTCTAATTAATTAATTAATTAATTAACATATGGTCTGCATGGACCGCTCTACCACATTCCACATTAGCGCTATCAGTGCCTTGTATCATATTCGGTATTGTGGGGACCCCAGGGGAAGAGCAGTTGTCGGCAGCCAGTCAACTGGCCTGGGTATGGCTTCGCACAAATATGCTACTGATATGTGATCAGGTCTATCCGGACGGAACGAGACGGTTTTTAAAGTGCGGCACGAGTACACCGCCAAAGCAGCCGTGGTGCGGCGGTTTATCTTCCTCTGGAACTCATCAATGCGTCGCGCTTGGCTGTATATTACACCGTCCGCATTGGAAGTTTTAAATAAATAATTAGCTTCTGGAAAATGTTCTGGCTGAAAACCATAAAAAAACCAAAAGAAAATTAATTAATTAACTCCGGGGGCTGAGGACTGGACTCAACAAACAAACAAACAAAATTAATTAATGTGGGCACGGGGTCGTCGCCCTGTGAGAAAACAAACAAACACTTTATATTATATAATATAAAGTACATAAAACCTTCGAAATTACCTTGGACAGGCGGGGAACATGAAATATCGTGAAAATCGAAAAAAAACCGCGAGACGCAGGCCGAGCGCGGGGTGACTGAGGCGCGAACCAAGTGAACCGCTTTTGCATCCAGCAATCCACGCTCTACAGTACTGCCTCGCCGGGTTGGTCAGTACGCCGTACGGAGCCGCAAAAATACGGGAAAACGTACACTGAAGGCCTCCGCCGTATATACGCGTACTTTACTTCAGAATACGCGGTTTGGACTTGGAATTTTTCGTTGGTACCAGCGGGCAGCGGGCACTGGCGCGGTGCCCAGGTTCTGGGCGCGGCGCGTTCACTGCACATTTGAGATTTTTACTACTAGAAGTAGATGCGTACAGTTCTTTCCATAAAGCGCAAGCCTTGCAAAATCTTTGGCCGGTAGGAGACAGCTAGGACTAGGTACATAACGCATAATGCCAGCAAATGCCAGCTGTGCTACTGACGGTGTAATGCAATATAGCGACGACGAGGCCAGTGCGACTGTGCGACAGTGTGCAGCCATTTTCGATTTGCAGCCATGAAGAAGAAAGGGCCTGAATGGGATTTGGTTCTCGAGAAGAAAGAAGCAGTCGATCACAGATGCTGTTAGTAACAAAACGCAGTTTGTGTCGAATACGTTCTGCTCATTTTGCAACAAGAAGTTCTCATACGGGGCGGGGGCAATCAGCGTATTCCGAGTCCGTGCACACTTTGCCGGAATCGCAGGGGAAGGGATGTTACCCTGCGACAAAATTCCACCGAATATCCGGAGCAGGTTTCTCAGGATTGCTAACAACAAGTTGCAGAAGTCAGACGCCAAGAAGCAGCACAAGTTGAACAGGGCAATGGCGGAGATGGGAGGGGCTGCGCCGGCTGACTTGTCGTCGGTTCCCAGCAAAGGCCAGCTGAGCATCACCAAACGGCTGGTTCCCGTCGACGAGAAAGGTGTCCAGCTGCTGGCTGCCGAATTTTTCATCGAGAACGGCATTGCCTTCAATGCGGCTGAGAGCGCCTCTTTCAAGCAGATGGTGGCCGGCATGATCCAGTACAAAGGAGGGCACGTCACCCCTCCTTCTCGGAAGTTGTGTCTTATGTCCTCTCATGCATTATATAGTGGATGGCTTTCCTTACAATTAACTAATTAATTGATTCCTTACATTTCCCGTTGCAGTCTGCTCCCCCCAGCATTTAACAAATCATAATCAGATAGGATTGCAGGGCATAAATTGATGGAAGATGTTAATAAGTAAGCATATACACCAAATTTCAGTTGCAATAACTGCATGACCATCATCAAGGAGCGTGCTAATTGGGTGACTGACAATTGGACCACAAAAACTGTCGCGTATTTTACCGCCGCGTATTTTACACCCCCCACGTATAATACGCGTATTTTAGGTCCGCGTATTATACCCCGTACCCGTATTTGCCAACCCGGCTGCCTCGGCAGGGCACGTCGGTCGGTACTCAGTAGAGGCTGAGGCCTGAGCGTGTCTACAGATGTACATGTAAGATGTACTACTCATGTGCGATACAATTATGGGCCTTGAGCAATTAAATAGGGTATCACTGACCTGAGACCTCCACTGACTATAGCCTGTGGCCGCCGAAAGGGGGGCCGCCGGGCCGGGTTGGGGACGGCGTGTACCATATCTACCAAACAAACAAAAGAAATTTAATTAAATAAGTACCCACGTGCCTTGAACGGCTGCAGGACAAACAAACAAACAAAAGGTTTTAATTAAATAATAAAAACCCGGGACTCTAACTGGCTCCCCAACAAACAATCCAGGGTTATTCGTAATGCAAATACGGCAAAAATTGACCCATAATAACAAACTTCCAATGCGGACGGTGTATTGGCGCAAGAACAACACAAGGTGTGGGACCCCGGGCCCAACCAATCAACCATGACTGACAAGCTGATGAGCCCCCCGACTACAGCAGAGCTTTTCCGTCCATGATCTCCTAGGACGTAACAGGGTCTTTAATTGCCGTACTGGTTCCTCACAGTGACTTGACGAGAGTCACCTGGCTTCCGTCCCTGGTCACATAATGCTCCCTTCTAAACATATCACCTACCACCTTATACAGTACACATTGGATAACCAGCTGGTCGATACGTGGACCGCGGGTCGTGGTACCCCTTTACCTAACGATATTCCCATTGGTTAATGAAAAATACCCATTTAGTAATTACCCCTGATTTACCCCTGATTTACCCGGAAATTTCCCCGAAAAAAACTTGCGGATGCCAGAAATTTGCTCACGTGGCAACGTACTGGCAAAGGAGTACTGCGAGCAGCTGCGATCGAGGGAGCTACATCATTCTGTAGAGTGTAGAGCTGCTGCGAGCCATGGACCCATGGTCTACGATACAGTTGCTGATTCTGTCATTATGAACGTCATCAATAATGCATTATGCAATTGCGTAAGATTGTACAACGCATTCAATCAGGTACACTTCCTGCAGGTCGGTAATGTGCCAGGAGAGCTAATGGCGTGAACGGAAACGAAGCATTGCGGGTAGCCTACTGCCCCTCAGCCGTGCAACTAATTAGATAAACAAGGTGATCAAAGCTTTGAAAAAATACATAAAAGCCGCTGGCCAAGGCAGAATGAAACATGGCACAGTGCGGGTAGATGCGTAAATAAATAATGTCGCACCATCGCGGGTTTGAGGAAACTAAACAAGAGATAGCATTTGGCACGCGTTTACTGCCAGTATCGTGACGACCATTCTTTTATCATTTGCTTTTTCGAATCGGCGGGCGGGTCGGGTCCTCCTCTGCCAGAGTTACGGGGAGCTGTGGAATGAAGATAAATAAGGATAAGCCCTCCCACATTTGTATTGCCTCCCGCGCCACGTCGACTCGCTCGGTTACATGTCAATTTTGAAACTCCCAACGCGGGCCTGGGCGATAAGGGAGTCGGAATTTAGTTTCCAAACTCGTGCAATTGCCGCTCAGGGCTGCTGGCGGTGCGTCCTACACCGTGTAGTTGGCAGGCGTTGTCGAAGCAATATATAGCAATCCCGATCTGCTGAATTGCGTCCAGGCCAACGGACATAGCCCTTGAATTCCACGATGAATCCGGCTTTTGTGGGACTCGCGGTCGAGCTCCCTGCTGGGCATCTGCGGATTCTGTGCAGAAAGGGACTTCCCAAGGCCTGGCATTCCGTGCATCGCGCTGCCCATCGGCTGCCTGCTCTCCCATCACATCCAACCACGGTGCCCGCTTCAAACCCGCCACCGGTTGTCCCACAACGTAGCCCATCCCACCACATGCCTGGCGCCTCCTCGAGGCTGCCACGTGGCGCGCTGCTGGGCAATGCGGCCTTGTCCAATCGCCCAGCAAGGGGTTGCGGCTACAGGGTGCGGTGTGCCGGCGGGCTGGCAGCGGGTCAACACGGGGACAATGATGGCCCCCTCACGGTCCTCGGGATCGACCCGGATGCTGGGGGCGCCATCGCGGTGTTGCGCGTGTACCCCGCAACGCCGCACACGCCCGCCAACAAGGCGGGTGCGGGGCCAACCCCCTACTCGATGGAGGTCTTTGACGTCCCCACCCACCTGCTGCTGTCGTCCAGCGGCAAGGCTTCTCGCAAGCGGCACGACGCGATGGCCATGGCTGACCTGATATCATCCCTGCGGCTGCCACGTGGTGCGTCGGCATTGGTGGAGGCCCCTCGGCCGCTCCCCTTTGACGGCAGCCTCTCCCATGTGGCCACGGGTATGGGCTTTGGCGTGTGGGTGGGCCTGCTGGCGGCGCACGGCATTGATGCGCAGCAGGTGCCCGCCACCACGTGGAAGCGTGGCATGGGGCTGACCAAGCGGGCGACCAGGGGCAGCAAGGGGAGCAACGGGAGCGATGCCAGCATGACGGAGGGCAAGGGGGCAGACGCCAGCGTCAAGGAGGACCGTGCCACCGCCGCGCGCCGCAAGAAGGAGGAGAGCCGCGCGCTCGCCTTGGCCATGTTCCCCGAGCTGGCGCTCGCGTTGCGCCGCAAGAAGGACCACGGGCGCGCCGAGGCAGTGCTGCTGGCCGCGTACGGTGTCAAGGGGCAGCCCGTGTTTGGGATGTGGCAGCAGCGCGCCAAGGATGCCGCAGCCGTCACGGTGGCTGGCGGCAATGGTGGCAACGAAGAGGAGGAGGAGGTAGAGGGCGCTGTCGATGATGAGCTGGTGGGGGTGGCCGAGTAGCCGCACGCATTGTGACACTATGCATGGGTGCATGCTCCCATGACCCAACCAGTGGACCCGTGTCTGAGATTGAATGCACCATGATGGAGGCCTTTCGCACGGCTTGTCCTAGCTGGTGGCTTAGATCAATCTAGAAGGGACATTTTTCCTCGTTACCCCTTTGGGGTGGCACTGATATAATACCCAGCACATGAAGAAACTATGCTTCTTCTGAGTTTCGGGTCAGGTTCCTTTCAGATTGGGGAGACGTCCGCTATATCTTAATTTGGGAATTCAGTGCTCCGTGGTCCCCCAACGGGACACGAGACTAATGAATTATTCATTCTTTTGAGACTATCTAACCAAGGCACCCCTGCAGGTGAACATTAGGTGTCAGGAAGCTGCTGGTTATTTCACATGTCAAGTGACTGACTCCAAATGGTTACAAGAATGAAACTGTGACTTGCTGTGCATATTTTTTATTTGTCCCTCTTGGCCGGTGTGGGCGCAACCCGAGGTGCTTATCTTAAGGCCTCAACGCGACTGCGTGAGCCTCACCCTGATCCTAGGTTCGATCTTTTTCAAAAATATACTACTATTAAATTATAAGATGCCTCTGTTGGGGGGTCCCGTAGCACACATTCCATGGACAGATGGGGGTGAGTGGTACCTGAGCCGCGCGGGGATCTAATCTATGCTAGGCTAATCTAGTCTGCTCCCAGCCGCCGCCGCCCGCCCGGCCGCCCTGGTCGGCGGCCCTGCCGGGCCCCCGGCCCCGCCCAGGTCAGCGGCGGACTACCTAGTCCCCCCGCTGATCGGCCCTCTTGGCGACCCGTCAGACATGCCTCCTTTCACCTCTCGCGAGGTCACGGAGGCGGTCCAGCGCCTGCGTTATGACGCAGCCACCGGCTCCGACGAGATTCCAGCCGCAGTTGTGAAACTTGCAGCCGAATTCGAGGACACTGGTGTTATGCTGCTCTTCCGGGAAATCTGCAACCGCCTTCTGCTGTCGCGCAACCGCCTCCAGCGGCCTGGCAACACAGTTTTCGCACGATGCTGTACATGAACAAGGGGTCGCCAGCCGACCCCGGCAACTACAGAGGGGTGTGCATTCAAAGCGCCCCCCTCAAGCTTCTCATGCGGCTCATCCTGAACCACCTGCGCACGGCCCTGGATGGTCACCTCAGCGAGACTCAGCACGGCTTCCGTTCAGGTCGCAACACAGTACAGGCGCTCTTCGCTACTCGCCGACTTGTGGAGGAACTGCAGCGCCTTCAGCCTGCTGAGTCCCCTCTGCACCTTGTGCTGGTGGACTTCATCAAAGCCTTCGATTCGGTTTTCTGGCCTGCGCTTTGGGACATCCTCGAGCTGTTCCGGATCCCCCGCCCCCTTATTCAATGCTGTCATCCGCAACCTGTATGAAGGGTCCACCACTTCGGTGCGCACTTCTTACGGGACCACGCCACCATGCCCTTTACAGAAGGGTGTGTGGCAGGGCTGCGTGCTGTCGCCCTACCTGTTCATTATTGTGGTCGAATACGTAATGATTCAGGCGCGCAAGCGATTTGCCTGCATCGTGGGTAGGGAACCAGGGGTGCAGGTTGCCAACCGTTTCTCAGTGGCATGGCGGGGCGGAAACGGAGATTCGGCTGGCAGACATCATCTACGCAGACGACACCACCCTCTTCGAGGACACTGGGCACGTGCAGACGTGGCTTGACTGTCTGGCTATCGACGAGGCCCGGGCAGTGGGGCTTGAGGTCCGCAAGAAGACAGAGGCTCTGGCGATTGGGCTCACCCACCCACCGCCACCCCTCTTTCTCCTTGACGGCTCTCGAGTCCTGCTGTATCGGGACCGTGTCAAGCTGCTGGGCAGCCTGCTTCCCAGCTGCGAGGCTGATGTGGACCACCGCATCTCCCTCGCCTGGCACGCTTTACGCCAGAACCGGGCCCTGTGGCGCAAGCCCCTGGGCAAGATCGAGAAACAGGACCTGTTCAAGGTCCTCGTCCTTCCTGCATGTTCTTACGTACGGGGCCGAGACGTGGACCCTCACCGCCGACCTGACCCGCAAGCTAGACGGCGCGGTCACCAACATGCTGCGCTCCATTTTCAGAGTAGGATATGCTGCTCATGTCCGCAATGAGGACCTGTACCAGGGCATGCCATATATCTCCAGCACCATTAAGCAGCCCGGCGCCGGCCTGCAGCTAGAAGGGCACCTAGCTCGCTCGCACCCGAACCAGGTAGACACCTCACGTGAGGTCCCCCTGCGGGACTGCGCCCAGCTCAGCCTGGCCGGCACCTTCTGACGTGGGCCGGGCCCCGTGATGCTAGACGCCGCAAGGCCCGCACCTTCAAAGAACAGCTAGTAGAGGACATGGGGGGCCTAGGCCTCTCCGTGATTTGGAAAAAGATGATGGACAAGGCCAAGTGGGCCCAGGTCATAGAGGACAACGAGCCCCCCCAGTAAGGAGTGCTAACGCACAGGAGCGGTTGTATTTGTTGCTTGAGAGCACAGAGAGCTTGGTTGGCAATGAATTGCTTGCTCATTAGAAAATAGGTTTACCCTTTATCAACGTTCCTCTCACTGACCGCGCTGCCAGTGACCGTTGGGTGCAGACCGTTGGCCCAAGGCCGCACGATGACAGGTAGCAGTCTAGTCACAGCATCGTGTGATCACAGATCAATCCACTCTGCAGTATGTTCCCTATCTTGGATACTCTAGTACCGTCCAATGGCAGGACCTTCACCTTCCCCTCCCCTGAGGATAAGCAGCGGTTCCTCTCTCGTCGCAACTAGGTTGCACGACCTCACCTGGACGCTGGATGACGACCTGACCCCCGCTCAGCTACAGCAGCGACGCGACCTGTGGCCGGAATACCTCCGCCATAAGCAGGACCCCCAGAAGCTAGCCCAAGGTGTACTGGAGGGGCGGGGACCTGATGATCAACCACAAGATGTGGACGCCCCCTGGCAGCGGGCTAGAATAGCAATAGCCCTAGCTTGTAACCATTGGAGTCACTGCCGCTAAGGCAGCCATGCTTAGACTGTTTGCCTAGCTGTTGCCAACATACCTAGTCACGTGCCGCCAACGCACGGTACACAACCAGCCATAGCCTTCTAAGCCTAGTCCTAGTACAACCATGCTACGCCCTGGCTATGTTCAGATTACTTGCCCACGCTCCTTGTTATGCCACGCTAACATGGGTCTTATTGCACCCACAGATTGCCGGATCGTTAGCCTGTCCTTTTAGCTAGCGCGCCCGAATGCAGCTGTGGCATGCCTTTGGCATGAAGGAGACTGGGGGTCTCTGCCCTTTCTCCTGTAGTGCACACACAGGGATTAAAAGCACTTCGGTGCTCCGTGACTCCCCAACGGGATCGAGCACGTGTTTCATTAATTAATTAATGGCAGGACACTACGTATACTGGGTACTGACATCTGTCACGTACCCCAGTACCCAAAGTACCTATCTAGGGACATGTATGTGACTCGACTAGAAGTCCTATCTGCATAGCCCACGTGGTATTTATATGCACATACCAACGTAGGTTTACAAGGCTTATTCATACGTTGTATTCACAATGCCCTTGAGACTTAGTCTGCAGCAAAGCATGGAGACTAACTCCAGTATTGTTTTATTCTTTATTTATTATGCAGGTCTGCACCCCCAACATTATTGTTATTGTTTTTGGGTTGATTAGGGGTACAAAATAAACATGGCTGGTTGGGCGGCAGGTTGGTTACAGCTGGCTGTTCTGGCAAGGTGTTGGATGGCACATTAAATAAGGTGTACCCAGCTGGCTGGCTTGGCCAGTTATGGGAGTACACATTAAATAAAGTGTATAGAACATAAGGCTTGTGCCCTCAAGCTGAAAATGGATATGAAAATGACACTGTTCAGCACCCACACCCCACAGCAATCGTGTTGAATTTTACAAGGCGCCCAGCAGCTATCGCTGTGGTTGCAGGGGTGTGGCTGATTCAAGTGCTAAGCCAGAGCCATACAATTATTCAGACACTGACTCTAATTCCATATTATGGATTCATGTTGTCAAATAGTAACTGGTATTGTGGGCCAGCCGAGTCCCGCAGCTTTGTTAGAGCGTCTGCCGGGTTTTCTTCATCTTCAACATGATGCCAACTGGAAAAGTAGGTGGCCTCCTTTTTGAGGATCACCCAATCCAAGTCAGTGTGGCCAGCAGCAGAAACAGATTTCTTGGTTAGAAAACTGATCACAGAGTAGCTGTCAGTATAGAGATGGGAGATGACATTGCATGTGCTGCCTGCCTGGGTTTGTAACCAGGTACATAAGCATGTGTTGCAGGGAGCGAGCATGCAATGCAGCAGACACCACAGCACGACATTCAGCTGAGTTGCTGCTGCCAGGTAATTTTCTGCGGTGTAGTCTGCTGTACCAGGAAGTGAGGGACATGTAATCTGACCTGTTGGTGAGATAAAACAGCCCTGATTCCCTACTAGCCCCCATCTGATTGATTGTTCTGCTCTCCATGGAGCTGTCCATGACACTGACTCCCCCCCGTGGGGAATGAGACTAACTCCCCCGCGTGGGGAAGCGCCCGCGTGTGCAAACATACGGGAAGCACGCCAGACAGGTCCCCTAGGGTAGGGCTGATATTTGTGGCTTGAGCTGATAGATATACAATAGATGTAGATAGCTGTTGTAGATATATATTAGACCGGTAGGACTGTTTGCACCCATCCATCCATCCATCCATCCATCCATCCATCCATCGGGGTTAATGCTCCGTGACTCCCCAACGGGAGCACGAGTCTAATTAATTAATTAATTAATTAATTAATTAATTAATTAATCTAGTCTAACAATCCTAGCTAGCTAGCTATCGAACGCGTCCGGCCTCGGCTTGGGGCCGGGGGCCGCTGCCCACAGGTGCTGGCTCATGGGCAGTGGACCATGGTTTGCCATCTCCGCTTGTCCTGCATAGCAGTCCAAGCGAGGGAAAGAGTGTGAATGCAATGCTCCAACTTGGCTGGGACTACAATGTCTGACAGCAGCTATAGTACGTCGGTATGTTTAAACTTTTGTGTAATTATTTTTCTAATGAGATTAGCATAGTACTCCGTGGCATGCCTTGCGCATGACACGCAAGTACTTACTTATGTGCATTGGCCGGGCCACCCTTCCTGGGGATGCCCTCAGGTCCAGGCCATCTTAAGAGATGCAGCCCGGTATGGCCTACCCGCAATGGGCCATGCAGCCAGGCCAATGGAGCGGTATCCACCTGGCAAGATGTGGACCACAATGCTACTGTATGATATCTGAGTTCGTTATCACGTTTGTTGCTTTCTGACGACAATGTAAGATCGGTTTATATTAGTTAGTTTCGGCTACGTCCTCTAGGTTTGTAACTGACATTACAACCAGATTCCAGCCGTGGTTAACCTGCCTACTTCGGCGATCGATACAGAATATAGTACTCCTGCGCACTTAGGTCTAGTGGTGAGTCATCTTCTATAGATTCAGCAATATCGGACATTTTGGCACCCCTCTCTGGTAAAGAGGTTTTTCGCAGTTGGGCTGTTTCGAAACGTTAAGTGAGATGCCTTCGGATCAGGAGACTCATCACAGCTCTAGCCACGAAATCATGCCACAGGTCCTATGTTCGATTCCTTGCTGGTAGCTTCTAGGCTTTCTTACTTTCTGGGTTCCACGGAATCCCAGATTTGGGCAGCTAGTATTTTCACGTTCGTTGCTTTCTAACGACAATATCTGAGTTCGTGCTTTGATCTTTGCCTTACCGGCCATATAAAAGTAATCAGAGCTAACCATATGCATATACTAGCTGCGATATGCCTATCAAGGAGACAACCAGCGCAGGCCAGAAATCGGGAGAATCAGGACCATGCATGGTAGCTCGAGCCTGCCCTTATCTTGTCTGCGTGTTCAAGTCGTTCAGGATGATGAATATGAATGCAGATGGAAATGCGTAGTCTTGTGCATTGAAACTATGGCTGGCGTAGATGCAGAGCGACTAGATGACCTAGACGGTGGGCCCGGAAACAACTTGCTTGATCATGATGATATACCTATCGTGACCCCCGCTGAGCAGCAATGATGCAGCAGCGACGTGACCTGTGGCCGGAATACCTCCGCCACAAGCAGGACCCCCAGAAGCCCAAGGTGTACTGGAGGGGCGGGGACCTGATGATCAACCACAAGATGTGGACGCCCCCAGCGGGCTAGAATAGCTTGTAGCCCTAGCTTGACTCATTGGTAGTCACTGCCGCTATGGCAGCCATGCTTAGAATGTTTGCCCAGCTGTGCCAACATACCTAGTCACATGCACCGCTAACGCACGGTACCCAACCAGCCATAGCCTTAGCTTAGTCCTTGTACAGCCATGCTACGTCCTGGCTTCGATCAGATTACTTGACCACGCTCCTTGTTATGCCATGCTCACATGGGTCTTATTGCACCCACAGATTGCCGGATCGTTATAGCGTGTCCATTTAGCTAGCGCGCCCGAATGCAGCTGTGGCATGCCTTTGGCATGAAGGAGACTGGGGGTCTCTGCCCTTTCTCCTGTTGTGCACACACGGCCGGGATTAAAAGCACTTCGGTGCTCCGTGACTCCCCAACGGGAGCACGTGTTTAATTAATTAATCGTGATGATATACCCGTAGATAGTACACCTTTCCATCTTAACGGAAGTTCCGCGCATGCATGCATGGAAGTGATGGAACTTTGCGGGTCATGGGTTAACCCTGGATATTGCCCTACTAATCAGTTGCTGGCCGACCTAGTGGTCCCAGCCCAGTTTAAACACCGCATTTCCTCCCTCTCGGGTAGATACATCAGATAGACTAGCTGGCACCAAGCCCGCCCAGACTGGGCGATATGTCCTCACCTGGCGTGCCCTCGGCCGCGCGCGGCAGGGCCGCCACCCGTGGACTTTTCGTGATACTGACTCGATCGGCATGGACTGATGTGCTACACTAGACGTGACGGGCTCACACCCGGGCAGCCTCCTGGTTTGTCTGTAATATGGAGGCAGATGGTGCGCAAGGATAGATGGCAAGTAGTGATGAAGGAGACCACCCCTAAGCCTGTGGGGGCTCCGCGTGTGACCAAGTATGGCATTCATAGCGATTCGGGCCGCGGTGCCCACACCCCTGTAACTAGGACCTAGATAGCTTACACCATCCATTCCATCCCATGTTCCCCTCCCACTGAGGACTTATTATGCTCACGTGACGCAGTCACGTGTCTAATTAATTCCTCCCTCTCTAATTAATTCCTCCCTCTCTCAAGATTGCTTGGACTGCTATGCAGCACAAGAAGAGGTGGCAGACCATTGTCCAGCAGGCCCACACGCCAGCCGGCCCTGTGGGCAAGCCCCCCCCCCCCAGGAGGAAGGAACGCATTGCTGAGTAGAGTAGCTATACTAAGGATTTTGGTAGATTAGATTAGTTAGATTAGATCAGCGTTAGCTTAGTTAGTTTTTGCGGCTCCGCTCACCCCCACCCATGCACCAGCAATGGAATACGTGCTACATGATCTCCCAACGGAGTCATTTAATAATATGATTTTAATTTTCAGTTTTTAATGTTCAATGCCCCTAATTAATTAAGTAATGCCTACAAAGGTATGACTACCCCCATTGAAGTCAGTGGGGGCTCCGCATGTAACCCAGTTTGGCATCCATAGCGATTCGGGCCGTGGTGCCCACGGCCCTGTAAATAGGAACTAGATTCAATTCAATTCAATTCAATTCAACTCAATTCAATGCAATTCAATTCCATGATTACATGACTCCGTTGGGAGATCATTAAGGGGAGGTGGCACCCCAAAACCCTTAAAATTTGACATATGCTAATATCACTTGAAATTCATTTGCACAATGCTGAATTATGATTGAGGGCACTAAATAACATCTCTCGTGAGTTGTCCATGCACTTGTTGGGGGTACTACCCCCATATATACGCCAATAATGCGCTTTAAATAGCAAGAGACGCTAATTAGGGCTGGGTATGCCCCAGCCAATGCACTTATTTGTTGGCTACCAAAAATCAAGGTCATATAGTTACCTGAGTTTGTAGCTTGCTGAGCTATTTACATAATGGAAATGGCAAAACCTTGAACAGGTATTAATTTTCCCGCAAAACAGGTCATTTTTTACCGGACATTGGGAATAAACATATCATAAACACTTCCGATAGGGCCACAAAATCAACAAAAATTCCGGCTAACAGGGGGACAGCAGTGTTCCAAGTCCCAGGTCATTCCGACAAGTCTAGCTCAAGTTATTGCGTCAGACGTGTTTTCAGAAAAATGCCCGCTAAAACAGAAAATGTCACTATATATCAGCCCGTGTAAGCATCCTGCACAAGGCAGGCAGGGCAAAACCAATCCCCCTTGGACTCCTTAGTCAACGGGGGGTCAGCGCAGCACCCATCCATGCAGTCCTCCCTTGCACCCCAATGTGCTGCACAGCAGGAAAGGGACACCGTCAATTTCATCCAGGGACGCACATGCAAGGCAAGGAAAATCATCAACATCATTCTCATCATCACTACTACCTTCCCCATCGTCCCCCTGCCCCTCCCTTTGCATCACGTTGTGGCAGCCACCCTTAAAACAGGTCATTCCGACAAGTCTAGCTCAAGTAATAAGGTTATGCGTGCTAAAACCTGAACATAAGCTTAAGGGGGGTTTCTTTGTATATGGCCACTTAGGCATGCTGTTTTCCATCCAAAAAGCCAGAAAGCATGCCCCACTCGATCACAAAACATAAGCAAACGGCTAGGCACCACATCTGCCCTCACCTGCCCTCGACATGGCCAACCTTGCCAGCGCAAGCATAGCAACACGATCGCTAGGTATACATGCCAAGAGAGCATACACTATACTCTACCCAAGGTTACCTTGTAAACTTCATGCCAAGAACTCAGCAAATCTATGATCAAAAGCACATATAATTAACGCTAGCACACTGATGACGATACATGCTCAAGGTTGGGGGTCACTGTGGCACGCACTGATGGGTTTCCTAGACGACCACTCACCACCTGACAAGGCGCTAAGGACCACTCAGAAAGCAAGTATACACAATCACACTTTACATGCCATCAACATGCATCAAATACATGCTGAATATGTTATGAAGTACACAGGGGTGGCCACACACCTCATACCCCTTAACCGTCCCTCGAGCATGGCCAGATATAAGCATGTGAATAGCAATAATGATGATGGCACTAAAATGCCTAACCAGCATTATCTATGTTTCTCCCAGGTTAGAGTGTAAGGTTTATGCCAACCAAGCTAATCAACACAGCAACAACTCCTTCACTGCCCTACCCGGCATGGGCAACAAACTGGAACTATGGAGGGCAAGGAACCATGCAAGGAGATCATGGCATACAATTAAGCTTGCATGCAGTCAATTAACCATGTCAACCATGGTTGGCTCAGCACATTGCTGTCTTGTCACATCATCATAACAAGGAAAGCTCAAATAATAAACCAATGATGGCAGCTATCTACATGCAGTCACACAAATGCAATATCTCCAACATGATCGTCGATAAAAAAACTTCCTTCCCTGCACGATAAAATGCAAAGAAACCAGTGGCGGCCGTTCAGCTTCTGACCGCTGTGATGCCGCTGCGAGGAAAGGGTGCGTCACTATCACACAACAAGAAGCGTCCATACGCACAACATCCTTGCCAGAACACGTGCTATGAAATCCCGTCCATACGCACAACATCCTTGCCAGAACACGTGCTATGAAATCCCTTACGCCTTCCCTAGGATCTATCGGCTGAGACTGAAGCGGATTTGATCAAGACATCAACGAAAACAAGCTAAAGCTGCCAGGTATTCGTCAACACGACGGCGAGCAACGGAGAGTTAACTGGCGGAAACTGACCAAAACAAACGCAAAAAACTTCGAACGATGAGCTCTTCGAAGAAAGAACTGATAGTAGATAACAGTCGCCACAAATATATACCTTGCCCTTGTAGATCTATCCCTCGCCCAGGCGCGCAACAACGGCCGTTCTTCCATGGAAGGTTCCGACATGCACTGCGCAGGCCTGAAGAAATACTTACCGAGAATGGCCGAAAATGGAGCAAAAAGCACCCGTTCGGTTTAGAATTCGATGCTACCGATATGAATGCATCCTTCACGGTCAAAAAGACCCCCCAAACTGAGAATTTACTGCCGCAATCACGAATTCTATTTTATTCCGCGCGACCAAAAAATGCAGATTACCCCCCATGCCGATGGCAGTAAAAGAAAGCAGCGATATCGTAAACCAGCCACTTGCCGCCGCAACCCTACATCATTAAATCATCGTCTTCAACATCCAAGCATTTTTTTTGCATTTCTCTAGCCATACATTGCTAGTTTCGCCTAAACGCAGTCGCCATGGCCACTTCCGCAAGTGGTGCGCGCACGGAGCACCCACTTTTCACCGTACGGCCGGTGCCGCGAATTTTTTCGCGCAGAAAATATTCGGCGCGCCACGTCCCCTTAATTAATTAAATTATTAAGTAGTAATTAAATAGACACGTGACTGCGTCACGTGAGCATAAGTCCTCAGTGGGAGGGGAACATGGGATGGAATGGATGGTGTAAGCTATCTAGGCCCTATTTACAGGGTTGTGGGCACCTCGGCCTGAATCGCTATGAATGCCATACGCGGTCACACGCGGAGGCCCCACAGACTTGGGGGTGGTCTCCTTCATCGATCACTACTTGCCATCTATCCTTGCGTACCATCTGCCTCCATATTGCAGACAAACCAGGAGGCTGCCCGGGTGTGAGCCCGTCACGTCTAGCTAGTGCATGTAGCACATGTCCATGCCGAGTCTATCACGAAAAGTCCACGGGTGGCGGCCCTGCCGCGCGCGCGGCCTGGGGCACGCCTAGGTGAGGACATATCGCCCAGGCTGGGCGGGCTTGGTGCCAGCTAGTCTATCTGATGTGTCTACCTGATCTGTGCGGGCCAGGTGCCCGGCTAGGCCCAGGCGCCTGTGCCTAATAATGTGGGAAACATAGGGCAAATCAGCGTACAAATCCTCATTACTATAATGTGCAAACCAAATTAAGGGGATGTTAAGGGCCTTGCGCAGCATCTTGGTGACGTTGCCGTCGAGTCGTTGCTCCAGCTCCTGCGTCAGTGTCCAGGTCTCGGCGCCGTACTAAGGTCAGGATCGTCAGAATGACGACCTTGAAGAGGTCACGCTTGACGATCCGGGGTAGGGCGGGGTTGCTCCACCAGCGGCTGTGGTCATGGAGTTGCGCCCGCGCCATGCCAACCCGTGTTGTCAGCCAGGTCGTCCTCGCAGTCGGGAAGCCAACTGCCGAGCAGCTTGAAGCGGCCTGAAGTAGGGTAGTTGACCTCGGTGTCGTTTAAGAGGCGGAGTGCACATGGGTGGGGGCCCTGCCATGCCGAGGGCCAGGGCCTCCGTTTTGGGGCTGATTTCTAGACCAACCGCCCGAGCCTCAAGCGCCAGGCAGTCCAGCCAAAGCTGGGCAGACTCCGGCTTCTCGATGAGCGTGATGTCGTCGGCATAAATGAGGTCAGCTAGTAAATTCTGCTTGTTAGTCGGCCCCCCTTCTTCTCCGCGTGATCGCTATAGGCCAGGGGCACGCGGGCCTGCAATGCTAGCAAAGCGAGCACGTGCCTGGCGCATAACATAATCCACTACGATTATAAACAGGTACGGCGACAGGACGCAACCCTGCCAGACGCCGGTCTGCAGTGGGCATGCATGGCGGGGTAAAGCCGTGTTGAGTGCGCACCGAAGTGGTCGACCCCTCATACAGCGTGCGGACAACGGTAATCAGGGGAGTGGGGACGCGAGCGCGAGCAAGTACAGCCCATACAGCGTCCCAGAGGACAGAATCAAAAGCGTTGTTGATGAAGTCGACGAAGATCAGGATTGCGGGAAACTCACCAGGTTGCAGGAGAGCGATTTCCTCGAAGAGGCGACGCGCGACGAAGATGGCCATGACGGTGTTGCGCCCAGGACGAAAGCCCATTTGACTTTCCCCCTAGGTGACGGTCGAGAGCAGGACGAAGGCGGTTGAGGATCATGCGCATGAACAACTTGAGTGCGGCGCTCTGGATGCAGACTCCTCGGTAGTTGGCGGGGTCGTCAGGGGAACCTTTGTTTTTGTATGTACAGCATAATACGGTTGCTGTGCTGCCACTCAGGAATCGGCGGCGCGTCGGCATCCGGTTGCAGACGTCAAGCAGGAACCCCGTGAGCGCCGTCAGCTTAATCACCGGGGCGGGGAGCTGGTCAGGTCCAACGGCGGCGTATAGAAGCGGAGTTGCTTGGCGGCGGTGCTCAGCTCGAGCTCGGTGAACGGCGGTATTTAGATGAACGCGGATCAGTGAGTTTCTGGTCTTCCCAAGATGTGATGAATGGAGCCATGGTTTCAACCAGCGGCTTTTAACCTTTACCACAGTTGCCTCACTACCCTGTGGTCACTAGCCTGAGGCGGCAGTACCCACGGACGGTGTTGGGAAAAGACGCTTGGCCACTGCTGTGTCCGAGCCTTTCTAGGTCTCACCATTGCTGCCAGGCCTTGCACGCCTTGGCAGGTCCGCCACTGTCAGTTTCCTTGGTTGCATCAATCCAGGACGTCTGTCCTTCCATGAATGACAGTAACGCTCTGGATTTATCCGTCATGACAAGTACCCATCCATCCCAGGCCTGCAGGACTGCCAGTCCTGAAGTCCTGTGACATTCTTGGTACCATCAACCAATACTGACCACAGTATACCTCCTAGTGACAGTCGGTCCTGTGACACGTAACTTGTGATGGTTCACCCAACACTGCCACGTGCCCTGTCCCTCACGTGTCCTTAGTCCTGGTACTGCTGTAGCGTCCGGCGGCATTACTTCGGGACTTGATAACTCTCAAGTTCCTTGTCCAAATGAGGCGTTTAGCACGGCGTTGGAAAGGCCACTTCAAGTATGATATGCTTAGCATATTGCATCACCAATATGCTAAGTCCAACCCTTTCTTGTTTTGGAGCTGCAAGCTTCACACCATGACCAACCCATTCCTTGCTGCCTTCCCTAAGCTCGTCTGGATTTGTACTAGAACACGCAATTTGTAGTTCATTTTGAAAATTTGTATTTTATTGAATTTAAAGTTTCCACTAAAGTCTCTGAGGAAGGGGAAGTTCATAGGACCCGTGACACCGTGACATCGTGACACCGTGACACCGTGACACCTCAAAATGCATATAAACACACATCTTTGCATGTATGCAGTGATTATAAATGGGGATGATGTATTCAATGCGTCATTGCAAGTTTTACCTATGCTTCTGACACCGTGACACCGTGACACCGTGACACCGTGACACCGCAAATTAATACCACGTATACACCTTCATAATAATCCTAGTAGAGACATTCATTTCTCCATACATCTCGGTCATCTCACCATATATCGTCTCATGTTGATGTATTCTTGTTGTGCGTGTAGGTACCTTGCCGGGTCATGACAAGTTCAGCCATTCCTCGTTTATGCGGTCCAATGTCGCTTCAATAGGGCATGTGATTAATATCTGGTAACAACTTATATATGTTGGCACGCCATGCGTCCAGGAATAGTTGTCTCACTTAATATGCATGCAAGCTACCATCAAAATCACTTTGTCATTAAATCACTTGCCGGGATTTCAGTTTCTCGCTGGCCGGCCTGAAAAAGCTGGTTCTTTATAAACTCTTTCCGATCCGCAGGCTTCTTAGACCACATGTCGGTCCTCATCGTCCTGAGCTCCTCGAAATGCACGCTTCTCAAACAATGGCGGCCACAACCACAGTCCCAGTCCCTGCAAAGTGCCGCAGCCAAGGACGAATCCTGGCTGCATTTCGCCAACACGGCGGCTGCAGATAACCGGACCCCGCGCCTCGCCATCATATTGAACACGACGACGCCCAGGAGTAATAGCAAGAAGAACATTCCCAAAACCTGCCAACCCAGCGCCCCCGCACTGGGCTCCATGAAAACGCCGGGTCTCGCCATGGCTATGTCAACTGGGCAATGTTGCAAACATCATTTGTCCCCCCCCCTCCCCATCTATTTCTACGTTGGCAGATGGCAAACGTAGATCCCCACGCCATGTGTGGGGGGAATAAAACATGGCAGACCGGGATGTCACGCCAGCCCGGTCTGCCCGAGTTGTTTAGCCCATGTTACCTCATTTGGCAGCGATCACCATCGCTGCCGCTCTCGTGAATTCGGGGTGAAATTAGCGCACGGTGTCACGGTGTCTCAACATGTTTGTACTTGGTGTCTCGGTGTCTCAGAAACTCGTGGTCCGCATTGAGTGGGTGTCACGGTGTCTCGACATCTGATTGGCCCGGTTCAGATTCGTTTTTTTTAATTTTTTTTTTTAATTCTTTTTTTTTTTTTTAATTTGGGGCGAATCTGAACCGGGCCAATCAGATGTCGAGACACCGTGACACCCACTCTGAATGCGGACCACGAGTTTCTGAGACACCGAGACACCAAGTACAAACATGTTGAGACATCGGTGTCACAACCGATGTCACAAGGTGTGCAGCAGGTATTTCCTTTCAATCCCCGAGGAAATTATCAACCATTCATCGGCCATTCTGGTCAGGATAGCTAAGAATGGCTAGCGGCGAGCAGCAGCAGCCGGCGGCAGGTATTGGGAACAATGGCGTGGATGCCGAAAATGCATGAGGAGCATGACGATGGAACGGGCGTAGCACGGCCAACGGGGGAGGAGACTGAGAGCGCAGTTGATGCGGGGACACCCGTAGGTGATGAAGGGCGGGGGAATAAGAAATCGCACGTGTACGTCAAGGTTAAGGCCCTGACCGAGAGGGTCAATGCTTTGGAGAACCAACGAAGAATGCCATCCACCCCAGCAAGTGCTGCACCCAGCTCCAGCACTGGCGTTGGCACGGAGCTTCGCCGGCCCGCTGCGCCTGCCGCGTTGGGGCAACGCGAAAGCTTCAGCGCGGCCCATGGCCAAGTGACAGGACTGCAACCAGCACACCGTCAACAAGAGCCACGCGCGCGCGCAGTCGCAATGGATGGGCCGAGGCAGCTGGATCGGGAGGGGGAACCGTACGGCGAGCACGGTGTGTACGCGCCGTACGACCAAGGAATGCATGCCCAGCCTACTGCCGCTGGCAGGCAAGCGGCCAATGCTTATCAAAGAGACAACCAGCCCAGGCCAGAAATCGGGAGAATCCGGACCATGGTAGCTCGAGCCTGCCGTTATCTTTTCCGCGTTTTCGAGTCGTTCAGGATGATGAAGATGAATGGTGATGGAAATGTGTATCCTTGTGCATTGAAATTATGGCTGGCTTACGTGTGGAGCGACTAGATGACCTAGACGGTGGGGCCGGAAACAGCATGCTTGATCAGGGCGTGTGTTTCGAGCCTAACTGGCCGGGAGTGTCTAGTGGTGAGCACCATTGCTGCGATCGCTCTCCCACCATTTACGAGGAAATACCCGCAAATGGAAAACCACTGAAAAGGTCTAGCTTAGTAGTCAGTCATCACGTTAGCCATACCATGATTCCAAACGTCCAAGAACTGCACACGGTGCAAAGGCAAAAAGCCGGAGGACAGCACTTTCAAATGTGCGGCGGGAACCAAAAGCCCGCGGATGCCAGAAAACATCGTGTTGCGGCAGCGACGCGACGATGTGGACAACGAATCCAGTGCCAAGCTCGGAACGGCCGCAAAGGAGATCTGGCATCACATGGTTCAGATGTGCGGAGATACTATGCGATCCAGCCGGTCCACGACCTGTTTGTAGAGCTTGTGCCAAGGGGCAGCACCGAACAGATGTGGGTGACGTTGCAAAAAACATCGGACTTGACGGAGCATAATGGCTCGGTCATAGTCTTTGACCAATAAACGCTGCAAGAGTTCAACAAGAGTCGTGATGAAATCAACACGATAAGAACAAAGACGGGAAAAACGATGTAACTGAGAAAGAACAACACCATATTTTGCTGTGTGGGAAAGGAGACTGTGAATATCGGGGTAACGAATAAAAGGAATTTGCTGGTATTTAGGATCCTTGCGCTTATCATAGACAGCCGTACGCCAGCCCTTCTTGTTATGGGTAATGTTAAGATCGAGGTAATTGCAATGAGTATCCTCCGACGTGAGCTTTAATGTGAGGGACGCTTGCGGGTAGATGCCAGGCTTATGTATACCATGCCGGCATGTACGATCCACAGCCTGGCGAAGGGTCGGCAGCTAATCCACATCAGCCTCGAGGTCGCGGCACATTGCAACAAACCACCTACGTTGAGAACCCTGAGCCCGTGCAGCATTACAATGACGGCACTTACCGTTATGCCGCAGCCCCCCCTCTAAGGAGATCTCCAAGAGAGACAAAGCCGAGGCCCCAAATCCCCAAGGACGCCGGGGAGCAAGACTGGCAACATCATGATGAGGGAGGAGGTTATGCAGCCAGGGATTCTCATTTCATGGGTCATAGCGATTTTGATGAGCAAGGGACGCGGGCCTACAACGCCCACGTCCGGCCGGCCCCACAACCACATGCCCAGGCTCCACCGCGGAAAAGGCCACCCTACTCGCAAGATGTAGACGAGTCGGGGCAACACGATTATTATGGTTCATATTAGATTGGGCATGTATGGTTTTGATACGGCATTTGCTTGGCACCAGATTCTGCATTAAAGAAAGCTGTATGCAAATCATTGTCAGGTAAGTTTGAGCTAATATACATTATTT
The DNA here is from genome assembly GCA_009746045.1 of Mesostigma viride. NCBI lineage: Eukaryota > Viridiplantae > Streptophyta > Mesostigmatophyceae > Mesostigmatales > Mesostigmataceae > Mesostigma > Mesostigma viride. Next base: position 4,889,722 of record RPFO01000154.1, read on the forward strand.
TATCTTGCATTTGATATTAAAGAGGCACAGAGACACAGTTGGCAGATGCAAGTTTGCTAGGCCATGTAATAGGGATTATTGGTCATCCATCATATTCATAAATTTTCTTTTATTTATACATGGTTGCGTTAATACTTTGTGGCACTAAACAACAAAATCATGAAATGCTAGTGCTATCGTGTCATATTGTCACTATCATGCTGTCACGGTGTCACAATGTCACGATGTCACGGTGTCACAATGTCACCTCATGTTAATCAGTGCTTCTGGGCAATGTAATATCATTGTTGCAACCCCATGGGCGCCACATTACCTTGTGACACCATACAAAATCGTAAAATACTAGCGTTATGGTGCCATCGTGTCACGGTGTCACGGTGTCACGGTGTCACGGTGTCACGGTGTCACAATGTCACCTCATGTAAATCAGTGCTTCTGGGCAATGTAATATCATTGTTGCAACCCCATGGGCGCCACATTACCTTGTGACACCATACAAAATCGTAAAATACTAGTGTTATGGTGCCATCGTGTCACGGTGTCACGGTGTCACAATGTCACCTCATGTTAATCAGTGCTTCTGGGCAATGTAATATCATTGTTGCAACCCCATGGGCGCCACATTACCTTGTGACAACATACAAAATCGTAAAATACTAGCGTTATGGTGTCACGGTGTCACGGTGTCACGGTGTCACGGTGTCACAACATGTTGGGACAATAACCTACATGCTTTGGACTTACGAGAGGCCCTAAATAACAAAGTTTGAAAAAACTCAATTTGTAGTAGTGTTCTAGTACAAATCCAGACGAGCTTAGGGCTTGTGAAATGGACAACTGGCTACCCTGGACTTATAATAAGCCTCATGAGCACCCCTTTTGCCACCTTAATAATATCCTTCTTAGGGATCTATGGTTCAACCCTGCCATCTGATCATTAACTTGACCTGCAGGTCATCCCCAACCCTTTCTTTTGCAACTGTACCTTTGCTTGGGCTTAAAGGAGGATATTGAATATTCCTTAGGTAACATATCCTGGATATCTGAATGAGAGGCCCTGACTACAGGAAACGTATTACATTGAGTTCCTGGTCTTCCCAGTTATCACTGGCGCCCGTTTCATGGCGCCCGCCCCGAGCGTTCCAGGCATCATCCATCCAAATGTTCACCAATGGAAACCACTTCAACACCACTGTGCCACTGCTTGATGGGGAGCCCATGTCATCACTGGGTGTTAAAGCCCAGGAGTCATACATACCAGGCTGTGGCTCAACTAGGGAATCGAACCCTACCCCAGAATCCCCAGGTTAAACTGGTCACATGACAGACAACAAGAGAGATTGGCATACAACATGATTATGTTTTATTATAGAATATCCACCAAAACCAATGTTGAGTGTTCCCAGTGGACCAGCCTGCACCAGCAAGGCCCAACTGTCAGGTTACAACACCATAATATCCAAGGTTGTCACTTATTCACAGCTAAAGAAAACTAAACAAGAGAGATATATACAAACAACCTGGAAGAACTCTCAACATGGCCTGCCCTGTCATGGCCTAACTGCCCGAGGCCAAAGGCATCCCACTGTGCTAATCCTTTACAGGAAGAGCTTGCTCCTGTTGAGCCTTCTACCTGCTTGGTGACAGGTAGGCTACCTGTTGCCCTCCCCCCTGGGGACAACAGCACTGGTCAGCCACCAACTGGCAAAGGCTGGACTTCAAGTCCCACCAGAAAAGGGGTCCATGAGCCCTTTGAGCACAGGGTATTGTAGCTCAGCCTTGCTCTCCAGCTTGGTGAGGGCGTCTGCTGGGTTGTCAACACCAGGCACATGTTCAAGATGAGCAAGGTAAGACATCTCCTTCAGCAACAAATAATCCAGATCCCTGCTCCTGGCGAGCTGTCTGTGCACAAACTGCACCATGCCCATGCTGTCTGTCTTGACCAGTGTGTGCAGCTGCAAGCTACAGGAAGCTACCTGACAGAGCTGGTAGAATAACTCCCTGAGGTAAAGAGCAGTGTGTAGCCCCTCACATATTGCCCTGCACTCAGCAATGTCACTGCTGGGCGTCACCCTGTTCTGTAACCTACTGTACCAGCTGACCAGAGAAGTGTGCTCCTGTTGTAGTGTAATGAGTGCTGCTGCCCTACCCCTGACATCCGTCACCTTCCTGCTGTCCATGGAACTGTCCACAAAAAGCACCATGTTGAGTGGTTTGTACAAGTCCACAGCTGCCAGTATGAGTGGAGGTGAGCTCCTGACAGACTCAACCACCTGCTCTGCCCCTACCTCAACCAGCTGAGCATCTGTGAGCCTACTCAGCACCAACAAATCTGGGGCACAAATGCTAGCTAGCCAAGCCAACATTCCCCTGATTGTGGCACACCTGGCCTGGGTAATGGGCTGCTGGAGGGCATCAATGATCTGCTGAGGATAGTTGTTGCCACCCTCCATCTTGATAAACCAAGTACCTGCCCTCTTGATCAGCGTGGCCTGCATTCCACAAAACACCATGGGCTCATCCTGCTTCATGTGCTGGACCTTTCCTAACTCAAACCTCTTCTGGATCTTGGACAGTACTGAATCCACCCACTCAGGAGGCCCTAAAGGTGCAGGTCATCTCCATGCAGAGATGCAAACACAGGCAACCCTTCATGAGTACTCTGGAACAAGCAAGGATCAACTGGAGACACAGTAAAGCCACAGTGAGTTTTCAGAAACTTTTCCAGGCTCTTTCTCCAGATGATAGGGCTGGACCTGAGACCCTCCAAACCCTTGAGTATTCTGAGATATTTTGACTTGATCTCTGCTCTCCACACCTTGGGCACTGTTACAAAGAAGGGAGGGATATCACGCCACGTCTCCTTGGCCTGCTCCACATCACCTTTAAGAAAAGCCCTCTTGAAATCAATCAGCACAGAGCTGTACGCAATGCCCTTGACCAGGAAAGACAGATATATACACAGAACAATCCTCCAGGTATCATGCAGCATCCCAGGCGTATACAACTCCTCATCTGTCAGCTCCCCCGTGCCATGGTACTCAGTCACAACTGGCCTCACATGTGGCACCTGCACACCGTCTATCTCCTTCAGCTTGAGCACAAACAAGAGCCTTAGCAACTGATGCTCCCTGGGCAACTCATCCACAGGCTCAGCACAGTTAGACACTATCCAGTCATGCCCACTGGAGACAAACCCTAGAATCCATGCCTTAGCCATCTTGGGGCTTTGCATCAACTCTACCAACTGGTGCCAGGAAATAGGACTGTGACCAGCAATCTGGTACTTGTGCACCCCCAAGTCCCGTGGATCTAGGGTGGTTGGGATGATCAACAAGTCCTCAGCAATGGGCTCCTTGCCTTCAGGCCCCACACTCTGCTGCCCCTTCACAGCCTTGACTGCCACAGCTAGACCCTTGGAGTAGTGATATCTCTGGAGGGGCAAACTGCCATGACCTTCTAGTGCAAGCTCATCTGCTGACAGAGTCACTCCTGGCATGCACAAGAAATTCTGGCCCAAAATGGCAGGCCCCTGGTACCCTTCCACCACACAGAACGCAGTGGGGACACCCAGGATAGGCACAGTCACTTCCCCTAGGATCTTCATTGTTACAGTGCCCGTAAAGTCACTCACTGCCCTGCAGCCAGCCTTATTCACCTTCAGGCCCTGAGCATCCTCCACCCTGATGATAGACACCTCTGAGTTAGTATCCACTTCTAGGGTAGCAGCCCAGCAAGAACCCCATTCAGTCAACTTAGATACCTTGGGATCCTTGTGCTTGTTGAACATGAGCGACCGGACAATGTCTGCCATGAGTGGCCTCTTGGACCCTGGTGCAGGCCCAGCCCCCGTTGGCTCCACCACAGGTGATGCAGTTGCCTCCTGCACCTCATCATCATCAGAGGGATAGCCACCTCCCACGTCAGTGACAGGCACATCAACTACCTGGTCCTTAACCTGGCCCTCCAGCCAACACTGGGGTCCAGGCCCGTCTGCAGGCCAGATTGCATGTGGCTTGCGTTCCTTGACGTTGGCCCAGCTCAACCTGTAAACATGCCTGGGATTACTCTCCAAGGCCACAAGGCAGGAACGATTGGCATCTTCCACACAGGTCACCACCCCGTTCTGCCACTTGCCCCTCTTGCCCTGCATTGATGGCTCCTTCCACATTCTGACCTTCAGCCCCACCTGAGGCCTCAGCACATTCCAGCCCCTATCCTTGCGTCTCAACTGAGCAAACACCCTGTCTGCTTTCCTCAAGCAAGCCTGGACCACTTCCTGGGCTAGCATCCCAAACTGCAGTGCTACAGGATTGACAGCCACCCCGTCATAATAGTAGTTTATTCTGAGGTTCAACTGTTCTTCCACCTGCCTGGTCCACACTGCCCTCTCCAAAGCAGATGCTACCAGTGGCACCTTAGGTTCTGCCAGCACTACGGTCTTGACCTCCCTGATGGATCTCTCCACAGCACCTTGCTGTCCATGGCTCTCCCTGGGCGTGACCAGCAGCTTGCATGGCAGTTGCTCCTGCTGTGACAGTAGGCACTCAAACTGAATATCAGCCTGTACTGTCTTGTACACCCCAAAGCCTGGTAAGAGAGTCTGCAAGCCCAGCAGCAGGGTATTCCCCTTCATATCTGGCAGAATCTGGAGCAGCCTGTACCTGCTAAATCTGTCCACTGCCACCAAAATGTATAAGCCCCTGATATGCTGGACGTCTACCTGGATGTCCCCCTTCTCCCTGGCAGGCTCCCTAGCATGGGACCTTGGCTTCTTGGCAGCATTCTCCTTACAAGTACATTGCTCAGCTGCAGCCCTGCATGCTTCCCTCAGTGGCTCATCTCCAATCTTCCAACCAAACATCTCAGCCATGGCTGTGTGACCAAAGATATTGTGCAGCCTGCGTCCAGCATCCGTGTAGCTCAGTTGCCTAGCCAGATTACGCACCTGGGAAGACGCCTGGACGGGCCCTGCGTGTGAGGACGCAACATCCACCTTCTGCATCTTGGATCCAGAGGACCCAGCAGACCCTCCCAGCAGAGCATCTAGGCTCCCAGAGCCAACCCTGTCTGGGGACCCTCCACCTGTTGACAGTTGAGGGGATTGTTGTGCTGCAGCATGCATGCAATCTTGTGGAATGAGAACATCAGTACACCCCTGGTGCTGATCAGAGGTGGCACCCTGCCCAGATTTATTTACATGTGAAGCTGTGTCCCCACAGGGTGTCTCACTATGTACACGGGACTGCTTCACTAGTCACTTCTGATCAGACTGCCCCTTCTTCTTGTTTGGGCAATCCCTCTTCCAGTGACCTTCCTTGCCACAAGCAAAACACTTGCTCTTGCCAGACCCTCCCCCTGGGGCCTTGCTGTCCTGCTTGTTCTGGTTGCCTGAGGCCTGATTGTTATTCTGCCCCTGGCCACCACCCTTACCCTGCTGATGGCTGTTACGGTTGCCAGACTGGTTCCCCTGATTCTGGTTCCCCTGCTGACCTCCTCCACCACCCTGGTTCTGCTCCTTCTGGGCCTGCTTCCTTCTCCTGCTACCATACCGTGTCCCAGATGGGGTACGGTTCTTGCCCTGGCTAGCCTGAGACGCTGACCCTCCCTGAGAACTGATACCCTTGCAGGTAGGGACCCGGGTCCTGAAGTTTAGTATCACACGCTTCAGAGCCCCCCAGGTGCCATCAGTGAGATCACAGAGCTGCCTAGCAGTAGCCCTACCTTCCTCTGACAAGCCCATCTTATCAAAGAAGTGGTCTGCTGCTGCCCTGACTGTCACACTGAAGCCCTGCTTCTTGCCTGCCTCCACGATCAACTCAAACCTGGCCAGCTCAGCAGCCACCTCACCCTTGATCTCAAACTCATCAAATTCTCTCTTCTTTTCCATGGTGAGATTGTGAACCCTGTCAGAAAACTCCTCCTTGATGTCATCTAGGAACTGCAGCCAAGTGTGCCCCTCTTTCAGAGCATGCCTAGCCATGTCATTGACCCTTTCAGACGACCCCTTGTTTGCGGTGGAAGAGTGAAACACCCTGACAATATCCACACCTGCTGCGACAGAGCCCACAACTAGCTTCATGTCATCAAGCCATTTATCCAGGTTGTCTTGCTTCAGGGAGGGTTGAGCGCTTTCTGCCCATTCATGACTGTCACAGCATCAGAAAATGGACGGGTGCCAGGCAACACACTCCCCACACGCACTGGTGGTGCCTGGGGAGGGTCAATCCTAGCCTCCAAACGCTCGGGCAACATACCAGACACCCTATCGTGAACAGCAGCTTGCTTTGCAGCACGCACACCTGGGGTGACGATGGCGTCCTCCTCACCAGGCGTTGTGAGCACCACTGCATCCGTAGGTCGCCTGGCACGCTTGACTTTCTCCGCCTCAGCTTGCCCATCACGCCACCGCTTGTGTGTTCTCCCGGCCTGGGGTCCATCTCTGGGATAGGTTGCCCAGCTGGCGCCTCCACGCCCCTCTCCTCCATCGCCTCCCCTTCCTCTCTGGCGATGTCCTCCTCTGCCGTTCGCTCCCGTTGCTCCTCGAATGTCGCCGCACCCCGGCTTGCCCTCCTAGGCATTATATACAATGGCTGCGACCAACTTTGCAACAAGAAAACAGCAAACTCTCCACCTATCCTCCACCCCCTCAAGCCTCGTTTTCAGACGAAGCTTCTCCTGCAACCGGTGCAGGTGCTGGCTCGTGGAACGGTCCCTCCACCGGATTCAATGGCTGCCCCTGGTCGTCGTGAGTAGGCACAGGCCTAATAACCACCGGAAGCCTCAAACCATACGCGTAATCACGTATCCAGCGAGAACGCCCCCACCTCAACAAATGGGCCTCACCTAAACCAACGTTGTCGTCAATGTGGTAGCGATTAAGCTCGTCCCGCTGCGCCTGCTCACGGCCCTCCTGAGAGCCGTCGCCCTCGTGACGCCTCTGGGCCGGCTGTACTACCGCCCCTGCTGGCTGATCTACGAAGTCGTAGAAGGCGTCGTCGGCTGAGACCTCTCGACCGCCAACCACGTCGACAGTCAAACTTAGCTGGTTTAACTCTCGGCGAGAATGTGGAGTATCCCGACTAGTGTAGATGGAGAAGGGATTAAGAGTAATGAAGACACGATCAGCAGCGCCTCTGGTCAACTCTAAGACAGAGTGCGCCAGATTCTGGCACTCTGCCACCAACGCCTGCGTACTGCCACGAACGATGGCCTCCCGCCTGTCCCGGGCGACCTGCACCACGTTTGGCACGCCGGTGTAGTCGTCCCCAAGGCGGAGATTGGCGACAAGGTCGTTTATCTCTCGGGCACCCCCGAGGCTTATGGCAATTATCTGCAAAAGCAGAGTGACCACCTGCTCAAACGCGAATGCGTTTGTGTGGCCAGCCCGCCAAGACGCTGGCAGCCTTCTGATGATTTCCGCGAGGTCCTCGCGAAATCTCAGCAGCTGCTCGGCTGCTCCTCGGACGTACTCGCCCGGCGCCGACACCGCACGAATATTTCGGCGCACTTCCTCCGAGTCCTCGTGCCCTCCTGCGGGTACTGGACTGGACGCCGCTACCGTTGCTGCACGCGCAAAGGTGTTTGTCCTAGCTTCAGAGTCCGAATTCGACATATCCGTCGACCAGACTGTAATACGATTTAGATGAACGCGGATCAGTGAGTTTCTGGTCTTCCCAAGATGTGATGAATGGAGCCATGGTTTCAACCAGCGGCTTTTAACCTTTACCACAGTTGCCTCACTACCCTGTGGTCACTAGCCTGAGGCGGCAGTACCCACGGACGGTGTTGGGAAAAGACGCTTGGCCACTGCTGTGTCCGAGCCTTTCTAGGTCTCACCATTGCTGCCAGGCCTTGCACGCCTTGGCAGGTCCGCCACTGTCAATTTCCTTGGTTGCATCAATCCAGGACGTCTGTCCTTCCATGAATGACAGTAACGCTCTGGATTTATCCGTCATGACAAGTACCCATCCATCCCAGGCCTGCAGGACTGCCAGTCCTGAAGTCCTGTGACATTCTTGGTACCATCAACCAATACTGACCACAGTACCTCCTAGTGACAGTCGGTCCTATGACACGTAACTTGTGATGGTTCACCCAACACTGCCACGTGCCCTGTCCCTCACGTGTCCTTAGTCCTGGTACTGCTGTAGCGTCCGGCGGCATTACTTCGGGACTTGATAACTCTCAAGTTCCTTGTCCAAATGAGGCGTTTAGCACGGCGTTGGAAAGGCCACTTCAAGTATGATATGCTTAGCATATTGCATCACCAATATATGCTTACTGCGGTAGCTCGTTGGGCCGGGTCGGCCAGGGGTTCCGTCAGGGCCGCCGGGTACGTGTAGTCCTGCTCAGCGGCGGGCGGCGTGGGCGGCGTGGGCGGCGCAGGGACGTCGGCAGGCGCTACTGCCAGGCGCGAGGCCGCCAGAGGGCCAAGCGGCGGAGGCGGCGGGGGGGCGCCGAGCAGCCGGGACTGGGAGGAATACCACTGGTCGAGCTGCTGCTCAGTGCGGTGAGCCAGAGATCGAGCGTCTGCGGCGCCGGCTGCGCGCCGCCGGCGGGCCGTTGGGCGTGCCGCAGGCGGGTCCAGGCGTACTTGCCGTGCTGGTCCTTGAGGTGCATGGGCGAAGTACTCGCGGACATGGAGGTCCTCCTGCTCCTTGGTCGCCTGCCGGATGGCCGAGTGGTAATCGGCTTTGAGGCGGGCGTAGCGGGCGGGGTCGCAGTTGTCGCGCAGGGCTTGCCGGGCCTGGATGACGGCGGGGAGCCGGTGCAGGCTGCAGTGAAGCGGGGCGGGCGGCGGGGGGGCAGCAGGGCCTCGGCCGCGGGCAGCTTGCCAGCGAGGTGCCGAAGGGCCGATGCCGGGCCGGCAGCGAACAGCTAGCTGGGCGTGGCTGGCCGGGATGTCCAGCGCATCGACGAACGGCCTCTGCCGCGCGCTTGTGGGCGCGTTTTTCAGGAAAGTCCTCCATGCAGAGCGTCGTCAGATTTCTCAAGCAACTGCAGTGTGCGCAAATCAGGTGATGCCACGTGCTTACGAAAGGGCGAGGGGAATCGCAGGCGGATGCGGGCGGTGACGATGCGATGATCGGAGCGCACCAGGGGGATCACGTGCGAGAGGATCTCGGCGAGCAGCTAGTACAGATCCTTGATGACGCAGCTTGCGCATTACAACATAGTCGATGCAGCGTTCAGTGCCAGTTGGCGAGGTGTGTGTGACCAAAGCATCTGGACTACGTGGAAAGCGGGTGTTGGCAGTGACCAAATCGCATGTCGTAAGCAAATCAGCAAATATAAGTTCAGTGTTGGCATTGGAGACCGTACCGTTGGGGGCGTGCTGACATCCGCCAGTACCCGGTGGTAGCGTAGCGTTGGCGTCCAGTAGCAGAGCGAGGTAGTTGCGACCAAGGGTGCCGTTCGCCAGGTCAGACGAGCCCTGCCTGTGCTGCGTTTTATAATTTATGATATTGCGCTAAATCTTGGGCGATCGATGGCGGCCGAAAATTATATCATCGTGTTCGTCATCAAAAGGCGCGTCTATTGCAATTTACCCGACCAAATTTCATGCCCGGATGTAAAAGTTATGAGCATTCTCGGCATCCATAGCTAGTCACACCGTCTGCTGAGAAGCCAGAAGTGGACCTGCGGAGGAGGCAGTTGTACTGTGTAGTTCTACTCAGTACCATAAATCCTAGTGTGGACGCCGCGCCGTCAGCATCTTTGCTGCGTCGGAATCTTGTGAATGGCATCTAGCGTCGCGTCGAGGAATCTCGGACTATGTTAAGCAAGTCCAATGCACGATGATAAGTTAATGAGAAATAAATGCAACGTGACGGCGGACGAGGTAGCCGCCTGCGTGTTCCTCTGCGTAGCACCAAAGCACTTGCCTCAGACTCGACGAAGAGCGTTGACATCCAAAACACATTATTGCAACTTGTACTCAAGAAAGAACATTTTCAAAAATGTTCCGGACGGGCCTGACAACGCCGTCGTCCAAAATCAAACACAAAATCAAGCTGCCGAATCTCGGAGCCCTGGGCTCGAAGGGCGTGGGCACACTCCGCAAGCCCACCGCGAGCGAGATTCAGAGGAATATGAACGAAGAATTTGCCAAGCATGCAGGATAGCCCCGCAGTGGTGGACACTGCGGCGGAGGAACCTGCACCTGCAGCTGCCCGTGCAGCGGAGCTGCCAAGTGGATCACAGGCGAGAATCACCAACGAGGCTGGGCTGCGCACTGCAAGCCTGGACCGTGCTGCCCGAATCCTCTGGATGAAGGAGCAAAAGGTGATCGAGGAGCGAATTCCTGCGCCGATTCCAGCGGCTCCTGAGCCATCAGAGAAGGTGAAAGAACAGTTTATTTTGAATTGAGTGTCAAACGGAGGAGGGGCTAGATGGGTGGACTAAGGCCATTATTGCGTCAGGTGAAAGGTGGCTTGCATACCGTGCTGTTGAACCGGTTGATGAAGTGCCCAGTGGTGCTCGCCTTTTGCGCCACAAGTGGACTTTGGAGCGTAAGTTGGTGCCTGACACAACAACTAGGGTGCCTTTTGTTCGCCCGGTGGTCTTAGAATTTTCAGGTACTAGTGATCTTCCGGACAATGCCATCTCCGCACCTGGGTTGATCAAGGATAATTGGCGCATGGTCGTGTCCTTCTACCTAGGCCAGCTCAACAAGGGACTTCCGTATGAGTCAGCCCTCATGGATTTCAGCAAAGCTTTTTTGAATGGTGATCCCAAGCTCGCTGAGAATGTGTGGGCTGGCACGACCCGCTTGTATGTGCGCTGTCCTCCCTTGTGGCAGCATATTATGGGCAAGAAGTTTCTCCGTCTCTTGAAGGGTGTTGACGGTACTGTGACAGGTCCTCGGATTTGGCGCCTTTGCCTCGAGCGTCTTTTGCTTGATGTGATGCACATGTACTATCATGACCTGGACCGCTGTTTGTTGGCTCATGGGAGGGGCAGCCAGTTTTTGTGTTCATTCATGTCGATGATGTGGACTGCATGGGCCCCACACCGTGGCTAGACTGGTTTTGTGCCACTGTTGCTCAGCACTTCCCAGTCGGCAAGGTCATAGTCGGCAACTGAGGCCAGCGCCATTATTAAGTTTAAGGTTAAGTGGCCTACGTCAGGCGCGCGCCAAGTACATGGCGCGAGTCCAAAGTACCTTCAATGGACGGGCGCACCCCTGCAATCAAAGCAGGTGACTTGGTTTTAAATGAGGGCCCCCACCAAGGCCGCTTCTCGCACAAGTTCGAGTGTCGCGTCTGCGTACCACAATCTCCGGCGCCACCATGGCGGCTGGCCATGCTCAGCTTTGGTAAAACCCAAATGAGCTGAGCTGACGTGCCTGCCTTAACTGCATGCCCGGTGGGGTGGGCGAGGACCTGTTTAGAAATCCCTTTGTCGGGCTGCCAGCGATTTTGCATTCATTCCAGCGATCTGGCTCCGCACCGCAAATTGTCCTTTTCCATTTTCTGTCCAGTCCTCATAACGTTGACCCGCTATTCTACACCACAAAGACACCTGGCCTGTCAATGTCAATAGCCTCGGCGCTGTTGAAGTCCAGCAGACTGTCCAGCTCCAGCTCCAGCTCCAGCTCCAGCTGTCCACTAACTCGCGTATGATCCTCTCGACGCTGCGCACTTGTGCTGCCGTCCGCTCAAGTACGTCTGTGCTGCGCGCCCAGCCGTGCCTGGCCCGGCGCGCGCGCACGTGCACTTTCGTCCGCTCTTATGCTGCAAGTGCTAGTGTCCCCCCCCCGGTCACTAGCCTTTGTCGAAAATGCGCAGAAAACAAATTCCTTGCGCACGTCACCGGTCTTGTGCATAGTGGGCGCCCGGATGACATAGCTCGCGTCCGTGACAGGAGGACAGCCTGAAGGTCAAGCTCCGCCCCTTATTCCTTGGACCGTATCTCAGTGGTTGAGAAGGTGGTCAATGAGGTGATGGTGTCTGTCGCCATCACGGACTCGTGGCAGCTGAAGTCCAATGTTTTCCACGTTGACCAGCTTAATTAAGCTTTACCGCAAGAGCACCTTCCCAGGTCGTGTCATGGCTGCCACCCGCTCCCTTGGTTGAACCCCGAGACGGGCGAGCCCGAGGATGAGGTGGAAGACATTGTAGCCCACCGCAATCGAGGCCGACGCCGCGAGTACCTTCTTTAGTGGAAGTTCTCCCAAACAGAGCTAGAGCACTCATGGGTAGCTTCGAGGCTGGACTCACGGGCTGTGCACGCTTGCTACAGGAGTATAAAGCCGGGCAGGGTAACACTTGGCATAATCCCGGCCCTTCTCTTACCTTCTGCCTAATGCCACTAATGCTCCTTGCATGTGCAATGCCATGATGCAGGCCGCCCCGCCCCAGGAGTCCACGGGCGACATCGAGTTATTCGGTGCGGATACCGCCGGTGGTGGAAATGCATCCCCTGCGGTGGCAGATGACAACAGTTCCTCTGCCGGCGGGCGACCGACTCAGGGGTTGGTGAGCGCGGCGCGATGGGTCCAACAGCTCCCGGCAGCGCCCCCCTGCCGCAGACGGCAGCTGAGCCGGCTCAGGGGCAGGTTGCTGGTGCGTTGCCTGCGCTGGCGGGTGGAGTCAACGCTCCCTGGCAGCGCGGCCACCGTGGCTAGTACCCCCCAGCTGGTCGAGCTTTTCCAGCAGCAGTCACATATGCATGCTGCAAGAGATGTTGCGACAGCAGTCACTTTTGGTGCAACATCTCCTCGGAGCCCAGCAAGCACCGGCAGCGGTTACTCCCGCGGCCGCGACCACAGTGCCTCGGTCGATTCCGCCCGCCCCTGTCCTGCGGCCCCGGCGTTTCACGAAGGTAACCACGGTTCTACTTCGTTCGCAGGCTGCCACCATTGCTCGCGTGCGAGTCATGTGCGCCGATGCATGCTGGGCCTGCCCCCCAGGGTTTCGTGTGCGCCCGCGTGAGGGTGCGTCCCACATTAGGCGTTCAGTTGGCGCAACCAGAGCCTGGGCATGGCCTTACTGGAGCTTGACGTCGATGTGCCGCTGGCGGTGCCCGTTGCGGCGCGCCGCCGCGTCGTGGCCCCAACCCACGTGATCGACGGGATCATGTACGATCTCGCGGGGGACATCCCGGGCGGCGCCCATGCAGGTGCTGCACATCCGCGGTTTCACGCGGATCAGCCGGTGGAGTTTTATTGGCACGTGCTCCCGCCAGAGATGTTCTCCGCCGTACAGTTCACGGACCCATGGGGCGCCCGGTATGTTCTCGACCAAGCCATGGCATCCTTTGTCGGGACCCACCACTGCGGTATCGTTTGGACAGGAGGTTCAACTGGTGTCGCTCACCCGACACACGTTCCTTGCCGCCTTCTTGAGCGTTTTCCCTCTGGAGGCACTGCGGGATGTCAACCTGGCCAAACGCCATGATGCACGCGCCGGCGAGCGGCAACTCACCTGCCAGCACGCTCTAGTCCAGGCCAATGGCCTGCCTCTTCCCGAGCCGGCTGAGGCCGCACCGGCTGAGCGTGTCCACCGGTGTCAACGCCCGGCCGCACCTCTGCGCGGGCAAGGCCGTGGGGGCCCCGCTCGTGGGGGTCACCGCTCGAGCCCTTACCGCCCGGCGCCGTAAATCAGCGCCAACCGATGGTGACTTGGCACGTTGCGAGCCCTGGAAGGCAACAGCGACCATATATGCAGTCATTTATAAGTCCCGGCTACAGGAGTAGCCTCCCCTTTTGTTGGGGGGGGAGGTGTGTTGCACGGATGCGACATGCCATTTAATTGTGGTATTAAATTATCCGGGCGTCCGGGTCGATCGGCGCCGACCGTAATCCGGCGCCAGTGCCGAGGCCAGAGTATAGTCGGCAGCCGAGGCAATCCTTGTGGAAGTAAGTGTAGAAGTTTTGCTAACGAACTTGGCCTTTGCGCCGTAGGCGGACCTAGTGCCTGAACGGAAGTTGCAGGACAGCCAAGTGGCACTGCACACACGTTATGATGGTACCTACGGACATTTGGATATTTTTCAGGAGAGTCCTAGCCGTACTGGTCTTTAATGTGTTCTAGACGGTTCGAGATGCCCGTCCCCGCGGACCTGACGTCATGCCTGGTTGGCAGCGCGAGGCACAGCCACCAACGGGGACGAAGGGACAAAATAGGCAAGGCACAAGCTATGCCAGCAGTCCGGACCTTGTATCGTATTTACCACGTTGCCCTACAGATTTACTACCGCTTAATCCTGGAGTGTAATTCTTCTGTGGGCTCGAGTGCGAATCCCTCGCCTACTTGGTGTAAGTCTTCCCGTATTGAGTGTTCTGTGTGGTAACATTGTAATATACGAAACCGGTTTTCCGGGTTTGAGCTTATTCGTATTGTGTGACAAGTATTCTTAAGCCACCATTGTACGCTGTGACGCATAGGAAGTCAAAGGTCTTTCGCATTCATTATCAATCATCAAGGCGCTATTTTAGATAGCCATACGTGTTAAAGAGAGCTTAGAATAATAGAGTCGGCGTGATGTTGTAGATAGATTAGACCGGTAGGATTGTGTGTCCCCATCCATCCATCCATCCATCCATCCATCCATCCATCCATCCATCCATCCATCCATCCATCCATCCATCCATCCATCCATCCATCCATCCATCCATCCATCCATCCATCCATCCATCCATCCATCCATCCATCCATCCATCCATCCATCCATCCATCCATCCATCCATCCATCCATCCATCCATCCATCCATCCATCCATCCATCCATCCATCCATCCATCCATCCATCCATCCATCCATCCATCCATCCATCCATCCATCCATCCATCCATCCATCCATCCATCCATCCATCCATCCATCCATCCATCCATCCATCCATCCATCCATCCATCCATCCATCCATCCATCCATCCATCCATCCATCCATCCATCCATCTCTGTGACTCCCCAACGGGAGCACGAGTCTAATTAATTAATTAATTAATATGCTATTTAGATGAAACATTCAATCAATGAAATGTTGTGGGCAGGCCTTACAAATTGTTACCTGTATAGCACTTGATTCAAGCAAAAACATGGTTTATAACCAGAAAGAAGTCGTGTGGCCTAGTTTGCTCAGGCCGTGCCAGGTGAAATAATCTATATACAGAAATGATATATATACAGGAATGTCAGTTTGGCCAGGCCAGCAGCTATGGCCTCCATTGACAGGTCCCCTTTCTCACCACAGGTGGAGGGCCGGACCCCTAGCCAGTTCATGCCAACTATCCACACCAGGTTGGTGCCACGCACGCCTAAAGTGCGTGCATGGCGCACTTGCTTGAGAGCACAACCCCGTTGCCATTTCTGCGTACCTAGCGACAGGGCTGCCAGCACACTGGCGGGCGAGATGTACTTGGCGACAGGTGGTGTCCATGGTCCCACGCCGACACACTAGGGAGGCCGAACATGAGCAGGGCCGCAAAACATGTTGACGATCTTATCTCGCACGTATAGCCCACATGTCACGCTTGCCTCGCCGCACTGCGGAGTACACCAGGGACACTCTGCGCATGCCTCAGCCACCTGCAGGCGATTGCCTTGTGCAATGGATGGCTGAAGGCGGCAGGCCAGCGCTGATGGTTCCGCCACCGATTCGTGGGTAACGCAGCCTGCAGCACACAGACGATACTCAAGGCTATCGCCGGCCTTGCGGCACATGCGGTGGACGGCCGCGCATAGCGCACGCAGCCACACGCAACGCACAGGGACCGGCGGGGTATCATGGGAGTGGGCCACGCGCGCAGGGAGTGAGAGCAACGTACATTTCCACGTACTCCTGGCGCACGGCACTCCGGACCACTCGTCTGTGCAGGATGGCAGGTCGAACCCGTCTCATCTCCATGCACGAACAAATGAGCACAGGAACAGATTCGGGGGTGGTGGCCATGTGTCGCCTGGCGGCAAGCATCGGGAGGGGGACACCAGGACGCGGTCTGGAGATGCACCAAACAGTGCGGCCACTGCTCCCAGCGCGGCCGTTGCCAGGGGACCCTGCCAGCCCCTTGGCAGGCATGACATTCCCACGATTTATGGCGCTGTGGACGAGGCGCGATGCCTGCATGGCACGCGGGCGAGAAACCGGGATGACGTGGGCATGACACGGGGTTGATAAGCAAGCTGTAACGTTGCCAGGGTATGGCTGGACACGGCACAACAGTTGCTGCCAATAACACGAAGCTAACACAAAAGGAAAAGGCACGCATCAGTGCCAGCTCCTGAGACAGGCACGGAAACCGATTGAAGCTGCCAACATGAGACACCTGCCTAGCCCCCTGGCCTGATCCATGAACAGCAACGTGCATGATCGCAGCGCGCAAGAAGCGAGCACACGTGCGGTGCGGCATGCCCTAGCCAAAACAACCAGGTCCCCCCGTACAGGTGGGGACATTTGCAGAATCTTCTGGCGGACCTCGATCAAACGGAAAGCGTTATGCCCCATACTAAAAACCGACACCATCACTCACTCACTCATCCCGGCCGCACCCGTTGCCAACACTTGGCTGCCGCCATCCGCACCGCTGGCCCCTGCCGTGCCCTCTACGCGATCATCCTGTGCTCCGCATGAAGGCACCCCTGCGGGCCAGGTGGCGGCGCCAGCATTAAAATCGTTGCCATACGCACCCGTACTGACCCCACCATCCTCCCCCACGCAGGGACCATGCTGGACCACAGGCCTCTTCTCATCCTTACCCCTCCCCTCATCCTTGTCTGCCTCCCCATCTTTGTCGCTGCCCTTCTCCTTGTCCTTGTCAGACTCGCCGCCCTCCCTCCCCTTCCCCTTCTGCTGGCGTTTGCCACGCGCCGGCCTCTCTGGGCCATCCCCGCTCCCCCTGCGTGCAGCCGGCTGCTTGGCCCCAGCATGCCTGGGCCCTGACGAGAAGAGCAGACGACGCCAGTGTGCGTACGGCAATATTGCGTTTGTCCCCACCGGCATATCCCCCGCAACCACGGGGTAGAGAGACGTGAGGACATTGCTGCCCTCGCCGCAGGGGCAGCAGGCATCCCTGGCCATCGTGCCAGGGTCCCTGGCACCCTGGCCATCGACTGCCGAGCAGGCGAGCCCATTGGCCGCATCCCTGGGACCCAGGTCCCCGGCCTGCTGGGTGTCTGGCCGCGGCGGCTGCCCCCCCTGGCAGGTGCGCGCGAATATCCCCAGCAGGCAGTGTGCGTCCAGCGCCGCATAGGCAAGCTGAGCATTTGACAAGGGGCGCGCCTCCCAATCGGACATGCGCTGGCTTTTCTTGAGGGGACGGCCCAGGCATGCTTCCGCCAAACCGCTCAGGCCACGAATGGGCGCAGCCGACGCAGCCCCGTTGTCGCCATCACCGCCAGTATTGCTACCGCCGCCGGCATGGCTGTCACCGCCGGCATCTGGTCTCGACGCGTCCCACACCGCGCCCACGTCCAGGAAGGAGCGTCCGTGCGCCAGGCAGGGTGTCAGCAGGTCGGGGAAAGACGAACGCAGCTTGGACAGGTCTCCTGCCAGCGCGTAGCCCACCTTGACGACAGCTGGCGCGCTGAAGAGGCGGGTCAGTGCCTCCTGCAGCTGATGGGGGCAAGCAGCGACCGTGTTGTTGCTGTTGTTGTTGAAGGTGGCAGTAGTGGTGGGCAGGTCCAGCATGCCGCTGGCGTCGCCCGCTGGATGACCCCACCCTGCCCGCTCCTGCTCCACGGCGGTTTGCCCAGTGCTGCTGCCGCTGATGGCTGTGCGTTGCTCCCCATACTTGCTGGCAGATGCCGGGTGGGTACCGTCGCTGTCACACTCACCATCGCCACTGGCACCACCACCACCTCGACAGACCCCCTCACCATCCTCATCCCCCCTCGCCTGACCAACCCCACCCTCACCGCTGCCACCATCACCAGTGGTGGTACCCCCCATCGCTCGCACGGCCCCCTCGCCCTGGCCGCCACAATCCCACCCAGTCAGGGCGATCATGTCGAACAGGAACACCTGCGTGGCGGACGCCAGGGACAGGATGGCCACGGGGCGGGGCGGCGCGGAGCGCGAAAAGGTTGGCTTCCACTCGGTGTCCATCCCCACCACGGATGATGCCAGCAAGCACTGCGTGGCATACGCCAGGTCGCCCGCGCACGCCACCATGCGCACGCGGACGCCAACGGGTAGCTCCAGGTACCCATTGGTGGCGCTGGCACCCGGCACGCCCATCCCCGCCGCCACCACGCCCCACCGGCTGTCCCCTTGCTCCGGCACACCCTCATCCGACGACAACAGCTGGCCCGCAGTCAGCTCAAACCGCTCGCATAGGTCGGCAAAGACGCCCGGTTCGTTCAGGTCTAGTGCCAACAAGGCCAGGAAGCGCCGCAGGTGGGCGCTTGTGCCCGCGAACGCGGCGGCCACCTCCCACTGGCCCTTGCGCGTGACCATGCGGGCAATGGACCCCTCCTTGTACCGCCGCTCCGCGTCAGGGAAGAGATCCCGCAGGCCAAACGCAACCACGCACTCATAGGCGGGCTTGTACAGGCCCAGGGTGGTCAGGTAGGCCACCAGGGAGGCCTGCGCGTCCCTGCCCAGCCTGGCGGCAAATGCGCGCGCGAGCGCCACCTGTCCCGACCGTGCCAGCAGGTGCAGCACGTCCTCCCCCTGGAACTCGGCCAGGGACAGGTGGGCCACCAGGCCCGCGGCGGGGGCCAGGCTGCGGCGCGGGGGGGGGCCAAACAGCAACCCGCGAATGTAGGAGTTTACCACGCGCTGCCAGGGAGCAGGCGGCTGCGCTCCCGCGCCAACTGGGGCCCCGCTCTCACCCTGCGCCCCTTCTTGTAACTGCCGCGCCACATCACGCGACGCTGCCCAGTGGGAGCCCTCGGCGCGGCCCTGCGCGGCGCCACCTGCCCCGCCACATGTGCTGCCATCCGCCGCATCACCACACAGTGGGGGCTCACAGTGTGGCGTGGGTGGCAGCTGCAGGCTGGCGTCACGCAGGTCGTCGGTGGTGATGCCGAACGTTCGCGTTATTTTTAGCACCACGCGGGGGTCCACCACACAGGGGGTTGCCGGCGCGGCGGGGGGTGGCTCACCACTGGCACAGAACTCCACCGCACCCTGCCAGCCGCAACCCTGGCCATGTCCCTGGCCACCCACGTCCCCCTGCAGCTCGCGCGTCATCAGGTCAAGCACCAGGCGGGCGGCCAGGGTGGAGGTGGCGTGCCCACTGCCAGCAGATAGCAAGGGCGAGGCGTCACGCACCATGAGGGCAGCCAGGTCGGGGTCCTCCCCTGGCTGGGTGCTGGCATCCGTCCCCGTAGGACCAGGGCCGCGCTTGGGCCCACCCACGCTTGGGGCGCTGTTGCTGCTGCCATCCGGTGTGCTGGAGAGCGCGCGTGGGGGGGCGTGAGAGGCCAGTGCGTCCAGGAGCAGGTGGCACAGCTGGAGGCGGGCGTCATCACTGATGCTGGTGTCCCAGGCACCGGCCCTCCGCAAGCAGAACAAATCCGGCAGGAGGAGGCGCAGGCTGTGCACCACGCATACCGCCGCGGCGAGCTCCCCCCCGACCTGTGTGCTTGCCAGGCGGCAGAGCATTGTCGTCGCGCTGTCACGGAGGATATGGTACTTGACCCCGCCTGGTGCAGTGGGCCGAGGCATGCCATGATGGCGGCAGAAGAGAGGGACGACGCCAAGGGGCATACACGCAACTTCAGGCCACGTGCGACGACGGACAGACTCAAAAGACAATTGAAGTGGAGAGCGTGGCATGGTGATGATTGAATTAAAACACTTACCGTCGGAAAAGCGCCGGGCCAAAGATAGAAGCCACCCTTCCAGCCCATCCGAAGCCATCGGGGGATCGATTCACGACCTTCGTAACTTGATAGCGACAAGTCCTAAAAGGCATTGGGGTGTACCAGAAGGGCACTTATAACCTCGCTCCACAAATAGCATAGAACACGCGCCCACCGCGTCTGTAGGTTGCCTGAAGGCAATGCGGACACTTGCTTGCAGGCACACCTAACTACGGGTGACTGCGTGAATGCATGTTACAGTTGCGGCGCCAGCTTCAGCTTACTCGTTAATGTTGCAGTACGCAATATGCCACAGACCCTACCCTGGCTGCCCTACAGCTAACAAACTCTGGATGACCTTAAGGTCGACGTCGTCACGCTAATCAATTATAAATTGACAAAGGAAGATACATTTTTTTTGAGTCTGCAATCGACGATAACGCTGCGACTCTGACAGACAAGGAAATCGATTATTGTTGGGACGTTGGGACCTGGCCGGGGGGATGTTTACACTAAATTATTTATAAATATTGTTGTTGTTGTGTTGTTGTGTTGTTGTGTTGTTGTGTTGTTGTGTTGTTGTGGTGGTGGTGGTTCGTTGTTGTACACATTTGTTGTACACCGGACACCCCTACCGGGAATCCTCAACTCAACTCAATTGTTCATGTTCGTGCCTCATGCCTTTTATGGGGCTTGCCACCCCATACTGTACAGTAAGGCAGGACCAGCCGTTGGATCCACTATTAATAACCCTGTCGGTTCACCGGCGTGGGAATAAACTCAACTCAACTCAACTCATGCCTGACATGATCAACCAACGCGGGTGTCAGTCAGTCAGTCAGTCAGTCAGTCATTCAGTCAGTTAGTCAGTCGATCAGTCAGTCAGTCAGTCAAGTCAGTCAGTCAGTCAGTTGTATCCCATTATTATTATTTTGAATATTTTATTGTTTTATTCATCGTTTGCAGCTT
This sequence comes from Mesostigma viride, assembly GCA_009746045.1. Taxonomy (NCBI): domain Eukaryota; kingdom Viridiplantae; phylum Streptophyta; class Mesostigmatophyceae; order Mesostigmatales; family Mesostigmataceae; genus Mesostigma; species Mesostigma viride. The sequence continues at coordinate 4,910,442 of RPFO01000154.1, forward strand.
ATTGCAGATGTTTGAGCCGGTGTGGTGTACGAGTACGACTGTACCGTCTGTCCGTCCACTTGTCGTCCAGAATCAAAATTATTGATGCGAAAGGGTGCATTACTGTACAGTACTGTACGCATTTATGGAGTCATATATATGTAAAAAATATAATTACTTACAACAGAGTGAAATCACTCAAACCAAAGCAAACGCCCAGCTATAAACCTATATACAGAGCCATGTCAAAGCTCTATACTACGATAAGACCAATGGAAACGCCTAACGGGAGGAACCTAATAGCCCTGCTGCACCGCAAAATCAGCCCGCGTACGGCGGAGCATGATGTCAGCCATGGCCCGAGTCAGCGCCACCGACAAGCGCTGACGCCAATATGACGTCCAGGTCCGCGCCGACCATGGGGCCCGCTGGCCCTCCAGGTCCAGCCGGTCCTCCCGGAGCCGGCAACACTCCTTGAAGAAGGCGGAGGTCAGGGGCCCCATGGCCCCAAACTCCTCCAGGACAAAGGGCACCACACGATGGTGCCCGACGTCGCCATAGGCCAGGAGCTTGGCCCGCTCCGCCCGGTCCGCCGTGTAACCTGCCGTGAGGGAGGCCCCAGCCACGTGGCTAAGAGCCAAGGGCCGCGCCACCGAAACGTCAATAAGCAGATGCCGTCCACCCCCCTCAAAGTCCAGCACCACGATGTCAGGCCGGTGGTTGGGGGAATAGAAGGCAGCGCCATCCGCATCCTCGGACCGGATGTTCGCGTGGGGGAAGACCGACCGAATCATGGCGAGCACCACCGTCAGGAGGACAGTGTGCAAATACAAATACCAATTCTGATTCTGTTGGCCCCCCATGCAGGCAAGGTAGTGAGTCCCCGTGGGATCCAGCGGCTGCCCACAGCTACCACAAGGCCGCCCGGCCGGAACAAGAGGCTGCGGGGCAAATAGCTGGTGCCGGAGCGCCACCGAGTAGTGGCTGGGAGCCAAGGCGAATGGGGGGGCCATGGGAAGAGCACGAAGGTACGCCGAGCCCACACTCCGCAAGGAAAGCGAGAACAGCCACGCACGTCCCTGGGCGTTGAGGTCCGCGAAAAGAGCAATCCAATCAGCCGTGTGCAGAATACCCGCGTAGGTTTTCTGGTGTTTATCGATGACGCGAGCAGGGAATGCGGCGGGAGATTGAACGGAGGCGACCGAGGGAGTGCCGCGAGGGAGGTGGCGCTGTACCGCCTGAGCGGCACGGACGGGAGAACAGGCCTGCTGGATCTCAGCATAGGCCTCCTGGATGGCGGTGACGAAGGGCAAAGGGCTGCTGGGGTCCAGGAGGTCAGGCGCTGCTGTTGCCAAAAGGGGCAGGAGCCGGCAGCTTTCCGCCCACGACTGAGCGACGGAGCCCAAAAATGCTGCTGGGGCCAGCCGGGCGGCACGAGTCAGACCGCAGCCACCCATCCGTGCAGGCAGGGAGGCAATGCAAATAGCATGTGGCGGGAGGTCGGGGCCCGGGACCAGCTGCGCCAAGGCCGACTGGATGCGTTCGTCGTGGCCCTCGGCGGCCAGCCGGACCTGAGCCGGAAGAGCGCCCCGGAGCCAGTGAACGACGCGAGGGTGAGCGCAAAACCACAGAAGCAGACCCTTGGTCTGCGAATCATGAAGGCGCGCAATCAAGGGCAGTACCTCAGTGCGTGCCTCGAGGGCGGCCCGCAGAGCATCGATGACAAACGCGGGGTCGCCAACCGGAACGCCGAGGACATCCAACCCATGGAGGCGCTCGTCCCGGCCCAAGAGCTGGGGCGGAAAGCCGGAGCAATCACCTTGGGGCGAGTACACCGCGCACTTGGCCAGGGTCAACTGGAGGTTGATGTCGGCCACCGCGGTCTGCAGTGCAAGCAGAGCCGCGGTGGTGTCCGGCACAGGGCCCAGAAGGTAGATATCATCCAAGTAGGCCTGAATAGCGACCGCCGGGTGGGCAGCATGGACCGCTTGGAGGCAACCCTGGAGGGGGGCGGAAAAGTACAGGGGTCCCAGGGGGTCCCCTTGCTGGGTGCCCGACCGCGACAGCAGGCCGCCGCGAGTGCTGTCCTCCATGATGTGAACCAGTTGGCCGGGCTGGCCGTAGCACACGGCTGTCCAAGCGTACAAGTCCTCGAAGGACTCCATGACGGCCGCAAACATGCTGGCGCGGGACAGACTGTTGAACGCGTTGTGGCAGTCGACCTTGACGACAGCGTGGGTGGGGTGGGCCTCGAGGTAGGCCTGCACCGAATGGATGAGGATATCCGCCCCGCCTGGAGTCGTCACCCCCAGCTGGGCCGCCACCGAGGTCTCACCCGCTGCGAGGGGCGGGCAGAAAAAGGCACGGAGCTCGGGCGCCTTTTGGCGGCAGATCACTTTGCCCACGAGCTTGCGGAGCACCTCACCGCAGGCGATCGGGCGCACCTTGCCCTCGGGGGGGGCAAGACACCCTTGAGCAGAGCGAGGAGGCGAGCGCCCGCTAACCACTCGCGCGCAGCGGGAGGAACGCGACCAGCCGCCAGGTCAATGAGGGTGTCAAAGAGAATGTCCTCGCCCCCATGCCCCACCAGGACCTCCAAGTGCTCGTAGCGCCAGCCCGACGGCCCGGGAGAGGAAGCCCGCGGGACCGCACGCATCACCTCCAGGAAGCAGTCGCGGTCCAGCCGGAGGGGGGCCGGCAGGGGGTCCGGCACGGGCAGCTGGAATCCGGGCTCCGCAGGGTGAAGAGCCTCCAAGGCCGCCAGGGTAGCCGCATTGGCGGGGGCCAGCTTGGCCATTTCCAAGCGGGTCATGGCCCGGCTGAGCTGCCCCTCGCGGACGAGGCGGATGACATCGGCGGCCACCCGCTCGAAGTTGACCTCCCCCGACAGCCGGGCCGTGCGCGGGGGCGGCACGCCAAACAGCCCCTCCCAGTCCCCCTGCAGAAAGCGTCGGCAACGGGCAATAACCGCACCCTGGAGGCCGCGCACACCACGCCCGAGAGGGGTGAGGAGCAGGCGGGGGGTCACCATGTGCAGTTTAAAGCCCAGCGGGTCGTCCGGAGCGGCGTGCATGCGCCGGAGAGAAACGATTGCACATTGCGCGAAAAGGCTACGCGCGCGGTGGGGGAGGTCGGTCAGGGTAGACGTCGGGTTGATGGCGCATGCATCCCAGGGAACCGTGTCAAGCCAACGCCAACTGGCCGAGTAGTCGGGCGGCGGGGGCTGGGAGCCGGTGGGAGTCATATATATGTGCCATAAGCCAAAACCGGTGAAATAATGCACTCGAAGGGAAGCGAAAAGCCCCAGTGCCGCTCACTAAAGCCAAGGTCTGCGGCCCAGGGACTGCCTATTAGTTGGTGAGAATGGTTGCTGGTGTACTCTCTGGCCGTTGGTTTACACTGTTGTTGCTGTTGTTGTTGTTGTTGTTGTTGTTGTTGTTGTGTACCACGCGGCCGCGCCGCACATGGGCAATGAGAATCTATCTACACTCTGTACAGGGAACCGTGTTGAGTTTGAGTTGCGGCGTGGGCAACAACAACAACAACAACAACAACAAAAAAACAACAACAAAATACAGGGGACCTTTCGTTGTCCAACCGGTGCTGCAAAGTAACAATTTGTGGCAATGTACCGTTGTACGAGTAGTGAGTACTATTTCCTTTATATCCAGTGTTAATTATGGTCGTAAGTGGTGTAGGGGTGGAGAAAACTGCTTCAAGGCGCCGTGCAGGTTGCAACTTGCAATTTTGAAACATATTTGCACCATGCTGTTGCTGCCGCACGCAAGGGGACCTACTCTTTCTACTTCGTAGAATGGCCTTCGCGACCAAGAACATGATGTTCGCGACCAAGTATGGTGCCCTGTTCCTGTGATAAATCTCTCGCTCTCATATCAGGTGCTCGCGCCACCTTAACGTCGTTATATCTAGCAAAGCATTAGTAGAAATGGCACCTCTTGCTCTAAATCTACCTGTAAATAAAGAAGCTAGTGCGGCTGGATGCATGGCGAGATCATTATCTTGTGGCTCGGAGATGTAGATCTATAGGGGATTGTCGAAAAGTTACCATTTTTCGACCAAGTAGCCATCAGAGCTCTAGGCGGCATTTTAGTTCACCGCCATTTGCCTTGCTGGAGGGCACGATTCAGTTGCCGGCGGGACGTCCTGTATTTGTCGGCAAACCCAATGTTTACGATGGCGGTGGAATCCTCGACTCTTGGTATTTCGCGAGAAGCGCACGCCTTGATCGCGTTGTCTGTCCCGGCTGGGCCTCGATGGTCATTGTTTGTATCCTCTTCTTGCAGCGACGATTAGATATTGAAAGGAAAAAATCAAGTCGATGACCCGACTAAAGGCCAGGGCCGATCTTTGAACAATGTCCGCAAGCTGGGCCGCTAGTAACTGATGAAACGTGCTGGTCGGTCGCACTATCTCCTGCACGTTCTACTCCGGCTCCTGACGCAGTCACGTGCTTTTTAATGTACTCCGGGTAGTGGCTCTCCTCGGCACGGAGGGCAGCCTATTGGAAATATTGTAGGCAGAAACGGGGCTGTAGGCGGGCGGGCTAGCAATTCAGGGCTGTCCAGGAAAACTCTGTGGAGGAAACAGGCTGAACTACTTATCTGCTGACAGGGACATGGAGTCAAGTCTGCCGCGCTTGCGCAATATGCCGGAAAGCGGCAGCGGCACCGCAAGTGGTCCCCCCTGCGAACCCGCCCTTCCCCTGGCCGATGTCACCGCGGGGGATGTGCGGGGGGCATCACCGACCCCCAAGCCGCCACCTGTCATCGCACCGCCCGCTGGCCCCGCCATCAAGGTCCCCCTGCCCAAGGGGGTGCTGTCGGGCATGGCCTACGCCCACATCGCGCACGAGATGCGCAAGGGGCGCGAGGCTGCGGCGCCACGTGGTGGCGGCAAGTCAGGCGCGCTGCCCTCCATCCCCCGCCGCCGCTGGCAGGGCGCCTACCACTGGGATGTGGCGGGGTTGCGGGCCCTCAGGGAGGAGGCGTCCGCTTCCCTCCCCCCGCTCACCAGCACGCGATGCTTCCGCGACTCGACATCCCCGCCAGAGACGCCCTCGGATGCGTGCCGGCTGGAGCCTGTGCTGCTGGAGGATGAGGAGGAGAGGGGCAGGGTAGGGGCGGCCGTGCTGGAGCAGGTGGGTGACCGCTTAGGCTACAAGGGGGTTGGCGTTTGATAATATTGAGTGGGAGGAGGGGCCTGGTGCGCTGCGGGTAGTGCTTATATGGCACACATAGGGCACATTTCTAGCACATATTCAACACAGAAAAAAGCGCATGTATAGCACGTACAGGCGCACAGCATTTGGGTGTGTGGCACGTCGCGAGCTATGAGGTGGCCTGGTCTGCGCTTGCTTGCCCCACGCTCACCCTGCAGGTGCCTCTTTTCCTACTCCCGCCACCCTGCTTCGCCACCATCGTGTACCATCGTGTTGCCACCATGGTTGTTACGTCGCAGCCGTGCGGCGCCTACCGGACGGTGGTCGTGGGTGAGCAAGAGCTCACGCTGCAGTGCCTCAAGCTGATGCTGCCGCACGTACCGTCCCAGCTGGAGGTGGCCGCCGTCATCTCGTCCAACCCGAAAATAGCAGCCGAGTGCCGGTCCTCCCTGCCCGGCACCCCGCTGTACCCCAACGTGAAGGCGTTCATGGCGTCGCACCCTGCCCCCTTTGACGTGCTGTGGAGTGTGTACAACCCTTACTACGTGCCCAGGGAGATGCTGTCCCTGGCCAGGGTGGGCGCGTACAACTGCCACAACGCACCGCTGCCTGCGTACGCGGGCGCGCACGCTGCCACGTGGGCCGTCTTCAACGAGGAGGCATCGCACGGGTGCACCTTCCACGAGATGACCGAGAAGTGGGTGTGGGGGGCGGGGGGATGGGGGGGGTTGAACGTGGGGGTTGAGAGTGGGGGGATGAAGGGGGGGGGAGGGGGGGGGATGGATCTGGGTGGCAAATGCGGGTGGATAGGCGTCAGGGGACAAAAGCGTTTTGGCCGGGAAGATGAAGGGGGGTGCGCTCATACCACGTCCATGCACGAAGATTTCATCTCACTACAACCCGGCATAAAACAAGGAGTGGGTGTTTGCCTGCCGCCTCGCCCTACCTGCGTGCACGTCGTGGGATGGGGCGGTGGGCAGCAAGGAAGGGGAAGAAACCAAGGGTGGGTGCACGGGGGGGGCGTGGGAAGGGAACCTGGGCAGTCGGTTGAACCATCCGTGAGGCATGGCCCCTGCAAGGGTAGCACGGTCTGGGGGATCGCAGCCGGCCCATCGTGGAAAAGCCATGTGGATGGGTGTGGTCACTCTATGTGGACGGACCTGTGGTAGCACACACGTCCGAGGCGATGCGTTGGAACATGCGCAGGGAGGGGAGCATCTGCGGAGTAGGCGCGCGTCCCACTCATCGCTTGTCGCGTCCTGTGGCCATGGCCTTTGAGCATGGCTGTCCCTGTCCACACCCCTAATGTCTTTTTCCATTGTCATTTTTGTCATGTTTCTCGCCTGTATGATTGTCATAATAGCAGATTATCATGTTGTTGTCACCAGCGTAGATGCTGACATTTCTAGTACCTCCTCCCCCTCCCTGCCCCTATCTCCTCCCTCTCTTTCCGTTTAGTAATTCCCTCTTCCCTTCGCTGCTGCTGTCTCTCCCGTCGCTTGCATCCGCCCATGCCAACCCCCTGGTCCATGGCTCACCCTTGCGGTCTCCATCCCATCACCCCCCCCTGCGCCCTTCCTAAACCCACCCTCTTGCCTCCTGTTGGCCATCCCCCCACCCCCCCCCCACCCCCCTCCCCATGCAGTTACGATGACGGCCGCATCGTCGCGCAGCGCACCTTCCCGCTGGATGACAGGGACACGGCGCTGTCATGCGAGCTCAAGGCGCACGACGCGGGGCTAGCCATGTTCCAGGAGCTGCTGGACAAGATGCTGGGGGGGGAGGGGCAGGGGGGCTTGGCGGGCCAGGGCGCGGGAGGGCATGAGGGGGAAGGCAAGGAGGGGGTGGAGGGCAAGGGCGCGGGCGGCCACCGCGTGCTGGCGGGCGTGGAGCAAGACCTGGCCAAGCGCACCTACCATGAGTACTGGCAGCGGCTGCCGCGCGGCGCGGTGGTCAACTGGGCGGAGCCGGCCCACAAGATATGTGCGCTCGTGCGTGCGCTGGACTACGGGCGTGCCGTCAACCGGCTGGGGGTGGCCAGGGTACGCGATGAGGGTGCCTGTTGACAGCATCTCTGGCGGGGGAGCCGTGGGGGCCGTGGGGGCAACCAGTTTGTCTGCCCGTTGCTATTGCCGTGTTGCTGTTACTGCCTGCCTGTGCTGCCACCTTGTCTGGTTACCTCTTAGTTTTTCTAGTTTCTTTGGTTGCCTGCAGAGGGCGCCCCACGCATCAGTTTTTCCTCAGGGGCCTGCAAGGATTTTACGGTCGATACCCCAACACCCTGCTCACCCTCGAGTCTGGGAACAGTTGGGGGTGGGCCTGTTTTCCATTCATGTGGAGACGGCGAAACGGCGCACTGACAAGCTGCCCACCTTTCTGGCCCCCTGTTGCGCCTGTGTTCCATGTGCCCACCCTGCAGGTGGCGCTGGCCCCGCATGCCCTCTACGCGCTGCTCTCCGCATCCGTTGCTGATGTCAGCGCGGGGCCATCCGAGACGTCAGGCAGCAACCAGTGGACCGCCGCCGGTGCCATGCCACACGGTTCCCACCGCGTTGCTGGCAGTCACGTCACACAGCCCCCCTTGGCCGTAACAGTGGCGACATCCTCCGCGGTCCCTGGCACCATCCTGCGGGTGCGCGCGGAGGGCGGTGTAGAGGTGATGGCGGGCGACGGCATGTCGCTGGTGCTGCAGCGCGTGCGGGCGCTCAGCTGCTACGCAGCTGAGGTGCCAGCAGCCACCGCGGTGGCCGAGTGCGGGCTGAGGGAAGGGGACGTGCTGCCTTCCTTTGCCTGCGACGGCTACGTGGAGGCGTTGCTGCGCGCGGCCAGGGACGAGGCCTGGTGGGTCAAGAGGCTGGCGCCGGTCACCGAGGCGGTCTGCTGGTACATTGGGCAACCTGTGGAGCAGGACGCGCCGCTGTCGCCGCCATCAGACCCAGAGGGGTCCTCCGGACGCCACAGCAGGGACAGCTTCTCACCACAGCTGAGCCGGCGGCGCACCACCGTGAGGCGGCTGCTGCGGCAGCACACGGCGCCCGCGGACAGGCAGGCGGTTGCTGAGCACGCCGAGACGCCCAGTTCCGCCCCGGCCCTGCGAGGGGAAAGAGATGCCGCAGGTGATGCCGCGGGTTTCGACGGGGCCAGCGCGCGCAACCTGCGACATGGGGGCGGCCTGGGGGGGTCGTTCCGGGCGATTGCGGACGTGGCGGCCGCCAGCGATGCCGGGTCACCGCAACGGGGCGACCAGGCAAGTCCATCAGCGGCGTCTGACAAGGGGAGTAGCACGGGGCACCACCCGCACGTGATCTTCTGTTGCCCGGTAACCGTGCCAGGTGTCGACATCAAGTTGTTCGATGGGCGCCCCGCCAACAGTGTGGAGGCGCTTGTGGCGGCATTTGCCACGGTGGTGTTCCGTACGGGCGGCCATGACTGCCTGCCACGCTTTACGCTGCGCCTAATGGACCGCCGCGTGGCCACGTGGGGGGGGCTGTTCAGCAGCAGCACGCCCCTGGCTGTGGTGTTGCCCTGCCTGCCGGATGCCAGCAATAAAGACACGGACGCGAGCAGCCGTGGCGGCAGCATGCATGGTGGTGGTGACGGCGGCGGGGAGGGCAGCCCTGCCGACCTGGACGCCCCCTTCACGGCGGTCATGGACTCGTTGCATGCTGAGCTGGCAGCCATCCACAAGCACGGGGGAAGCTTCCCGACCGACATGCTGCTGCGGTACCCTGGCATTGAGGGGTTTGCGCACCTGACGGTGGGGGTGGAGGTGGTCCTAGTTGACAACAGCGGCGTTGGGGGGGGGGTGACGAGCGGCAGGACCAAGGGGGCGCGGCGCCGTCCGCCAGCGGGGAGGCCTCACTGGGCCAGGTGCGCGAGGGCGACTCAGGGCAGGTGACCGACTGGGACGTGCTCAACGCGTCGGTGGTGCTCGTTCTGCACGTAGTGGAGGAGGACGGTGGGGGGGGCTCCCCCTTCACGCGCGTGGAGAGTGCCTGCCTGACCATGTCGGGCCACCGCATGGTCGTCGAGGACATGGTGCGGCTGGTCGATGTCTTCCAGGCCGTGCTGGCGGATGTGCTGGCCAGTCGCGGCCGCAAGTCCCCCTGGCTGCTGTCGCTGCTGGGCAAGGGGGAGCGTGCGAAAATGCTCACCCACTGGGCGCAGAGCGACCTGCAGCAGCCGCACGCGCTGCTGGCAGGGAACAACCACGCGGTAGAGCTTCTGGCGTCGCTACCCCGCGAGCCCGCCACGCGCATTACCGACGGCAGCAGGAACGCGGGCGGGGGCGCGGGCATCAACAACAGCAGCTCTAACGCGGGCGCGGTTGCGGGCATGAACAACAGCAGCCGTAACTCGGGTGAGGGCGATGGCCTGTCGCCCAGCGCGTCGTCACCGGAATCCAGGGATGCCGAGGCGGCGCTGGCAATAGCGGCGGCGGCGGCACTGTCACCTAGCGCCAGCTTGGGCACGCACCCCCCCACGCACCTGATCCACGAGGTGATCACGGCATGGGGCGCCCGCACGCCGCACGCACGCGCGCTGCTGGACCACGAGGGCGCCTGGCTGACACATGGCGAGCTGAGGGCCCGGGCGCACGCGCTGGCACAGGTGCTGCGGCGACGGGGGCGCGGCGGCGCCGAGGGCGGCACGGCATCCACCGCCCCCTTCAGCCTGGGCCCCAACGTCCCTGTAGCGCTGGCCATGCACTCCTGCGCCGACTACGTGGTGGCCATGTTCGCGGTGCTGGCTGCTGGCGCCGCGTTTGTGCCGCTGGACCCGAGCAACCCGATGGACCGCGTGCGCTACATCATCGAGCTATGCGGTGCGCCGCTGGTGTTGTCCTTGCGACGGCACGAGGCGCTGCTGCGCACCCTAGGTCTCACGTGGGATGGGCCGGGGGGGGGGCGCGAGGAGGGGGGCGGGGGGGGGGCAGCAGAGGCAGCGCAACAAATGGCTCGCAGCCGCCCCCGGCGGATGCCGATCACGCGGCGCCGCCTGGCCAGGGACCGATGGTGATCTTTATCGACGACATCCGGCACCTGTGGGAGGTGCGGGTGGGCCCAAATGGCGACACATACCCCCACGACACTCCCGCTCGCGCCGCCACCACCACCACAACCGCCCCTGATGAGGGGCACAAGCCACCCTTGGACGCGTCGTCGGCCCACTCCCCGCCCTGTTCCCCTCCCCCACCGACATCTGTCACAGCCACAGCGATGCCAGACGAGTCGTTGCCCCCCCCCTGCGGCCGCGGCCGGATGACCTGGCGTACATCCTGTACACGTCCGGCTCCACGGGGCGGCCCAAGGGGGTGCAGGTGACCCACCGGGGGTTGGTGCCCCACTTTCTGGACGTGGCGCTTCGGCTTCGCATCACGTCTGCCGACCTTGGCCTGCAGGTGGGTGGCGCCCGGTCTGTCCATGGATGCTCTGTACCGAAGTGTTCTCACACGTTGAGCCGTAGGCGGTTGGAAACCCCGATGGGGTGCTGGATGTGCACCTCCACGTCGGGCGTGCGTGGCTGCTGCTGCTTGCGCAGGGCTGGCAAGGTAAAGACACTGCGCTTGCACGCTTGGTGTAGGCGAGTGCGGGGAAGGCGTCCAGGTGGCGGCCATTCGCGCTGCCGTGTGGCCCATGCCTGCGTACGTGCAAGGGTGGTCACATGCCTTTAGCAGCCGGGGGGCGACCCAGCCGTTGGCTACTTTGTGGGGTGTCTGCGGGGCCCCGCTCACTCCTTGTGCTGGTGGCCGCGTCGCCGCCTCCTGTGGCGGCCGCGTCGCGATGCCCGGGCCCGCTGCGTGCGTGTCGCATCCTGCGCTCGCGCTTGTGGGCACCGCGCTGGCGAACAGGATATTGCTGGCGTTTGATGGAGGAGGCGCGTGGAGGCGGCGGCATGTCTCCATGACGATGGCCGTGAGCTTGTTGGATGCATGACGCGAGTGTGCAGGCTGTGGCTGGCCCCAGCGGACAGGCTGCGTGCCCTGTGCTGTGCGCCCTGTCGCTCTGTGCACGCCCCCACCGATGCTGACTTGTGCATATTGAATGTGTGCGGCTGCGGCCACGACCCCCTCTCACCTGCCCCCCCTCCGCCCCCCCCCCGGCAGGCACTCACACACACGTTTGACGGCTCACTGCTCGAGCTGCTGCTGCCCCTATTCTGCGGCGGCGCCGTCTACCTGGCGCCGCCAAAGTCGCTGTCGGATCCGCAGCTGCTGGCCTACAAGATCGGGTCGCTGGGCGTCACCTACATGCTGATGGTGCCCAGCGTGCTCACGCTGCTGCTCAACGTGATGGGCCAGCTGCCGCCCTGCCTGCGCAACGTGTTGGTGGGCGGGGAGGCACTCACCACCGCGCTCATCGACCGGTGCGTCTGTCTGTCATTCTTGCGGCTCACGGTCATACTCACACACCTACGTTTATTCATGTGTCACTGGTGGCGTACGTGCCGTCGCCGCACCCATGCCTTTGTGCAAGTAGCCTCACCCATGCCCTGCGTGATGTTTTGTGCACTGCCATCCGGTGGCATGGCAAATGCATCGTGGCTGGAGGCTGCAGGCGGGAGAGGGTGATGGGTGGCCATGAGGGTGTCGGTGGGGGCTAGGGTGGTGTGGGAGGCTCGTGCTCAGTGTTGAGCATGAAGGATTTATTCCTTGGGAATATTATCACTGCTATCTCGGTCTAGGGAGAATAATCGCGTACAGACACCCGCCCGTAATGGGTGTTGCTATAGGAATAAACCCAAGGAGGGCGCGTGCTGGAGCGTGCTTGTGTAGCCAATCGTGGTTATTAGGCAGAGAAGTTGCAAGAAAGATGTGGCCCAGTGCCCAAGGCCCTCCTGGGAGCCTCGATGAAACTTCGGATGGAGCCTGTAAAGGTGGGCAACAGCTTGGTTGGACTGGACTGAGCTGGGCTGCGGTGGCGTAGCGGTGGCGTGCAGTGCCATGCGGTTGCCCACGGTAGGGTGTGAATGCCTGGGAACCAGCTTGCGCGCTGTGGCTGGCTCGCTCCAGTGACGTACACGTGCAGGTCCCAGTGGGTATGCTGGCCCTTGCCACCAAATCTATATCCCATCTATACCCTATAGATACCCTATCTATGCCCTATATATACCCTATTGATGCCCTATCTAAACCCTAGATATTACCTATCTGTATGCTATCTATGCCCTGTTGCTTATCTGTAAGCTATCTAACGCGTGGCACCGCCGTGGCCGCCCTGCGTGCTCCCTCGGCCCCTGCCCTTTGGGTCCTGCCCCCGGCCCCTGCCGCTGGTGGCCGCAGGTTTGTGGAGCACAGCGGCCCCCACGTGCACCTGCACAACTTCTATGGGCCCACGGTGCGTGTGCGGCGCGGCCCACCGCTGCCCTCGCTCGCTCGTTTGCCCGTTATGTGTGTTTTGAGGTGCGCATCAAGGGCCTGCATGTTCGCTCGTCGGTGTGCACGGCCTGAAAAAATAGCCTTGCTTTTTTCTTTTCTTTTGATATGGGAGGACAGGATGCGCCCGTCAGGCCGTACAGAGCAGATTCGTGTACCCCTGGCGGACATCTTGCTTGCGGTGGCCAGATATACAGCACCCATTGGTGCGTATGACAAGCAATAATGCTAGCCAGGGCCGGGCGTGCACTTCGGATGTGCTGGAGGCTGGCATGCCCATGGGCGTGTGCAACTATTGTTGCGGGTGTTGCGGGCCTCGGCGCCCAACTCCCTGATGCTGCGGTGCCTAACCTTTTGTCTTTTGTGCAGTTGTTGCCAGGCCTATTGCCTGGCCCAGGATGCTGAAATACAAATCTTTCAATGCTAGTATTGCTATAACATCAGTAGGTGTGGCCTCCATTAGCACCACCCATACCACTAATCCTACTAGTATTGATACAACTGTACAACAACACGGCTGCGGTGTGCCGGTGGTTTCTGGCTGCGGCGCGCCATCCTGTCATGCACCCTCTCAACGACGGCGCCCGGGAAGAGAGTAACGCCCATGCTGGCACGCGTAACCCTGGTCCCCGCCGCCTGCCCGCTTCGCATTGTGTGCTGTAACCCACCCCCGCTGATGCATGCTTTGTACCCAGCCCCTGCACGCAGGCTTGGCACGGCACCACCGCAACCACTGCGGCCATCATCTTATCTCCACCGCCACCACCATCTGTTGTGTGTGTACGTGTGTGTGCGTCTCCTTGTGGTCAGGAGACGACCATCTTCTCCACCGCCGCGTACGACGTGGACGCCTTTGTCTGCAAAGGGGCCACCGCGGACATCGGGCAACCCGTACTGGGCGACACGGTCTACGTGGTCGACCGCAACCTGCAGCTGCTGCCCGTGGGCGTGCCGGGGGAGCTGCTCATCGGCGGCGTGGGCGTGGCCAGGGGTTATCACCTGGCGCCAGGGACCGGCCGGTCCCAGTCGGCGCGCTTCATCCCCGACCCGTTCTGGGCGGAGGTATGCGCGCCGCCGCCGCCCTCCACCTCGCACATTGCAGCGTCCACCATGCCTGCCAGCTGGCGCAGGCAGGGCCGTGACTCCAGCGGTGCAGACATGCTGTTCTCGCCACTGTCCTCGGTGCACGGGCCTGTGCTGTCGCCGGGGCTGTCCCTGTTCGGGTGTTTCCGCGGCGACGGGCGCTGCTTCCGTAGTGGTGACTTGGTAGCGTGGAACAGCAACGCCACCATCCAGTACGTGGGCCGCATCGACACAATGGTCAAAGTGCGGGGCTACCGCATCGAGCTGGGGGAGATCGAGCAGGTGCTGCTCAAGGTGAGGACACTGTAGCACTTTAGTGACCGTTGTTGGGGTCCATGGAATCGGCCAGTAGGCAGAGGGCTGTGCGTGCCAAGGTGACTTGCTTGGGGCTCTTCATGCAGCGGTGGTTCATGCACCGCCACCGCTCCATGCATGTGCCTGTGTCGGGAGAGCGTTGGCCACTGCTCCCACGTTGGTCCGCTGCTGCCATCCCGCCCTGAGCATCTCCCTTGTTCTGCTTTGTGAGTGGTGGGCCATTCCATGTGTGTTGCCCCTCACCCACCCCTGTTTAGCCCGTGCCTTATGCATGTGCCCTTTCTCACCCCCCCCCCCCCTATGTCGCTGCCTGTTGATCAAATAACCCCACCCATGTCGCTGCCTGCTGACCACCCCCCCCCTTTGTCGCTGCCAATTGCTCAAACCCACCCACCCATGTCGCTGCCAGTTGCTCAACCCCCCCCCCCCATGTCGCTGCATGCTGATCAACCCCCCCCCCTCATGTCGCTGTTTGTTTATCAAACCCCCCTCCCCCCATGTCGCTGCCTATTGATCACCCACCCACCCATGTCGCTGCATGCTGATCAACACCCCCCCCTCATGTCGCTGTTTGTTTATCAAACCCCCCTCCCCCCATGTCGCTGCCTATTGATCACCCATCCACCCATGTCGCTGCATGCTGATCAACACCCCCCCCCTCATGGCGCTGTTTGTTTATCAAACCCACCCCCCCACGTCGCTGCCTATTGATCACCCATCCACCCATGTCGCTGCATGCTGATCAACACCCCCCCCTCATGTCGCTGTTTGTTTATCAAACCCCCCTCCCCCCATGTCGCTGCCTATTGATCACCCATCCACCCATGTCGCTGCATGCTGATCAACACCCCCCCCTCATGTCGCTGTTTGTTTATCAAACCCACCCCCCACGTCGCTGCCTATTGATCACCCATCCACCCATGTCGCTGCATGCTGATCAACACCCCTCCCCTCATGTCGCTGTTTGTTTATCAAACCCCCCTCCCCCCATGTCGCTGCCTATTGATCACCCACCCACCCATGTCGCTGCATGCTGATCAACACCCCCCCCTCATGTCGCTGTTTGTTTATCAAACCCCCCTCCCCCCATGTCGCTGCCTATTGATCACCCATCCACCCATGTCGCTGCATGCTGATCAACACCCCCCCCTCATGTCGCTGTTTGTTTATCAAACCCACCCCCCCACGTCGCTGCCTATTGATCACCCACCCACCCATGTCGCTGCATGCTGATCAACACCCCCCCCTCATGTCGCTGTTTGTTTATCAAACCCCCCTCCCCCCATGTCGCTGCCTATTGATCACCCATCCACCCATGTCGCTGCATGCTGATCAACACCCCCCCCTCATGGCGCTGTTTGTTTATCAAACCCACCCCCCACGTCGCTGCCTATTGATCACCCACCCACCCATGTCGCTGCATGCTGATCAACACCCCCCCCTCATGTCGCTGTTTGTTTATCAAACCCCCTCCCCCCATGTCGCTGCCTATTGATCACCCATCCACCAATGTCGTTGTGTGCTGATCAACCCCCCTTTATGGCACTGCCTGGGCCTGTGCACGCGTGCAGGTGCCCGGCGTGCACGCGGCGGTGGTCGCAGTCCACGAGGAGAAGAACGGCACAAAGCACCTCGTGGCCTTCGTGGCGCCAGACGCAGGCATCCATCCGCGCAAGCTGCAGTCCACCTGCGCGTCCCACCTGCCCTACTACATGGTCCCTGGCTACTACACCGCCATGGCGGAGCTTCCCGTGACGGCCGCTGGCAAGGCCGACCGTTCCTACCTGGGAAATCTGCCGCTGCCCATCGGCCAGCGGGGCTCGGGCAAGGAGGCCACGGCGCGCGCAAAGGCAGCGGGGAGTAAATTGGAGGGGGGCGCGCCAGCCAGCAAATTAGAGCTCAAGGTGGGTGGCTATCATTTGTTAGCGTAGTCGTGTTTGTTATGAGCTGCTGTGTACTAGGCTTGCTGCGCAGGTATGCGCTGCGCCTCCCTGGATGCCAGTGGCCAGGGACACCCTGCGTGTATACTGTAGGCCACCGCCCTGTAGCTTGGCCAAGGGCTCGTGCGTGCCCCGGTGCGCGGACCAGGCAGGTCACCGCCTCCTCCCGGCCACATCCCACCCACAACCGTTCCCCCACCCCCACCCGTTCCACCCCACCCCACAGATCATACGCGCGATGAAGGTGGTGCTTCAGGTACCCGAGGGCACGGACGTGTCGCCTGAGGACTCCTTCTTTGAGCTGGGCGCCGACTCGCTGATGGTGGCACGGCTGGTGGCGGAGATGCGGGACATTGCGCGCGGCAGCATCAGCGTGGTGGACGTTTTTCGCAACCCGAGCGCGCGCCAGCTGGCAGAGGCCGCGCTGCGCAACAGCGGCGGCAAATTTATGACGACCAAGCAGGTGGGCATGTGCATAACCACCGCCCATGGGAGCACATGGGCGGGTGGCGGTTCATTTCAGGGCCTGTTGCCGCTGGGCAATAGGAGCCTGGTGGTGTTGTGGTCAAGGGGCACGGGTGAAATGTCCGTCCCGCGAGGCAGTCCGGCATGGCTTTGAGGGGGGTATCAATTCTCCAAGTGTGGGTACGGAACAGCTGTATAACTCGGTCATGGTGGCCGTTCCTTTCCCCCCCCCATCGCTCCCGGCTCCCAACGGAACGGCGTGCGGATGATGTGTGCAGCACTCTCGTTGTGCGACCACCCCCCAAGCCTCCCCCTGTCCCCGTCACACCCTGCTTGGGGTGGTATGCGGCGCCACCACCCACCTTGCCGTGGCTAGCAGGCCAGCGCGCCCACCGTGGGTTGCGCACGCGCACATGATCACATCATGCAGTTGCCTCCGGTTGCATGGGCAGTGGCATGTGGGCCTTGTCTGGTTGCAGGGCCAGGGCACACCCGGCCACTGACCGATGCACATGCCTCTTTGCTATTGATTGCGCGTGCCATTTTGCTGGTGGCGTATGCTTCGCCTTGCTGAGGGATATGCTCTTTCCGCATAGACTTTTCCACACATACACACACACTCACCCCCTGCCCTTGACTCCCCCCCCCCCTGCGTGCCACCCCCCAGCTGAGCAAGACGCTCTCGCAGCGATTCCCTAGCCCCAACGCCAGCCTGCGGACCCCGAAGTGGCTGATCGAGGGGGGCTTTCGCCCCGTGTTGCTCACCCACACGGTCACGCGCCACGGCCACGGGGCCATTGGCGTGTTTGGCCGGCTGGCCCGCGCATGGCACAGAAAGGGCAGGGAGGGCAGGGATGTCGGCAAAGGGGGGGGGGGACAGACGGGGGGGGGGCGGCTGGCCGCATGTGGACGGGGAGCAAGGGTTTGGGCCGCTACAAATTGAGCGTGGCTTAGGGGGCGATCCCGCGCATGCATCGCAGTCGGGCGACCACCCAAGGGGGGAGGACTCCAGGTCCTCGCATACGTCAGGGGGGAGGACTCCAGGTCCTCGCATACGTCCATTCCCCCGCCGCCCCTCGGCCGCTCCTCGCGCCCCACGTGGTGCTCCTGCAGTTGCTGTCACTCTTCCTCAAGGCCTACGTGCTTTTGGGCAGCGCGGGGCTGGGGGCGGCCATCGTGGTCTACGCACAGGACCGGTGGGGGGACGGCGCAGCGCTGCTGGCGCTCCCCGTGGCATTGCCCGCGTTCGGCGTCGCCCACACCGCCCTGGTGGTGGCGCTCAAGTGGCTGATACTCGGGCGCCAGCGTCCGGGCATCATGAGCCTGTGGTCCCTGGAGCACCTGCGCTGGCTGGCCGTGCGCTCCTTGGCCCAGTCCCTGGGCGACTACGTCCTCTTCTGCGTGGCGGGCACACCGCTCATGGCCCTCTACCTGCGGGCGATGGGCGCGCGCGTGGGGCGTGCCGCGCGCGTGGACGCGGTCGCCCTGCTGGACTGGGACCTGCTGGACATCGGCGCGGGGGCGTACGTCGGGCGCCGCGCGACGCTGGTCGGTTTCGAGCACGTGCCGGCGGGGCTGCTGTTCCAGCGGGTGCGTGTGCCCCCCTGGGGCGTGCTGCTGCCATCCGAGCACGCAGGCCCCTACAGCGGCCGCTTCAAGGGGGGGGGGACACGGCCGCGGCATCCGAGCGCGCCAGCACAAGAGAAAAGGAGGAGGTTGCGCGGTCACCCCTGGGGCGGTTCCACAACAAGACGCGCGACAACGCCATGTTTGCGGCCGGGGAGGACAAGGGCAAGGCGCTCTCCTCACTCTCCGCGCTCACTGAGGTGGTCGTGGGGGGGGCAGCGAGGGAGGGAACAAGGACGGCCGGCCAGGGGGGGCGGAACGGCTCGGGGTGAGCGGTCGTCTGCGGCGCTGCTGGCGCGGGGGCGGGGAGCAGAACGCGGCGCGTCGCTCGATGGCCAAGAGCCACCCCTTCTACAACGAGTTCTACAACCGAGGGGAGAGCTACAGCCTGGAGCCCGGAGCAGGGGGGGCGGGGGAAGGATTGACCGAGGGCCAGCAGGGGGGAACAAGGGGGGCTCCTACTCGGGCGCAGCTCCGCCACCATTGCGTGACGGCGGCGGTGACAAGAGGGAGGACGGCTCGTCAGCCATCAACCGCTTGCTGCGCCTGCCAATGGTACCCTGGTGGTGCTGGGTCCCTTGCATTGCCGCCCAGGTACTGGCCCATTCTGCTGCGCTCGCCCCCGCCGTGTACCTGCTCATCCTACTGCTGCACGCGGACGCGCTGCCCCACCTGGCGCTCGCCGCGGTGCTGCCCTGGCTGTTCATGATGGTTGGGGGGGCGCCTACGCGCTGGTGCTGCTGGCGGTCAAGCTCGTGCTGCTGGGCTGGCGGCCGCCCCCCTGGCCCCGCCTGACCCCCTGGCGCGCGGGCCGCCACTGGCACGTCTCTTGTTGTGTCGAGTCCCCCCTCTACCAGCTGTTTCTGCGGCTTTGGGATGGTGCCTGGACGCTCAACGCCTACTACACCCTCATGGGCGCGCATGTGGGGAGGCGCGTCTTCCTGCCGTCGCCGGACGTGGTGGACTTCCACCTCCTGCACGTGGGTGATGACGTCACCTTTGGGGGTCTGGTCACGCTGATCACCACGGGGCTGGCACTCCCAGGGAGCGGCGACGGCACCCTGGAGGGTGAGCGGGGCTCAGCGCAGGCGCGGGTCACGCTAGAGGCTGGGTGTTCGTGCTTCGACAGCGCGATCCTGGCCCCCGGCACGCACGTGAGGCGCCGCGCGGCAGTGGGCTCCTACACCTTCTTACGCACGCACTCGCGTGTGGCGGAGGACTCGGTGTGGCAGGGGTGGCCGCCGATGCTGCTGGTGAGTGCGGTCGCTAGTTTGTGCGTGCGTGCGCTAGCGTGGCTGTATGCGCGCATTCCGTCCTGTCGGCGGCACCGGTCAGGGTGGGCACGAGGCAGCACGTCTCCGTAGGGCGTTTGTGGAGAGGTTTGTGGTGGGGGGCGCACCATGGCATGGCATGGCCTTGTTTTGTTGTCATTACTTGTTGTCATGTTTTGGCATCGGGTGCAAGTGTACGGTGTTCCCCTGGCGTGCTTGCGCAGCGTTGATAGCCACGCTATGTGTATGTGCGTGGGATCATGTTGGTGTGGTGCGAGGAAGCTGCTTCATTCATTCCTGCGGTGTTGGGTTGCAGTTGTGCCTTGTTTGGCCTACTGCACTGGGAACGTGGTCCAGCAGTGGTTTGGCAGAGCCGACACATGCTCACGCGGATGCCCACACCCTCCGACATATGTGTGCTCCCTTTTTGGTTTCCTGGTCGACATAGTCACTGACGCTGCCTATCTTCCTTGCTCCCCCCCTCCCCTTGGACCTGCAACCACAACCCTGCTGCTGCCGACATTGCGCTCGCCCCTGCCCACTGGGCGCCCTCGCCCCCCTGCGCCTTGTCCCCCCTGGCAGCTGCAACGGTCGGCGCAGGTTGCCAAGGCCCAGCTGCAGCGGCACGCCAGCATAAATGCGGCACAGGGGCACGGGCTGCAGCGACAGCCCACATATGAGACAGCCGCGCTGACAGGAGGCGGGGTGGACGCGGGGAAGGGCGGGGGCGCAAGAGGAGATGTGACAGATGGCAGGGGCAGGGGCAGCGCCAGGGCGTCGGCGTCCACGTCCGCACATTCCTTCATAGAGCTGGTAGCGGACGTGGCGCGGGGCACGGCGACGGGCCAGGAGCGCGCGCAGGCGCCCAACATGCACCGCCTGCGGGTCAGCGACGACGGCGTGCTGCCAGGCACCCTGGGCCTGGGCGGCGGCATGCACGAGCTGCAGGCCGCCGGCATGTCGGACCATCGCTACATCTGGGGTCAGCTGGGCAACGTGCTGCTCCGCTTCTTTGCCGCGCCCACCACGCTGGCGGTAATGTACGTCGTCTCCTACGCCATCAACCAGCGGGTGCAACGTGCCTTTGACGACAGCGTCGTCGGCAGCGCCGTATCCCTGGCGGTCTACCCAGCCTGCTACGTGGTTGGCATGTTTGCGATGGTTGTCTATCTGGTGCTGTCCAAGTGGCTCGTCATGGGCCGCTACAGGGAGGGGCTGTACCCCTTCTGGAGCACCCGCTTTAACCTGTGGCAGCTGCAGGTGGTCTTCATGAAGATCGTGGACATGTATGTGCTGGCCGACCTGCGCTCAAGCTATCTGCTGACCCTCGTCTACCGGCTCATGGGCGCCACCATCGGAGCCGACGTGCTGCTGGACGCGCACCCCCGCGTCGAGATGGACCTGCTGACGATGGAGGACGGCGCGGTGCTGGGCTACCGCGCGTTCCAGTACGGCCACGTCATAGACAACATGTGCCTCCAGTTTGGGCGCACGCGCGTGGCGGCGCGCGCCATCGTGGGCGCGCGCTCCATGGTCCTGATCGGCTCCACGCTGGAGGCCGACGCGATGCTCCTGGGCTACTCGCTCGCGCTCAAGGGGGAGCTCTTCGCGCCCAACACGGTGTGGGAGGGGCTGCCCGCCGTGCGCGTGTCACGAGGCTCGGGGTGAGCATGTATGTGCAGGGCAGCAGCGCCCGGTGGCATGCGGGAATCCTGCGGGCACATGCCACCAACTAGTTGTCGAGGAGGCAGGGGTACGGGGAGGTCCCAACGCAACACTGCGGCTTGATCCACCGTTTTCGGCGATACTTGTTTTATCGGCAATGTGATCGCAGACGGCAATGTTACTCTTCTGCTGTTTGTTGTGACCCCGCGGCCTGTGCTGTTTGGGCCAGCTGGCAATGGGCGTACCTTGGCGTCCCACCGAACAGGAGTGCAGGTGTTTTCCTTTTGTTCACCAGCTGCCGGGGGGGGTTCGGCGCTCTGGCCATGTATTCCATACTCCGGCCAACCAACTGCGGTAGAGCTAGCCATTTTGTGCTCTTGCCAACCCATTGGATTGCTGTTTAGGTCTGCAAGCCCTGTCATGTTGTTGCACATTGTTTGCATCTGCACTGCTGTGTTTTTTGCATTGCCTGGGTTGGGGGGCGATGGCAACCACGGCGTGTTTATAGTATTGGTTTCTTGGGGGGTAGATCCTGAACCTCCTCATGATTTGAGACTCATGATTGTAGCTGACATATTTACCTTACGGTGGGTGTGAATAGAATCGAGGCAGGCAGCAAATATTAAACCAAATGCTGGTGTGGGAGTTCTTGTACTGTACTTTTATATAATGTACAATATATATTTAAAAAATATAATGTACAATATATACATTGTGGTAACTCTTTTTAGTGTTGGCTTTGTTTATTAAGTGAGACAACTATGTTTGATTGGGTGCTTTCCCTCTGATGTAAGTTATTATAATTTTTAATGCATATTTTTTGTCGTGGTATCTCTTGTTAGCGCTGGCTTTGTTTATGTTTGATCGGGTGCTTTCCCTCTGATGTAAGTTATTATAATTTTTAATATATATTCATTGAGAATGATAAATTACGGAGGTGAGATTGGCATGCAAGATAAGGAAACCCCCCCAAAGAAGAAGAACCCTAAAGAAAATAATGGTAATCTGACACGGGCATGCAAGGATCACGCCAGCTGCACAAGGTACAACTAACTACATCACAAAACTACGACACACAGCAACATCGCAGTTGTGCTCCCGAGTGGCATCTATCCGCCGGCCGGTAGTCGCCGGCCCGGACGCCTAGTTAGGTGGGCATCAAAGATTGGTGTCTAGATGCTAGTCGGTGCCCGTAAGCAAGGTACGGAAGCCAGTGCGCGCCGGGACGGTCAGAGAACCGTCGCCCTCGGTAGCACAGATCCGCTGAGTGCCGGTAGTCTCGGGTTAGAGGCTCGAGCATGCACTATCGGGTAGCCTACCGGTAGTCTCGGGTTAGAGGCTCGAGCATGCCTTATCGGTTAGCGCCGCGCCGCTAGCTGAGCTCCTTGCGGCCTGGCCAGCTGTAAGGGTTCAATAGCAATCAGTGGCGGCTGCGGGCTCAGCCTCCCACAATCGGTTCCCCAAACAACAAAAATCCCGTCTCCATCGCCGGCGTGCTAGCCAGCGGTGAAGGGCATTCAACTTGTATTCACAACAGTCAACATTTCCGTTGACCATTTTTCTGGGCTCATGGCGCGTGGCGCGGAGCGAACGCCAGCTGCAACCCAGGACCAGGGAACGCAAGCTTCAACTCCGGCGGATGGGAGTGGCGCAGCCACGGTGGCGACTGGGCCAGCTGGTGGCTCGGCCAGCACAGCTCCGGGGCAGCAGTCAGCACCAACTGCCCGGAAAGTTTTCAAGAAAGAAGAGCTGCCAAGTAAGCTGCCAGAAATTCTGACGCCGTCCGCCGTGGAGGAGTTTATTAACAGCCTGGGCGAGCTCCGGCAGGACTACAACGAACTGTCCGACGCAGTTTTCCTCACCAAGCTGCGCCGGTCAGAGGTATGCAACGAGGCTACGGGTAATGCGGACGTGCGAGGGGTCATTATCAACGCCAGCAAAGAGGCGTGGACCTGGCCCGACACAGTGAAGGCCCTGCAAGAGGTGCTCGACACCTCAAGCTTTCCTGACGAGGAAAAGGAGGGGCAGGCGCTGGTGCGCAACCTGTCGCTTGACCCCAATTACCTCAGCTCGGACATGGCCAGATTCGCGGCCCAGGTCCGGAGCAAGGGTGTCTTGAAGCACATGAGTAGCGAATATTTACTCAGCGCAGTTCTGGATGCGCTGGGGCTGACGCCAGAGAGCCGTGCCAATGTCAAGGCCGGTCTCGGCATGAAAATTGCGCTAGCTTCTTCCGTGGTAGTGGGCACCCCGGACGACCAGAAACGGTTCAACGCAGCCATGGCGCACCTCCGAGAGATGTTCAAGGACCGGGGCGGCCCCAGGCGTAACAACAAGCTGCCGACAGTTGCTCAGGTAAACCCTGTGCCTGCCTCGACCCCGCCAGCAGCTTCTCTGTCGGACTTGACCACTCTTGTTACCCAGCTGTCCACGACGGTGGCCGACAACGTGGTGCGAATGTTGGGTGGCAAACGCCGAGCTCGCGGTGGTCGGCACAACCAGAACGCGTCCAGCAAACGCGGGCCGGGAGGCGGTCAGGGCAAGCAGCCTCGACAGGAGGGCGGCGCTGGCAGGCAGCAACAGCAGCAGGGTGGCGTCCCCAAGGAGAAGGTCGTCTGCGAGCGGTGCACCGGCGTGGGGCACACCGAGGCCAACTGCACGCTGGGGCTGGACCTCGGCAAGGTGACTCGAGTGTGCCGGCGCTGCTGGGCGGTTCGGCTTCCTGGACACGACCCCAACACATGCCGCGCCCCACGGCCAGCCATGCCCAAGTGACGTCCTAGAGGTGATGTGTGTCGCGGTGAGTCGGCTACTAAGGCGTGAGGATGCTGTGCCTTGTAGTCCTAATGTTCCCACGTCAGTGGTTCAGAATGGAAGTGCATGTGCTGCAGCTGATCAGGAGTGCGTGCCCAGCGTGGTCGCAATAGAGCCTGAACACTGACGCCCTACCGGAGCTCACCCCTTCAGGTGAGATAGTGCCGGCGGATGCCGAGGTAGCCCCTCACGTAGACGTGGAGTTGGGTTGCCGCCTCAGTAAGGCCTCACTAGAGCGCATTGCCGACAGGAATGCACATGCACGGAGAGCTTGGCGGGGCAGGTGCCTAGCATAGAAGGGGATGGCACCACCCCCACGGCCATAGGATTGCGGATGCTTGCTCACCAGATTCACCTTGCGGTGGGTCATGTGGCGGGGCAAACGCTAGACTGGGCGACTTGGCTTATGGGGGCGCCGGGGTTGAAGGTCGCTCAGGCGGAGTTAGAGGAGTGCCACGCATGCGCCAGTGTCAGGAAGAAGCGTAGGCGCTGGCATGCTAAGACTCCTTACCCGTACCGGGGGAGGTTAGTGGGGGAGGTCATGCATTTGGAGGAGGGGGACTATTATTCACATCAATCCGACGCCGCGCCAAAGTGTCCGCGGTAATTCCGGGGTGAAATTGACGAAATTCGGTGCGCGCGGGAGATGTTGAGTGCAAATTTCATTGCGAAGGCTATGGTAGCGTGAAAATTTACTGTGCACGAATTACGAAGCCATTTTGTACCTGATTTCGCTTGTTCGATCGGCATTCACGTAAGGAAATTTATTCTGAAAAAAAAACGTTCGAACGCAGTTCTGTTTTTGGAGGGTGCGAGGGCAAACACGCAGCAGTGGCCAGTTTCGCACGCCGCGCACAGCTACCCGTGTGTTTTCAAAGGTAACCTCCAGAGTAGATTAAGACACTTATGGTGGGAGGGCACACTTTCGAACGATTCCTTATATCATTTCGAAGAAATTTAATGTTGGAATTCCCTTAATTTTGCGTTTCCATGTTGCACGAAATTTTTCCGAAAAAGTCAGATTTATAGGAGCGCTGACAGGGGCAACCATGCATGTAAGGATTTACTCGCTTTTACGCCATTTCCTGCAGATTTATGACTTCCCTCGGGGGGTAAACATTGTCCGCTGCATGAACTGCGGGCGGGGCTAGCTGGCGATGTCTTAGGCGTGCCCCGGGTGCGGGAGAACCAACATCTACTGGTTTCCATCGTTGTAACCCGCTTTTTTATCGTCATTAACCGGCGTATTCTAGTGGTTTAAGCGTCCGGTGACGGGCGAAAAGAACTCTTACCCTGCCGCCATGGCCTGAGGAGGCACTGCGACAAGGACTGGGGGCGGGCGGGCAAAATAAAACGCGACAGTGCCCGCACCCCGCCGGCGCACCCCGGCGAACAAAGCGCACCGTTACCCCCCTGGGCCCATCGCTGCCGTCGCCGGGCGGCACGTTGGGGAGGCGGCTCCTTCTCCCTTTTCTGGTGTCTGTTGCATCATTTCGAACCCCTGACCAACGGAGGCATATTAATGAACGAGTGGATGCATGGAGGGATGAAGGGAGGGAGGAAGGGAGGGAGGGAGGGAGGGAGGGAGGGAGGGAGGGAGGGAGGGAGGGAGGGAGGGAGGGAGGGAGGGAGGGAGGGAGGGAGGGAGGGAGAGGGAGGGAGGGAGGGAGGGAGGGAGGGAGGAGGGAGGGAGGGAGGGAGGGAGGGAGGGAGGGAGGAGGGAGGGAGGGAGGGAGGGAGGGAGGGAGGGAGGGAGGGAGGGAGGGAGGGAGGGAGGGAGGGAGGGAGGGAGGGAGGGAGGGAGGGAGGGAGGAGGGAGGGAGGGAGGAGGGAGGGAGGGAGGGAGGGAGGGAGGGAGGGAGGGGGGAGGGAGGGAGGGAGGGAGGGAGGGAGGGAGGGAGGGAGGGAGGGAGGGAGGGAGGGAGGAGGGAGGGAGGGAGGGAGGGAGGGAGGAGGGAGGGGAGGGAGGGAGGGAGGGAGGGAGGAGGGAGGGAGGAGGGAGGGAGGGAGGGAGGGAGGGAGGGAGGGAGGAGGGAGGGAGGGGGAGGGAGGGAGGGAGGGAGGGAGGGAGGGAGGGAGGGAGGGAGGGAGGGAGGGAGGGAGGAGGGAGGGAGGGAGGGAGGAGGAGGGAGGGAGGGAGGGAGGGGGAGGAGGGAGGGAGGGAGGGAGGGAGGGAGGGAGGGAGGGAGGGAGGGAGGGAGGAGGGAGGGAGGGAGGGAGGGGAGGGAGGGGGCATGCTAGACAAGACCCCTAGGGTCGCGGACACCATAGTTATAGGACTGTTTCAGTAGATAGCTTGTAGATAGCTTAGAACGGTAGGATTGCCGGCGTGTACCCATAGTCCGGCATCCATCCATCGGGGTTAAGAAGATGTGCTATTATGTACCTAAGGTATGATCTGAAATCCTCTCTGCGAGATCTGTCGATTGCGCTACTAAAAGTTTTATTCGGGGTCGATCTACGTGCCCGGGTCTACCACGAGTAGACCGGTCCGCCGCCAACTGTTTCAAGTGTTGGGTGGGCAGGGTGGCGCGGGCTGGCGAGTGGCGACCACCCAGTCGCGGCAGTCAAAAATTCACAGGTCGGACAAATATAAATGATATTTGGCCGTATTTGCGCATTTGATTTATAAATGTTGCATATTTAGTCCACTAAATTAATCCAACGGTGAACCCCGTTCGGCAACAAATATTTAGATTAATCCAACGGTGAAACCGGCTTTGACCAAAATATTTAGATTAATCCAACGGCGAAAAAGTTTTCACGAAAATATTTAGATTAATCCAACGGCGAAATCGGCCTTGACCAAAAAATCTAAATTAATCCAACGGTGAAACCGGCTTTGACCAAAATATCTAAATTAATCCAACGGTGAAACCGGCTTTGAATATTTAAATTAATCTAAATGAATATTTAAATACTCGTGCCGCCAGGGCCTTTAACTTTAACATCTGAAGTTGAACATGTCGGACAAATATAAATGATATTTGGCCGTATTTGCGCATTTGATTTATAAATTTCGGCAAAAAATATTTGGATTAATCCAACGGCGAAAAAGTTTTCACCAAAATATTTAGATTAATCCAACGACGAAACCGGCTTTGACCAAAATATTTAGATTAATCCAACGGCGAAAAAGTTTTCACCAAAATATTTAGATTAATCCAACGGCGAAACCGGCCTTGACCAAAAAATCTAAATTAATCCAATGGTGAAACCGGCCTTGACCAAAATATTTAGATTAATCCAACGGCGACCGGTAAGCAGCCAAAAGTATTTGAATCATATTTTATTTGTATTTGTCCGACCTGTGCAAAAATTTAAACAGTGCTGGACACGACACTAGAAGCCAGTTCACGCCTTAAGTTGGGTTTTCGCTAGTACAGCCAGCAGCCTTAAGTTGGGTTCGCCAAGCAGCCAACTGCGACCCAACTTAAGGCGTGAACCCAACTTAAGCCAACCCAACTTAAGGCGTGAATGACTGTACAGGGAACCTTTCGTTGTGCTGCAAAGTAACATTTTGTGGCAATGTACCGTTGTACGAGTAGTGAGTACTAATTCCTTTACACCGTCCGCATTGGAAGTTTGTTATTATGGGTCAATTTTTGCCGTATTTGCATTACGAATAACCCTGGATTGTTTGTTGGGGAGCCAGTTAGAGTCCCGGGTTTTTATTATTTAATTAAAACCTTTTGTTTGTTTGTTTGTCCTGCAGCCGTTCACGGCACTTGGGTACTTATTTAATTAAATTTCTTTTGTTTGTTTGGTAGATATGGTACACGCCGTCCCCAACCCGGCCCGGCGGCCCCCCTTTCGGCGGCCACAGGCTATAGTCAGTGGAGGTCTCAGGTCAGTGATACCCTATTTAATTGCTCAAGGCCCAGTATCGCACATGAGTAGTACATCTTACATGTACATCTGTAGACACGCTCAGGCCTCAGCCTCTACTGAGTACCGACCGACGTGCCCTGCCGAGGCAGTAGAGCGTGGATTGCTGGATGCAAAAGCGGTTCACTTGGTTCGCGCCTCACCCCGCGCTCGGCCTGAGTCTCGCGGTTTTTTTTCGATTTTCACGATATTTCATGTTCCCCGCCTGTCCACTGAAGGTATTTTCGAAGGTTTTATGTACTTTTATATAATATAAAGTGTTTGTTTGTTTTCTCACAGGGCGACGACCCCGTGCCCACATGAGTTAATTAATTAATTTTGTTTGTTTGTTTGTTGAGTCCAGTCCTCAGCCCCCGGAGTTAATTAATTAATTTTCTTTTGTTTTTTTTATGGTTTTCAGCCAGAACATTTTCCAGAAGCTAATTATTTAGTTAGAACTTCCAACAAGAAAAAAGTGGGGGAGGGGGGGCTATCGCCCCCCCTCCCCGACTTGAGAGGACGTGACTCGCCGCTAGCGGCCCAGAGGCCGATAGTCGACCTTCTGGGCGCCAACCGCACCGGCCCGCGCGACGCGCCAAGACCCTTCCACGGAGGACGCGCGAGCGGACGATTCCGACCGGGACGAACCGCCTCCGTGCGCCACTCGCAACGGACCCTTCCCCGTGAACACCGTGAAAGCTCTCCGAGCGTGAGATACTTGGAAATTTCGTCACGTTCGTATCGAAATTAAAAATTCTGACAAATTTTCAGCTCGGACTGAACCACAATGAAATAATTCTGACAAATTTTATCCTGAACTATTTCGCATCATAACATGACTCCGTTGGGAGATCATCATGTAGCACTGGCTAACATATTCCCTTGCTGGATGGATGGAGGTAGGTGAAGAATTAAACCTTTTTGAATGACCTTATTTGTCTAATTGTAATTGCCTAGCACAGTCTACCTAGAGGAGGGCCCTGATTGGCACAATTGTGGCCATGTACGTAATTATGCTACATGTCTGTCGTACATGATCTCCCAACTAGTCATGTTATAATTTAATTTCATTTTAATGCTAGCATGTCTTGTTGCATGCCCTCAAAGCTAAAATTGTTTATCACATGCAGAGAGAGCCCGCACAATGAATTTCAGCGTACCATTCATTAATTAATTATACCATGCGATATACTTTACAGATATTTCGCTGTCAAATACTTCGAAATTTGGGTACTGCTTTTTGCAAGCCAGCCATAAGGACCAAACACTCCCATGCAAACTCCCATTTTCATCATTAATTAATATTCATTGAGTGGCAATCCTTTCATTCCTTTGTTCACACATGCACCATCCGTCATTCCCATTATTAAATTGAAAAAATTAAAACATAGCATGACTCCGTGGTGCCCACTATGACTTCATGGGGGGGGGCTGGCATGCTTGCGTGGGTGTGGGGGGGCCTCGCATGCGTGCGTGGGTGTGGGGGGGGCTCGCATGCGTGCGTGGGTGTGGGGGGGAGTGGCATGCATGCGTGGGTGTGGTGGGGGGCTGCCATGCATGCGTGTGGTTAGGGGGGGCTGGCACGCGTGTGTGGGTTCGTGGGGTGGCTGCCATGCGTGCGTGGGTGTGTGGGGTGGCTGGCATGCGTACGTGGGTGTGGGGGGTGGCTGGCATGCATAAGTGGGTTTGTGATGGGCTGGCATGCGTGCGTGGGTTGGTGGGGTGGCAGGCATGCATGCGTGCATGTGGGGGGTCGCTGGCATGCATGCGTGGGTTTGTGGGGTAGCTGGCATGCAGGCGTGGGTGTGGGAGGGGTTGGCATGCATGCGTGGGTGTGGGGGGTGGCTCGCATGCGTGCGTGGGTGTGGGGGGGAGTGGCATGCATGCGTGGGTGTGGTGGGGGGCTGCCATGCATGCGTGGGGTTAGGGGGGGCTGGCACGCGTGTGTGGGTTCGTGGGGTGGCTGCCATGCGTGCGTGGGTGTGGGGGGGCTCGCATGCGTGCGTGGGTGTGGGGGGGGCTCGCATGCGTGCGTGGGTGTGGGGGGGAGTGGCATGCATGCGTGGGTGTGGTGGGGGGCTGCCATGCATGCGTGGGGTTAGGGGGGGCTGGCACGCGTGTGTGGGTTGGTGGGGTGGCTGCCATGCGTGCGTGGGTGTGTGGGGTGGCTGGCATGCGTACGTGGGTGTGGGGGGTGGCTGGCATGCATAAGTGGGTTTGTGATGGGCTGGCATGCGTGCGTGGGTTGGTGGGGTGGCAGGCATGCATGCGTGCATGTGGGGGGTCGCTGGCATGCATGCGTGGGTTTGTGGGGTAGCTGGCATGCAGGCGTGGGTGTGGGAGGGGTTGGCATGCATGCGTGGGTGTGGGGGGTGGCTGGCATGCTTGCCTGCATGTGGGGTGGGGCTGGCATGCTTGCGTGGGTGTGGGGGGGCCTCGCATGCGTGCGTGGGTGTGGGGGGGGCTCGCATGCGTGCGTGGGTGTGGGGGGGAGTGGCATGCATGCGTGGGTGTGGTGGGGGGCTGCCATGCATGCGTGGGGTTAGGGGGGGGCTGGCACGCGTGTGTGGGTTGGTGGGGTGGCTGCCATGCGTGCGTGGGTGTGTGGGGTGGCTGGCATGCGTACGTGGGTGTGGGGGGTGGCTGGCATGCATAAGTGGGTTTGTGATGGGCTGGCATGCGTGCGTGGGTTGGTGGGGTGGCTGGCATGCATGCGTGCATGTGGGGGGTCGCTGGCATGCATGCGTGGGTTTGTGGGGTAGCTGGCATGCGGGCGTGGGTGTGGGAGGGGCTGGCATGCATGCGTGGGTGTGGGGGGTGGCTGGCATGCATGCCTGCATGTGGGGTGGGGCTGGCATGCGTGCGTGGGTGTGGGGGGGGCTCGCATGCGTGCGTGGGTGTGGGGGGGGCTCGCATGCGTGCGTGGGTGTGGGGGGGAGTGGCATGCATGCGTGGGTGTGGTGGGGGGCTGCCATGCATGCGTGGGGTTAGGGGGGGCTGGCACGCGTGTGTGGGTTGGTGGGGTGGCTGCCATGCGTGCGTGGGTGTGTGGGGTGGCTGGCATGCGTACGTGGGTGTGGGGGGTGGCTGGCATGCATAAGTGGGTTTGTGATGGGCTGGCATGCGTGCGTGGGTTGGTGGGGTGGCTGGCATGCATGCGTGCATGTGGGGGGTCGCTGGCATGCATGCGTGGGTTTGTGGGGTAGCTGGCATGCGGGCGTGGGTGTGGGAGGGGCTGGCATGCATGCGTGGGTGTGGGGGGTGGCTGGCATGCATGCCTGCATGTGGGGTAGGGCTGGCATGCGTGCGTGGGTGTGGGGGGGGGCTGCCATGCGTGTGTCGGGGGGCTGGCATGCGTGGGTGGTTGGCGGGGGAGTGGCATGCATGCGTGGGTGTGGTGGGGAGCTGCCATGCATGCGTGGTTTTAAGGGGGGGCTGGCACGCGTGCGTGGGTTCGTGGGGTGGCTGCCATGCGTGCGTGGGGGTGGGGGGTGGCTGGCATGCGTAAGTGGCTGTGGGGGTTGCTGGAATGCATAAGTGGGTTGTGGGGTGGCTGGCATGCGTGCGTGGGTGTGGGGGTGGCTGGCATGCGTGCGTGGATTGGTGGGGTGGCTGGCATGCATGCGGGCATGTGGGGGGTGGCTGGAATCCATGCGTGGGTTTGTGGGGTATAGCTAACATGTGTGCGTGGGTGTGGGAGGGGCTGGCATGCATGCGTTGGTTGACATGCCATGGATGAAAAACGCCAAGAAGAGTATATGGCCCCGCTGCCACCAAAAATCACCTGGTTGATCAACCAAGGGGATAGCCTGCACAGTGAGACACAAACACAGCAGACCCAGCAAAGCAAAATTCAGGTTGTAAGCGAGTGGAGATTACTTTTGACATGCTTGATGAAGAAATATATAACACACCTTCTATTGTCACACCTTCTATAAACAAATGGTTGATTGATCACCTTATACACCACGTAAACATGCTACCAGACGCGCTCTTCAGTCCAGTCAAAATCCACGTGCAAAGCAAGTCAGCTTACGCAGAAAGCACCATGAATGTCAGCCAGTACAGCAGTAAATGACGCCCCAAACCCGTGACCAGGCAAGCATCCAGAGGGGCTTTCACCGCCCAGTATATTCCAGAAAAAAGCATCACAGATCCTTGGGCAACGGACGTTCACACAGGACATGCGAAGGACCATGAAGATGGCGTCCTGCACGGCTAAGAAAATAAAACGCAGACCCTTGCTACGCTATGTCTTTGCTGCGACTAGGTGGATTCGGCGAAATGGAAAGAACGCAACCATGAAAATGCATCAGAAAGAGAGCAGGTACTACCCCGGTCATCGAAACAAACGCCTCACCATCGGCATCGCCGGTTACGTCCCGTGGCAAAAAATCCAGCGTTCTTTCCAATATGATGTGGCGACAGCAGAAGCTCGTTGGCCACACCCCAAGCCTTCCACGAACAGCAAACTGATTTCACTAGGCACCCAATACGTAAAGCAGTTAAGCATGATACTACAATACCTAAATCTACAACGACATTCCATTTCCAGGTCGCCATAGCGACACGGACCTCTCCCACGCAGGTATCACTCCGTTGACGCACCTCCAGCTCAGAAAATTTCGCACTTGCTCTTCAAACATAAAATTTTGACGTATAAAACCATGGCTGCGCATTCCCCATCCCAATTTTCTAGCCTACGTTGCCTGCCATCGCCAGCCAGCACAAGGAAAATTGCTCGCGCAGCACGTCACTTTGTTTTTCGCCCCGAGCATGCCGCACGCTTTGCCAATAATTCCCAGTTCCCACTGCTATTTCGCCCCACCCTGACTGAACGCCAGTTCGGCTCTGAACCTTCCAACCGTCCTGCAAATTTGATCCATGCGTTCAGAAAATCGCATTCCATTCACGTTGTGGCCGTTATTCGAGCGCGTTATTCGAAACGGCGTGCACCGGTTGGTCCCCGTCCAAAGTGGTGCAACGGGAAACTGTGAAAAGTTTTAGTACAGATATCGGTTCGCCAGTAGCTTGTTTGACGCTTAAAAAAGTCAACGTGCCGTAATTCCTGAGGCCGCGCGGATTGGCGAGACGCCCCACCTGCCCGCAAAAGTCTGAACATGTTCAGCGTTTCAGCACCCGTTCAGGAAACTCGAGAATCGATCTCCAAGGTTTGGGGATTTTCTTTGTACTACGCCGATTGGCCATCTCGCTACGGTCCTGTACGTCGTCCGCTCCCGCGCTAGGGGGCGCGGGGGACGGCCCCACCTTCGGCCTACGGCCTCGGCCAAAGTTTTCGGGCTTCATAAATCGTAGTTACATTAGGGGACAAGAAAAAAGTGGGGGAGGGGGGGCTATCGCCCCCCCTCCCCGACTTGAGAGGACGTGACTCGCCGCTAGCGGCCCAGAGGCCGATAGTCGACCTTCTGGGCGCCAACCGCACCGGCCCGCGCGACGCGCCAAGACCCTTCCACGGAGGACGCGCGAGCGGACGATTCCGACCGGGACGAACCGCCTCCGTGCGCCACTCGCAACGGACCCTTCCCCGTGAACACCGTGAAAGCTCTCCGAGCGTGAGATACTTGGAAATTTCGTCACGTTCGTATCGAAATTAAAAATTCTGACAAATTTTCAGCTCGGACTGAACCACAATGAAATAATTCTGACAAATTTTATCCTGAACTATTTCGCATCATAACATGACTCCGTTGGGAGATCATCATGTAGCACTGGCTAACATATTCCCTTGCTGGATGGATGGAGGTAGGTGAAGAATTAAACCTTTTTGAATGACCTTATTTGTCTAATTGTAATTGCCTAGCACAGTCTACCTAGAGGAGGGCCCTGATTGGCACAATTGTGGCCATGTACGTAATTATGCTACATGTCTGTCGTACATGATCTCCCAACTAGTCATGTTATAATTTAATTTCATTTTAATGCTAGCATGTCTTGTTGCATGCCCTCAAAGCTAAAATTGTTTATCACATGCAGAGAGAGCCCGCACAATGAATTTCAGCGTACCATTCATTAATTAATTATACCATGCGATATACTTTACAGATATTTCGCTGTCAAATACTTCGAAATTTGGGTACTGCTTTTTGCAAGCCAGCCATAAGGACCAAACACTCCCATGCAAACTCCCATTTTCATCATTAATTAATATTCATTGAGTGGCAATCCTTTCATTCCTTTGTTCACACATGCACCATCCGTCATTCCCATTATTAAATTGAAAAAATTAAAACATAGCATGACTCCGTGGTGCCCACTATGACTTCATGGGGGGGGCTGGCATGCTTGCGTGGGTGTGGGGGGCCTCGCATGCGTGCGTGGGTGTGGGGGGGGCTCGCATGCGTGCGTGGGTGTGGGGGGGAGTGGCATGCATGCGTGGGTGTGGTGGGGGGCTGCCATGCATGCGTGTGGTTAGGGGGGGCTGGCACGCGTGTGTGGGTTCGTGGGGTGGCTGCCATGCGTGCGTGGGTGTGTGGGGTGGCTGGCATGCGTACGTGGGTGTGGGGGGTGGCTGGCATGCATAAGTGGGTTTGTGATGGGCTGGCATGCGTGCGTGGGTTGGTGGGGTGGCAGGCATGCATGCGTGCATGTGGGGGGTCGCTGGCATGCATGCGTGGGTTTGTGGGGTAGCTGGCATGCAGGCGTGGGTGTGGGAGGGGTTGGCATGCATGCGTGGGTGTGGGGGGTGGCTCGCATGCGTGCGTGGGTGTGGGGGGGAGTGGCATGCATGCGTGGGTGTGGTGGGGGGCTGCCATGCATGCGTGGGGTTAGGGGGGGGCTGGCACGCGTGTGTGGGTTCGTGGGGTGGCTGCCATGCGTGCGTGGGTGTGGGGGGGCTCGCATGCGTGCGTGGGTGTGGGGGGGGCTCGCATGCGTGCGTGGGTGTGGGGGGGAGTGGCATGCATGCGTGGGTGTGGTGGGGGGCTGCCATGCATGCGTGGGGTTAGGGGGGGGCTGGCACGCGTGTGTGGGTTGGTGGGGTGGCTGCCATGCGTGCGTGGGTGTGTGGGGTGGCTGGCATGCGTACGTGGGTGTGGGGGGTGGCTGGCATGCATAAGTGGGTTTGTGATGGGCTGGCATGCGTGCGTGGGTTGGTGGGGTGGCAGGCATGCATGCGTGCATGTGGGGGGTCGCTGGCATGCATGCGTGGGTTTGTGGGGTAGCTGGCATGCAGGCGTGGGTGTGGGAGGGGTTGGCATGCATGCGTGGGTGTGGGGGGTGGCTGGCATGCTTGCCTGCATGTGGGGTGGGGCTGGCATGCTTGCGTGGGTGTGGGGGGGCCTCGCATGCGTGCGTGGGTGTGGGGGGGGCTCGCATGCGTGCGTGGGTGTGGGGGGGAGTGGCATGCATGCGTGGGTGTGGTGGGGGGCTGCCATGCATGCGTGGGGTTAGGGGGGGGCTGGCACGCGTGTGTGGGTTGGTGGGGTGGCTGCCATGCGTGCGTGGGTGTGTGGGGTGGCTGGCATGCGTACGTGGGTGTGGGGGTGGCTGGCATGCATAAGTGGGTTTGTGATGGGCTGGCATGCGTGCGTGGGTTGGTGGGGTGGCTGGCATGCATGCGTGCATGTGGGGGGTCGCTGGCATGCATGCGTGGGTTTGTGGGGTAGCTGGCATGCGGGCGTGGGTGTGGGAGGGGCTGGCATGCATGCGTGGGTGTGGGGGGTGGCTGGCATGCATGCCTGCATGTGGGGTGGGGCTGGCATGCGTGCGTGGGTGTGGGGGGGGCTCGCATGCGTGCGTGGGTGTGGGGGGGGCTCGCATGCGTGCGTGGGTGTGGGGGGGAGTGGCATGCATGCGTGGGTGTGGTGGGGGGCTGCCATGCATGCGTGGGGTTAGGGGGGGGCTGGCACGCGTGTGTGGGTTGGTGGGGTGGCTGCCATGCGTGCGTGGGTGTGTGGGGTGGCTGGCATGCGTACGTGGGTGTGGGGGGTGGCTGGCATGCATAAGTGGGTTTGTGATGGGCTGGCATGCGTGCGTGGGTTGGTGGGGTGGCTGGCATGCATGCGTGCATGTGGGGGGTCGCTGGCATGCATGCGTGGGTTTGTGGGGTAGCTGGCATGCGGGCGTGGGTGTGGGAGGGGCTGGCATGCATGCGTGGGTGTGGGGGGTGGCTGGCATGCATGCCTGCATGTGGGGTAGGGCTGGCATGCGTGCGTGGGTGTGGGGGGGGCTGCCATGCGTGTGTCGGGGGGCTGGCATGCGTGGGTGGTTGGCGGGGGAGTGGCATGCATGCGTGGGTGTGGTGGGGAGCTGCCATGCATGCGTGGTTTTAAGGGGGGGCTGGCACGCGTGCGTGGGTTCGTGGGGTGGCTGCCATGCGTGCGTGGGGGTGGGGGGTGGCTGGCATGCGTAAGTGGCTGTGGGGGTTGCTGGAATGCATAAGTGGGTTGTGGGGTGGCTGGCATGCGTGCGTGGGTGTGGGGGTGGCTGGCATGCGTGCGTGGATTGGTGGGGTGGCTGGCATGCATGCGGGCATGTGGGGGGTGGCTGGAATCCATGCGTGGGTTTGTGGGGTATAGCTAACATGTGTGCGTGGGTGTGGGAGGGGCTGGCATGCATGCGTTGGTTGACATGCCATGGATGAAAAACGCCAAGAAGAGTATATGGCCCCGCTGCCACCAAAAATCACCTGGTTGATCAACCAAGGGGATAGCCTGCACAGTGAGACACAAACACAGCAGACCCAGCAAAGCAAAATTCAGGTTGTAAGCGAGTGGAGATTACTTTTGACATGCTTGATGAAGAAATATATAACACACCTTCTATTGTCACACCTTCTATAAACAAATGGTTGATTGATCACCTTATACACCACGTAAACATGCTACCAGACGCGCTCTTCAGTCCAGTCAAAATCCACGTGCAAAGCAAGTCAGCTTACGCAGAAAGCACCATGAATGTCAGCCAGTACAGCAGTAAATGACGCCCCAAACCCGTGACCAGGCAAGCATCCAGAGGGGCTTTCACCGCCCAGTATATTCCAGAAAAAAGCATCACAGATCCTTGGGCAACGGACGTTCACACAGGACATGCGAAGGACCATGAAGATGGCGTCCTGCACGGCTAAGAAAATAAAACGCAGACCCTTGCTACGCTATGTCTTTGCTGCGACTAGGTGGATTCGGCGAAATGGAAAGAACGCAACCATGAAAATGCATCAGAAAGAGAGCAGGTACTACCCCGGTCATCGAAACAAACGCCTCACCATCGGCATCGCCGGTTACGTCCCGTGGCAAAAAATCCAGCGTTCTTTCCAATATGATGTGGCGACAGCAGAAGCTCGTTGGCCACACCCCAAGCCTTCCACGAACAGCAAACTGATTTCACTAGGCACCCAATACGTAAAGCAGTTAAGCATGATACTACAATACCTAAATCTACAACGACATTCCATTTCCAGGTCGCCATAGCGACACGGACCTCTCCCACGCAGGTATCACTCCGTTGACGCACCTCCAGCTCAGAAAATTTCGCACTTGCTCTTCAAACATAAAATTTTGACGTATAAAACCATGGCTGCGCATTCCCCATCCCAATTTTCTAGCCTACGTTGCCTGCCATCGCCAGCCAGCACAAGGAAAATTGCTCGCGCAGCACGTCACTTTGTTTTTCGCCCCGAGCATGCCGCACGCTTTGCCAATAATTCCCAGTTCCCACTGCTATTTCGCCCCACCCTGACTGAACGCCAGTTCGGCTCTGAACCTTCCAACCGTCCTGCAAATTTGATCCATGCGTTCAGAAAATCGCATTCCATTCACGTTGTGGCCGTTATTCGAGCGCGTTATTCGAAACGGCGTGCACCGGTTGGTCCCCGTCCAAAGTGGTGCAACGGGAAACTGTGAAAAGTTTTAGTACAGATATCGGTTCGCCAGTAGCTTGTTTGACGCTTAAAAAAGTCAACGTGCCGTAATTCCTGAGGCCGCGCGGATTGGCGAGACGCCCCACCTGCCCGCAAAAGTCTGAACATGTTCAGCGTTTCAGCACCCGTTCAGGAAACTCGAGAATCGATCTCCAAGGTTTGGGGATTTTCTTTGTACTACGCCGATTGGCCATCTCGCTACGGTCCTGTACGTCGTCCGCTCCCGCGCTAGGGGGCGCGGGGGACGGCCCCACCTTCGGCCTACGGCCTCGGCCAAAGTTTTCGGGCTTCATAAATCGTAGTTACATTAGGGGACAAGAAAAAAGTGGGGGAGGGGGGCTATCGCCCCCCCTCCCCGACTTGAGAGGACGTGACTCGCCGCTAGCGGCCCAGAGGCCGATAGTCGACCTTCTGGGCGCCAACCGCACCGGCCCGCGCGACGCGCCAAGACCCTTCCACGGAGGACGCGCGAGCGGACGATTCCGACCGGGACGAACCGCCGCCGTGCGCCACGCGCAACGGACCCTTCCCCGTGAACACCGTGGAAGCTCTCCGAGCGTGAGATACTTGGAAATTTCGTCACGTTCGTATCGAAAATGAAATTTCTGACAAATTTGTCAGCTCGGACAGAACCACAATGAATTTCCAGGTAAATAGGTGTACGTTTATTCCAAACAACCACAATGAATTTCAGCATACCATTCGATACAACAATGATATTTCGGCGTCGCATACTTGGAAATTTCGTTACGTTCGTATCGCCAGTGAAATTCTGACAAATTTTATCCTGAACTATTTCGCATCATAACATGACTCCGTTGGGAGATCATCATGTAGCACTGGCTAACATATTCCCTTGCTGGATGGATGGAGGTAGGTGAAGACTTAAACCTTTTTGAATGACCTTATTTGTCTAATTGTAATTGCCTAGCACAGTCTACCTAGAGGAGGGCCCTGATTGGCACAATTGTGGCCATGTACGTAATTATGCTACATGTCGTACATGATCTCCCAACTAGTCATGTTATAATTTAATTTCATTTTAATGCTAGCATGTCTTGTTGCATGCCCTCAAAGCTAAAATTGTTTATCACATGCAGAGAGAGCCCGCACAATGAATTTCAGCGTACCATTCATTAATTAATTATACCATGCGATATACTTTCTTATCGTAGTATATGGTATAGTATACTTTCTTATCGTAGTATATGGTCTACGAGCCACGAGCGGACATGGCTGACGGCGGAGCTCAGAACTTTTGTCTGAGCCCCAAATTCAGTCAGGCTACTTGCATCAGATGCGTCTTTTCAAGACGCATCTGCTAGTATAATCGGTTACGGCTGTAACGCAGTATTTTGCAAAATGCCACCCAAAACGCAGCCTTGACAAACATTTTGAGCTGTCGTCGGCATTCCCGTCGACAGCAGCACGTGCGACATCAACTCCTGCGGACGCCAACCTTTTTGCGCTGATCGAAGCTCTCCCCCCCGGTC
>RPFO01000154.1:4956145-4973645 GCA_009746045.1 Mesostigma viride
TTCTAGTACCCCTCCTCCCCCTCCCTGCCCCTATCTCCTCCCTCTCTTTCCGTTTAGTAATTCCCTCTTCCCTTCGCCGCTGCTGTCTCTCCCGTCGCTTGCATCCCCCATGCCAACCCCCTTGACCATGGCTCACCCTTGCGGTCTCCATCCCATCGCCCCCCCCTGCGCCCTTCCTAAACCCACCCTCTTGCCTCCTGTTGGCCATCCCCCCACCCCCCCCCCCCCCCCTCCCCATGCAGTTACGATGACGGCCGCATCGTCGCGCAGCGCACCTTCCCGCTGGATGACAGGGACACGGCGCTGTCATGCGAGCTCAAGGCGCACGACGCGGGGCTAGCCATGTTCCAGGAGCTGCTGGACAAGATGCTGGGGGGGAGGGGCAGGGGGGCTTGGCGGGCCAGGGCGCGGGAGGGCATGAGGGGGAAGGCAAGGAGGGGGTGGAGGGCAAGGGCGCGGGCGGCCACCGCGTGCTGGCGGGCGTGGAGCAAGACCTGGCCAAGCGCACCTACCATGAGTACTGGCAGCGGCTGCCGCGCGGCGCGGTGGTCAACTGGGCGGAGCCGGCCCACAAGATATGTGCGCTCGTGCGTGCGCTGGACTATGGGCGTGCCGTCAACCGGCTGGGGGTGGCCAGGGTACGCGATGAGGGTGCCTGTTGACAGCATCTCTGGCGGGGGAGCCGTGGGGGCTGGGGGCAACTAGTTTGTCTGCCCGTTGCTATTGCCGTGTTGCTGTTACTGCCTGCCTGTGCTGCCACCTTGTCTGGTTACCTCTTAGTTTTCTAGTTTCTTTGGTTGCCTGCAGAGGGTGCCCCACGCATTAGTTTTTCCTCAGGGGACATGCCTGCAAGGATTTTACGGTCGATACCCCAACACCCTGCTCACCCTTGAGTCTGGGAACAGTTGGGGTGGGCCTGTTTTCCATTCATGTGGAGACGGCGAAACGGCGCACTGACAAGCTGCCCACCTTTCTGGCCCCCTGTTGCGCCTGTGTTCCATGTGCCCACCCTGCAGGTGGCGCTGGCCCCAGATGCCCTCTACGCGCTGCTCTCCGCATCCGTTGCTGATGTCAGCGCGGGGCCATCCGAGACGTCAGGCAGCAACCAGTGGACCGCCGCCGGTGCCATGCCGCACGGTTCCCACCGCGTTGCTGGCAGTCACGTCACACAGCCCCCCTTGGCCGTAACAGTGGCGACATCCTCCGCGGTCCCTGGCACCATTCTGCGGGTGCACACGGAGGGGGTGTAGAGGTGATGGCGGGCGACGGCATGTCGCTGGTGCTGCAGCGCGTGCGGGCGCTCAGCTGCTACGCAGCTGAGGTGCCAGCAGCCACTGCGGTGGCTGAGTGCGGGCTGAGGGAAGGGGATGTGCTGCCTTCCTTTGCCTGCGACGGCTACGTGGAGGCGTTGCTGCGCGCGGCCAGGGGCGAGGCCTGGTGGGTCAAGAGGCTGGCATCGGTCACCGAGGCGGTCTGCTGGTACATTGGGCAACCCGTGGAGGAGGACGCGCCGCTGTCGCCGCCATCAGACCCAGAGAGGTCCTCTGGGCCCACAGAACCCCATAGCAGGGACAGGTTCTCACCACGGCTGGGCCGGCGCCACACCACCGTGATGCGGCTGCTGCGGCAGCACACGGCGCCCGCGGACAGGCTGGCGGTTGCTGAGCACGCCGAGACGCCCGCTTCTGCCCCGGCCCTGCGAGGGGAAAGAGATGCCGCGGGTATCGAGGGGTCCAGCGCGCGCAACCTGCGACATGGGGGTGGCCTGGGGGGGTCGTTCCGCGCGATTGCGGACGTGGCGGCCGCCAGCGATGCCGGGTCACCGCAACGGGGCGACCAGGCAAGTCCACCAGCGGCGTTTGACAAGGGGAGTAGCACGGGGCACCACCCGCACGTGATCTTCTGTTGCCCGGTAACCGTGCCAGGTGTCGACGTCACGTTGTTCGATGGGCGCCCCGCCAACAGCGTGGAGGCGCTCGTGGCGGCATTTGCCACGGTGGTGTGCCGTACGGGCGGCCATGACTGCCTGCCACGCTTTACGCTGCGCCTAATGGACCGCCGCGTGGCCACGTGGGGGGCCTGTTCAGCAGCAGCACGCCCCTGGCTGTGGTGTTGCCCTGCCTGCCGGATGCCAGCAATAAAGACACGGACGCGAGCAGCCGTGGCGGCAGCATGCATGGTGGTGGTGACGGCGGCGGGGAGGGCAGCCCTGCCGACCTGGACGCCCCCTTCACGGCGGTCATGGACTCGTTGCATGCTGAGCTGGCGGCCATCCACAAGCACGGGGGAAGCTTCCCGACCGACATGCTGCTGCGGTACCCTGGCATTGAGGGGTTTGCGCACCTGTCGGTGGGGGTGGAGGTGGTCCTAGTTGACAACAGCGGCGTTGGGGGGGGGGTGACGAGCGGCAGGACCAAGGGGGTGCGGCGCGTCCGGCAGCGGGGAGGCTTCACCGGGCAGGTGCGCGAGGGCGACGCAGGGCAGGTGACCGACTGGGACGTGCTCAACGCATCGGTGGTGCTCGTGCTGCACGTAGTGGAGGAGGACGGTGGGGGGGCTTCCCCTGCACGCGCGTGGAGAGTGCCTGCCTTACCATGTCGGGCCACCGCATGGTCGTCGAGGACATGATGCGGCTGGTTGATGTCTTCCAGGCCGTGCTGGCGGATGTGCTGGCCAGTCGCGGCCGCAAGTCCCCCTGGCTGCTGTCGCTGCTGGGCGAGGGGGAGCGTGCGAAAATGCTCACCCACTGGGCGCAGAGCGACCTGCAGCAGCCGCACGCGCTGCTGGCAGGGAACAACCACGCGGTAGAGCTTCTGGCGTCGCTACCCCGCGAGCCCGCCACGCGCATTACCGACGGCAGCAGGAACGCGGGCGGGGGCGCGGGCATCAACAACAGCAGCTCTAACGCGGGCGCGGTTGCGGGCATGAACAACAGCAGCCGTAACTCGGGTGAGGGCGATGGCCTGTCGCCCAGCGCGTCGTCACCGGAATCCAGGGATGCCGAGGCGGCGCTGGCAATAGCGGCGGCGGCGGCACTGTCACCTAGCGCCAGCTTGGGCACGCACCCCCCCACGCACCTGATCCACGAGGTGATCACGGCATGGGGCGCCCGCACGCCGCACGCACGCGCGCTGCTGGACCACGAGGGCGCCTGGCTGACACATGGCGAGCTGAGGGCCCGGGCGCACGCGCTGGCACAGGTGCTGCGGCGACGGGGGCGCGGCGGCGCCGAGGGCGGCACGGCATCCACCGCCCCCTTCAGCCTGGGCCCCAACGTCCCTGTAGCGCTGGCCATGCACTCCTGCGCCGACTACGTGGTGGCCATGTTCGCGGTGCTGGCTGCTGGCGCCGCGTTTGTGCCGCTGGACCCGAGCAACCCGATGGACCGCG
Source organism: Mesostigma viride (assembly GCA_009746045.1). Lineage (NCBI taxonomy): Eukaryota > Viridiplantae > Streptophyta > Mesostigmatophyceae > Mesostigmatales > Mesostigmataceae > Mesostigma > Mesostigma viride. The sequence continues at coordinate 4,959,536 of RPFO01000154.1, forward strand.
TGCGCTACATCATCGAGCTTTGCGGTGCGCCGCTGGTGTTGTCCTTGCGGCGGCACGAGGCGCTGCTGCGCACCCTAGGTCTCACGTGGGATGGGCCGGGGGGGGGCGCGAGGAGGGGGCGGGGGGGGGGCAGCAGAGGCAGCGCAACAAATTGCTTGCAGCCGCCCCCGGCGGATGCCGACACGCGGCGCCGCCTGGCCAGGGACCGATGGTGATCTTTATCGACGACATCCGGCACCTGTGGGAGGTGCGGGTGGGCCCAAATGGCGACACATACCCCCACGACACTCCCGCTCGCGCCGCCACCACCACCACAACCGCCCCTGATGAGGCGCACAAGCCACACTTGGACGCGTCGTCGGCCCACTCCCCGCCCTGTTCCCCTCCCCCACCGACATCTGTCACAGCCACAGCGATGCCAGACGAGTCGTTGCCCCCCCCCTGCGGCCGCGGCCGGATGACCTGGCGTACATCCTGTACACGTCCGGCTCCACGGGGCGGCCCAAGGGGGTGCAGGTGACCCACCGGGGGTTGGTGCCCCACTTTCTGGACGTGGCGCTTCGGCTTCGCATCACGTCTGCCGACCTTGGCCTGCAGGTGGGTGGCGCCCGGTCTGTCCATGGATGCTCTGTACCGAAGTGTTCTCACACGTTGAGCCGTAGGCGGTTGGAAACCCCGATGGGGTGCTGGATGTGCACCTCCACGTCGGGCGTGCGTGGCTGCTGCTGCTTGCGCAGGGCTGGCAAGGTAAAGACACTGCGCTTGCACGCTTGGTGTAGGCGAGTGCGGGGAAGGCGTCCAGGTGGCGGCCATTCGCGCTGCCGTGTGGCCCATGCCTGCGTACGTGCAAGGGTGGTCACATGCCTTTAGCAGCCGGGGGGCGACCCAGCCGTTGGCTACTTTGTGGGGTGTCTGCGGGGCCCCGCTCACTCCTTGTGCTGGTGGCCGCGTCGCCGCCTCCTGTGGCGGCCGCGTCGCGATGCCCGGGCCCGCTGCGTGCGTGTCGCATCCTGCGCTCGCGCTTGTGGGCACCGCGCTGGCGAACAGGATATTGCTGGCGTTTGATGGAGGAGGCGCGTGGAGGCGGCGGCATGTCTCCATGACGATGGCCGTGAGCTTGTTGGATGCATGACGCGAGTGTGCAGGCTGTGGCTGGCCCCAGCGGACAGGCTGCGTGCCCTGTGCTGTGCGCCCTGTCGCTCTGTGCACGCCCCCACCGATGCTGACTTGTGCATATTGAATGTGTGCGGCTGCGGCCACGACCCCCTCTCACCTGCCCCCCCTCCGCCCCCCCCCCGGCAGGCACTCACACACACGTTTGACGGCTCACTGCTCGAGCTGCTGCTGCCCCTATTCTGCGGCGGCGCCGTCTACCTGGCGCCGCCAAAGTCGCTGTCGGATCCGCAGCTGCTGGCCTACAAGATCGGGTCGCTGGGCGTCACCTACATGCTGATGGTGCCCAGCGTGCTCACGCTGCTGCTCAACGTGATGGGCCAGCTGCCGCCCTGCCTGCGCAACGTGTTGGTGGGCGGGGAGGCACTCACCACCGCGCTCATCGACCGGTGCGTCTGTCTGTCATTCTTGCGGCTCACGGTCATACTCACACACCTACGTTTATTCATGTGTCACTGGTGGCGTACGTGCCGTCGCCGCACCCATGCCTTTGTGCAAGTAGCCTCACCCATGCCCTGCGTGATGTTTTGTGCACTGCCATCCGGTGGCATGGCAAATGCATCGTGGCTGGAGGCTGCAGGCGGGAGAGGGTGATGGGTGGCCATGAGGGTGTCGGTGGGGGCTAGGGTGGTGTGGGAGGCTCGTGCTCAGTGTTGAGCATGAAGGATTTATTCCTTGGGAATATTATCACTGCTATCTCGGTCTAGGGAGAATAATCGCGTACAGACACCCGCCCGTAATGGGTGTTGCTATAGGAATAAACCCAAGGAGGGCGCGTGCTGGAGCGTGCTTGTGTAGCCAATCGTGGTTATTAGGCAGAGAAGTTGCAAGAAACGATGTGGCCCAGTGCCCAAGGCCCTCCTGGGAGCCTCGATGAAACTTCGGATGGAGCCTGTAAAGGTGGGCAACAGCTTGGTTGGACTGGACTGAGCTGGGCTGCGGTGGCGTAGCGGTGGCGTGCAGTGCCATGCGGTTGCCCACGGTAGGGTGTGAATGCCTGGGAACCAGCTTGCGCGCTGTGGCTGGCTCGCTCCAGTGACGTACACGTGCAGGTCCCAGTGGGTATGCTGGCCCTTGCCACCAAATCTATATCCCATCTATACCCTATAGATACCCTATCTATGCCCTATATATACCCTATTGATGCCCTATCTAAACCCTAGATATTACCTATCTGTATGCTATCTATGCCCTGTTGCTTATCTGTAAGCTATCTAACGCGTGGCACCGCCGTGGCCGCCCTGCGTGCTCCCTCGGCCCCTGCCCTTTGGGTCCTGCCCCCGGCCCCTGCCGCTGGTGGCCGCAGGTTTGTGGAGCACAGCGGCCCCCACGTGCACCTGCACAACTTCTATGGGCCCACGGTGCGTGTGCGGCGCGGCCCACCGCTGCCCTCGCTCGCTCGTTTGCCCGTTATGTGTGTTTTGAGGTGCGCATCAAGGGCCTGCATGTTCGCTCGTCGGTGTGCACGGCCTGAAAAAATAGCCTTGCTTTTTTCTTTTCTTTTGATATGGGAGGACAGGATGCGCCCGTCAGGCCGTACAGAGCAGATTCGTGTACCCCTGGCGGACATCTTGCTTGCGGTGGCCAGATATACAGCACCCATTGGTGCGTATGACAAGCAATAATGCTAGCCAGGGCCGGGCGTGCACTTCGGATGTGCTGGAGGCTGGCATGCCCATGGGCGTGTGCAACTATTGTTGCGGGTGTTGCGGGCCTCGGCGCCCAACTCCCTGATGCTGCGGTGCCTAACCTTTTGTCTTTTGTGCAGTTGTTGCCAGGCCTATTGCCTGGCCCAGGATGCTGAAATACAAATCTTTCAATGCTAGTATTGCTATAACATCAGTAGGTGTGGCCTCCATTAGCACCACCCATACCACTAATCCTACTAGTATTGATACAACTGTACAACAACACGGCTGCGGTGTGCCGGTGGTTTCTGGCTGCGGCGCGCCATCCTGTCATGCACCCTCTCAACGACGGCGCCCGGGAAGAGAGTAACGCCCATGCTGGCACGCGTAACCCTGGTCCCCGCCGCCTGCCCGCTTCGCATTGTGTGCTGTAACCCACCCCCGCTGATGCATGCTTTGTACCCAGCCCCTGCACGCAGGCTTGGCACGGCACCACCGCAACCACTGCGGCCATCATCTTATCTCCACCGCCACCACCATCTGTTGTGTGTGTACGTGTGTGTGCGTCTCCTTGTGGTCAGGAGACGACCATCTTCTCCACCGCCGCGTACGACGTGGACGCCTTTGTCTGCAAAGGGGCCACCGCGGACATCGGGCAACCCGTACTGGGCGACACGGTCTACGTGGTCGACCGCAACCTGCAGCTGCTGCCCGTGGGCGTGCCGGGGGAGCTGCTCATCGGCGGCGTGGGCGTGGCCAGGGGTTATCACCTGGCGCCAGGGACCGGCCGGTCCCAGTCGGCGCGCTTCATCCCCGACCCGTTCTGGGCGGAGGTATGCGCGCCGCCGCCGCCCTCCACCTCGCACATTGCAGCGTCCACCATGCCTGCCAGCTGGCGCAGGCAGGGCCGTGACTCCAGCGGTGCAGACATGCTGTTCTCGCCACTGTCCTCGGTGCACGGGCCTGTGCTGTCGCCGGGGCTGTCCCTGTTCGGGTGTTTCCGCGGCGACGGGCGCTGCTTCCGTAGTGGTGACTTGGTAGCGTGGAACAGCAACGCCACCATCCAGTACGTGGGCCGCATCGACACAATGGTCAAAGTGCGGGGCTACCGCATCGAGCTGGGGGAGATCGAGCAGGTGCTGCTCAAGGTGAGGACACTGTAGCACTTTAGTGACCGTTGTTGGGGTCCATGGAATCGGCCAGTAGGCAGAGGGCTGTGCGTGCCAAGGTGACTTGCTTGGGGCTCTTCATGCAGCGGTGGTTCATGCACCGCCACCGCTCCATGCATGTGCCTGTGTCGGGAGAGCGTTGGCCACTGCTCCCACGTTGGTCCGCTGCTGCCATCCCGCCCTGAGCATCTCCCTTGTTCTGCTTTGTGAGTGGTGGGCCATTCCATGTGTGTTGCCCCTCACCCACCCCTGTTTAGCCCGTGCCTTATGCATGTGCCCTTTCTCACCCCACCCCCCCCTATGTCGCTGCCTGTTGATCAAATAACCCCACCCATGTCGCTGCCTGCTGACCAACCCCCCCCTTTGTCGCTGCCAATTGCTCAAACCCACCCACCCATGTCGCTGCCAGTTGCTCAACCCCCCCCCCCATGTCGCTGCATGCTGATCAACCCCCCCCCCTCATGTCGCTGTTTGTTTATCAAACCCCCCTCCCCCCATGTCGCTGCCTATTGATCACCCACCCACCCATGTCGCTGCATGCTGATCAACACCCCCCCCTCATGTCGCTGTTTGTTTATCAAACCCCCCTCCCCCCATGTCGCTGCCTATTGATCACCCATCCACCCATGTCGCTGCATGCTGATCAACACCCCCCCCCTCATGGCGCTGTTTGTTTATCAAACCCACCCCCCCACGTCGCTGCCTATTGATCACCCATCCACCCATGTCGCTGCATGCTGATCAACACCCCCCCCTCATGTCGCTGTTTGTTTATCAAACCCCCCTCCCCCATGTCGCTGCCTATTGATCACCCATCCACCCATGTCGCTGCATGCTGATCAACACCCCCCCCTCATGTCGCTGTTTGTTTATCAAACCCACCCCCCACGTCGCTGCCTATTGATCACCCATCCACCCATGTCGCTGCATGCTGATCAACACCCCTCCCCTCATGTCGCTGTTTGTTTATCAAACCCCCCTCCCCCCATGTCGCTGCCTATTGATCACCCACCCACCCATGTCGCTGCATGCTGATCAACACCCCCCCCTCATGTCGCTGTTTGTTTATCAAACCCCCCTCCCCCCATGTCGCTGCCTATTGATCACCCATCCACCCATGTCGCTGCATGCTGATCAACACCCCCCCCTCATGTCGCTGTTTGTTTATCAAACCCACCCCCCCACGTCGCTGCCTATTGATCACCCACCCACCCATGTCGCTGCATGCTGATCAACACCCCCCCCTCATGTCGCTGTTTGTTTATCAAACCCCCCTCCCCCCATGTCGCTGCCTATTGATCACCCATCCACCCATGTCGCTGCATGCTGATCAACACCCCCCCCTCATGGCGCTGTTTGTTTATCAAACCCACCCCCCACGTCGCTGCCTATTGATCACCCACCCACCCATGTCGCTGCATGCTGATCAACACCCCCCCCTCATGTCGCTGTTTGTTTATCAAACCCCCTCCCCCCATGTCGCTGCCTATTGATCACCCATCCACCAATGTCGTTGTGTGCTGATCAACCCCCCTTTATGGCACTGCCTGGGCCTGTGCACGCGTGCAGGTGCCCGGCGTGCACGCGGCGGTGGTCGCAGTCCACGAGGAGAAGAACGGCACAAAGCACCTCGTGGCCTTCGTGGCGCCAGACGCAGGCATCCATCCGCGCAAGCTGCAGTCCACCTGCGCGTCCCACCTGCCCTACTACATGGTCCCTGGCTACTACACCGCCATGGCGGAGCTTCCCGTGACGGCCGCTGGCAAGGCCGACCGTTCCTACCTGGGAAATCTGCCGCTGCCCATCGGCCAGCGGGGCTCGGGCAAGGAGGCCACGGCGCGCGCAAAGGCAGCGGGGAGTAAATTGGAGGGGGGCGCGCCAGCCAGCAAATTAGAGCTCAAGGTGGGTGGCTATCATTTGTTAGCGTAGTCGTGTTTGTTATGAGCTGCTGTGTACTAGGCTTGCTGCGCAGGTATGCGCTGCGCCTCCCTGGATGCCAGTGGCCAGGGACACCCTGCGTGTATACTGTAGGCCACCGCCCTGTAGCTTGGCCAAGGGCTCGTGCGTGCCCCGGTGCGCGGACCAGGCAGGTCACCGCCTCCTCCCGGCCACATCCCACCCACAACCGTTCCCCCCACCCCCACCCGTTCCACCCCACCCCACAGATCATACGCGCGATGAAGGTGGTGCTTCAGGTACCCGAGGGCACGGACGTGTCGCCTGAGGACTCCTTCTTTGAGCTGGGCGCCGACTCGCTGATGGTGGCACGGCTGGTGGCGGAGATGCGGGACATTGCGCGCGGCAGCATCAGCGTGGTGGACGTTTTTCGCAACCCGAGCGCGCGCCAGCTGGCAGAGGCCGCGCTGCGCAACAGCGGCGGCAAATTTATGACGACCAAGCAGGTGGGCATGTGCATAACCACCGCCCATGGGAGCACATGGGCGGGTGGCGGTTCATTTCAGGGCCTGTTGCCGCTGGGCAATAGGAGCCTGGTGGTGTTGTGGTCAAGGGGCACGGGTGAAATGTCCGTCCCGCGAGGCAGTCCGGCATGGCTTTGAGGGGGGTATCAATTCTCCAAGTGTGGGTACGGAACAGCTGTATAACTCGGTCATGGTGGCCGTTCCTTTCCCCCCCCCATCGCTCCCGGCTCCCAACGGAACGGCGTGCGGATGATGTGTGCAGCACTCTCGTTGTGCGACCACCCCCCAAGCCTCCCCCTGTCCCCGTCACACCCTGCTTGGGGTGGTATGCGGCGCCACCACCCACCTTGCCGTGGCTAGCAGGCCAGCGCGCCCACCGTGGGTTGCGCACGCGCACATGATCACATCATGCAGTTGCCTCCGGTTGCATGGGCAGTGGCATGTGGGCCTTGTCTGGTTGCAGGGCCAGGGCACACCCGGCCACTGACCGATGCACATGCCTCTTTGCTATTGATTGCGCGTGCCATTTTGCTGGTGGCGTATGCTTCGCCTTGCTGAGGGATATGCTCTTTCCGCATAGACTTTTCCACACATACACACACACTCACCCCCTGCCCTTGACTCCCCCCCCCCCTGCGTGCCACCCCCCAGCTGAGCAAGACGCTCTCGCAGCGATTCCCTAGCCCCAACGCCAGCCTGCGGACCCCGAAGTGGCTGATCGAGGGGGGCTTTCGCCCCGTGTTGCTCACCCACACGGTCACGCGCCACGGCCACGGGGCCATTGGCGTGTTTGGCCGGCTGGCCCGCGCATGGCACAGAAAGGGCAGGGAGGGCAGGGATGTCGGCAAAGGGGGGGGGGGACAGACGGGGGGGGGGCGGCTGGCCGCATGTGGACGGGGAGCAAGGGTTTGGGCCGCTACAAATTGAGCGTGGCTTAGGGGGCGATCCCGCGCATGCATCGCAGTCGGGCGACCACCCAAGGGGGGAGGACTCCAGGTCCTCGCATACGTCAGGGGGGAGGACTCCAGGTCCTCGCATACGTCCATTCCCCCGCCGCCCCTCGGCCGCTCCTCGCGCCCCCACGTGGTGCTCCTGCAGTTGCTGTCACTCTTCCTCAAGGCCTACGTGCTTTTGGGCAGCGCGGGGCTGGGGGCGGCCATCGTGGTCTACGCACAGGACCGGTGGGGGGACGGCGCAGCGCTGCTGGCGCTCCCCGTGGCATTGCCCGCGTTCGGCGTCGCCCACACCGCCCTGGTGGTGGCGCTCAAGTGGCTGATACTCGGGCGCCAGCGTCCGGGCATCATGAGCCTGTGGTCCCTGGAGCACCTGCGCTGGCTGGCCGTGCGCTCCTTGGCCCAGTCCCTGGGCGACTACGTCCTCTTCTGCGTGGCGGGCACACCGCTCATGGCCCTCTACCTGCGGGCGATGGGCGCGCGCGTGGGGCGTGCCGCGCGCGTGGACGCGGTCGCCCTGCTGGACTGGGACCTGCTGGACATCGGCGCGGGGGCGTACGTCGGGCGCCGCGCGACGCTGGTCGGTTTCGAGCACGTGCCGGCGGGGCTGCTGTTCCAGCGGGTGCGTGTGCCCCCCTGGGGCGTGCTGCTGCCATCCGAGCACGCAGGCCCCTACAGCGGCCGCTTCAAGGGGGGGGGGACACGGCCGCGGCATCCGAGCGCGCCAGCACAAGAGAAAAGGAGGAGGTTGCGCGGTCACCCCTGGGGCGGTTCCACAACAAGACGCGCGACAACGCCATGTTTGCGGCCGGGGAGGACAAGGGCAAGGCGCTCTCCTCACTCTCCGCGCTCACTGAGGTGGTCGTGGGGGGGGCAGCGAGGGAGGGAACAAGGACGGCCGGCCAGGGGGGGCGGAACGGCTCGGGGTGAGCGGTCGTCTGCGGCGCTGCTGGCGCGGGGGCGGGGAGCAGAACGCGGCGCGTCGCTCGATGGCCAAGAGCCACCCCTTCTACAACGAGTTCTACAACCGAGGGGAGAGCTACAGCCTGGAGCCCGGAGCAGGGGGGGCGGGGGAAGGATTGACCGAGGGCCAGCAGGGGGGGAACAAGGGGGGCTCCTACTCGGGCGCAGCTCCGCCACCATTGCGTGACGGCGGCGGTGACAAGAGGGAGGACGGCTCGTCAGCCATCAACCGCTTGCTGCGCCTGCCAATGGTACCCTGGTGGTGCTGGGTCCCTTGCATTGCCGCCCAGGTACTGGCCCATTCTGCTGCGCTCGCCCCCGCCGTGTACCTGCTCATCCTACTGCTGCACGCGGACGCGCTGCCCCACCTGGCGCTCGCCGCGGTGCTGCCCTGGCTGTTCATGATGGTTGGGGGGGCGCCTACGCGCTGGTGCTGCTGGCGGTCAAGCTCGTGCTGCTGGGCTGGCGGCCGCCCCCCTGGCCCCGCCTGACCCCCTGGCGCGCGGGCCGCCACTGGCACGTCTCTTGTTGTGTCGAGTCCCCCCTCTACCAGCTGTTTCTGCGGCTTTGGGATGGTGCCTGGACGCTCAACGCCTACTACACCCTCATGGGCGCGCATGTGGGGAGGCGCGTCTTCCTGCCGTCGCCGGACGTGGTGGACTTCCACCTCCTGCACGTGGGTGATGACGTCACCTTTGGGGGTCTGGTCACGCTGATCACCACGGGGCTGGCACTCCCAGGGAGCGGCGACGGCACCCTGGAGGGTGAGCGGGGCTCAGCGCAGGCGCGGGTCACGCTAGAGGCTGGGTGTTCGTGCTTCGACAGCGCGATCCTGGCCCCCGGCACGCACGTGAGGCGCCGCGCGGCAGTGGGCTCCTACACCTTCTTACGCACGCACTCGCGTGTGGCGGAGGACTCGGTGTGGCAGGGGTGGCCGCCGATGCTGCTGGTGAGTGCGGTCGCTAGTTTGTGCGTGCGTGCGCTAGCGTGGCTGTATGCGCGCATTCCGTCCTGTCGGCGGCACCGGTCAGGGTGGGCACGAGGCAGCACGTCTCCGTAGGGCGTTTGTGGAGAGGTTTGTGGTGGGGGGGCGCACCATGGCATGGCATGGCGTTGTTTTGTTGTCATTACTTGTTGTCATGTTTTGGCATCGGGTGCAAGTGTACGGTGTTCCCCTGGCGTGCTTGCGCAGCGTTGATAGCCACGCTATGTGTATGTGCGTGGGATCATGTTGGTGTGGTGCGAGGAAGCTGCTTCATTCATTCCTGCGGTGTTGGGTTGCAGTTGTGCCTTGTTTGGCCTACTGCACTGGGAACGTGGTCCAGCAGTGGTTTGGCAGAGCCGACACATGCTCACGCGGATGCCCACACCCTCCGACATATGTGTGCTCCCTTTTTGGTTTCCTGGTCGACATAGTCACTGACGCTGCCTATCTTCCTTGCTCCCCCCCTCCCCTTGGACCTGCAACCACAACCCTGCTGCTGCCGACATTGCGCTCGCCCCTGCCCACTGGGCGCCCTCGCCCCCCTGCGCCTTGTCCCCCCTGGCAGCTGCAACGGTCGGCGCAGGTTGCCAAGGCCCAGCTGCAGCGGCACGCCAGCATAAATGCGGCACAGGGGCACGGGCTGCAGCGACAGCCCACATATGAGACAGCCGCGCTGACAGGAGGCGGGGTGGACGCGGGGAAGGGCGGGGGCGCAAGAGGAGATGTGACAGATGGCAGGGGCAGGGGCAGCGCCAGGGCGTCGGCGTCCACGTCCGCACATTCCTTCATAGAGCTGGTAGCGGACGTGGCGCGGGGCACGGCGACGGGCCAGGAGCGCGCGCAGGCGCCCAACATGCACCGCCTGCGGGTCAGCGACGACGGCGTGCTGCCAGGCACCCTGGGCCTGGGCGGCGGCATGCACGAGCTGCAGGCCGCCGGCATGTCGGACCATCGCTACATCTGGGGTCAGCTGGGCAACGTGCTGCTCCGCTTCTTTGCCGCGCCCACCACGCTGGCGGTAATGTACGTCGTCTCCTACGCCATCAACCAGCGCGTGGAACGAGCCTTTGACGACAGCGTCGTCGGCAGCGTCGTGTCCCTGGCGGTCTACCCAGCATGCTACGTGGTTGGCATGTTTGCGATGGTTGTCTATCTGGTGCTGTCCAAGTGGCTCGTCATGGGCCGCTACAGGGAGGGGCTGTACCCCTTCTGGAGCACCCGCTTCAACCTGTGGCAGCTGCAGGTGGTCTTCATGAAGATCGTGGACATGTATGTGCTGGCCGACCTGCGCTCAAGCTATCTGCTGACCCTCGTCTACCGGCTCATGGGCGCCACCATCGGAGCCGACGTGCTGCTGGACGCGCACCCCCGCGTCGAGATGGACCTGCTGACGATGGAGGACGGCGCGGTGCTGGGCTACCGCGCGTTCCAGTACGGCCACGTCATAGACAACATGTGCCTCCAGTTTGGGCGCACGCGCGTGGCGGCGCGCGCCATCGTGGGCGCGCGCTCCATGGTCCTGATCGGCTCCACGCTGGAGGCCGACGCGATGCTCCTGGGCTACTCGCTCGCGCTCAAGGGGGAGCTCTTCGCGCCCAACACGGTGTGGGAGGGGCTGCCCGCCGTGCGCGTGTCACGAGGCTCGGGGTGAGCATGTATGTGCAGGGCAGCAGCGCCCGGTGGCATGCGGGAATCCTGCGGGCACATGCCACCAACTAGTTGTCGAGGAGGCAGGGGTACGGGGAGGTCCCAACGCAACACTGCGGCTTGATCCACCGTTTTCGGCAATACTTGTTTGATCGGCAATGTGATCGCAGACGGCAATGTTACTCTTCTGCTGTTTGTTGTGACCCCGCGGCCTGTGCTGTTTGGGCCAGCTGGCAATGGGCGTACCTTGGCGTCCCACCGAACAGGAGTGCAGGTGTTTTCCTTTTGCTCACCAGCTGACGGGGGGGGTTCGGCGCTCTGCCTATGTATTCCACTCCGGCCAACCAACTGCGGTAGAGCTAGCCATTTTGTGCTCTTGCCAACCCATGGATTGCTGTTTAGGTCTGCAAGCCCTGTCATGTTGTTGCACATTGTTTGCATCTGCACTGCTGTGTTTTTTGCATTGCCTGGGGTGGGGGGCAATGGCAACCACGGCGTGTTTATTGTATTGGTTTCTTGGGGGGTAGATCCTGAACCTCCTCATGATTAGAGACTCATGATTGTAGCTGACTTATTTCCCTTTCGGTGGGTGTGAATACCATCGAGGCAGGCAGCATATAAAACCGAATGCTGGTGTGGGAGTTCTTATCCACTTTTATATAATTTACTATTTATTTTTAAATAAATTAAGTTAAGGTATAACGTGACTCCGTTGGGATATCATGTAGCACGTATTCCATCGCTGGTGGGTGGCAGGGTGGGGGTGAGCGGAGCCGCGAAAACTAACTAAGCTAACTCTAATCTGATCTAATTTAGTCTACCAAAATCCTAACTACTCTACTCACGGTAAAGCGTCCCTTCTCCTGGGGGGAGGGGGCTTGCCCACAGGGGCTGGCGTGTGGGCCTGGACAATGGTCTGCCATCTCTTCTTGTCCTGCACAGCAGTCCAAGGTAGAGAGAGGGAGGGAATGCGGTGTTCAAACTGAGCTGGGACCATGAGGTCGGCCAGCAACTGATCTGTGTAGTTTATTGCTGGTCTACCAACCCAATTGGGTTTGTCCTTTGCCGGGCCAGGCCATGTCAGGATATGCCGCCCTGGCTGACCAAGCCGCTGAGGGCCGGCCAGACCAAGGGCGGTGTCTACCTGACAGGTTCGGGCAAGATGTCCTACAAATGCCTTTCTACACTGCCTAATCCCATCGGAAATGCGAGGCATACCCTTATACAAAGACAGAGTGACATATGCGTGGAAAATCCTACGTTCAGGACCTGTTGGAGCATCCTAGTTACTGTGCCGTTCAGCCAGGTGACCAGCTGTGAGCGTCCATGCCTCGGTGCTGTATGTGAGCACCGTGAGGACCTTGAAGAGCACTCGTTTGCGGTCCTCGCCTAGGTACTTCGAGTGCCAGTAGGTGTTGAGCGAGCGGAGCCTGGCCCAGGCCAGGCCGATGCGGGTATCCACATCGTCGGCCGTGTCAGAAAGCATGCTCCCCTGGCAGCAGTTTGAAGCGATCACGGAACGGTACCTCAGACCCGTCTAGCAGCCGCGGGAGCGGCGGGCGACTGTAAGCACCGATCACCCGATCACCTCTGTTTTGACACTAATCTCCAGCCCCACCGCCCGCACCTTGAAGCCCAGACAGTCCAGCCAGGTCTGAATATTTTTCGGGGCGCTGAATGAGGGTGGCATCCGCATAAATCACGTCGGACAGGCTGATAACCAGGGCCATGGCCGCCCGTGCTACGGTGGTTAAGGATGTCCAAGCCAGGCTGCAGTATGGAGGCAGATGGCGCTGGGGGATAAATGGCAAGTAGTGATGAAGGAGACCACCCCCAAGTCAGTGGGGGCTCCGCGTGTGATCCAGTTTGGCATTCATAGCAATTCGGGCCATGGTGCCCACAACCCTGTAACTAGGAAGTAGAATATTAGCTAGCAAAGTAACTTAGCATCATCCATTCCATCCCATGTTCCCCTCATCCCGGCACTGAGGACTTCTGCTATGGTGACGCAGTCACGTGTACATTAATTAATTATACTAAGCTAGGCTCGAACCCGCTTACGAGCGGCAAAGCGCGCACGTCGTGCCTGGCGCTGAGTGGCGCATGGACGTAATCCACGACGATAATGAACCTGTAGATATGGTTGTCTTATTGAGATGGGGACAGGACACAAACTTGCCACACCCTGTTGTGAAGGGGGAATGGTGGGCTGGTGCCCTCCGCAGTCCGCACTACTGCCTGTGAGCACACCCAAGATGATCTTGGCTCCCAAGATGGCAGCAAGAAATGCTGGTGGCACGCGGACTCCATTTTGTACTGATTGTCTCGAGCCCAACTTCGAAACTTCGAAACTTCGATTTCAATTCAGAGGGCGGGGGCCGAGATTGATTAAGAGGTACCTTGAAATTAAATAAGAGGCAAGCCTCTATCAAGATATATTTTTGGAGGCGAGTTTCGATTGGCGTTAACTTGTAGTATTGCCGGACGACAACATCTCAAGCCTTTTCTGCGAGCCATTTTACAACGTTGCGCGGCGTCGTGTACCCGAGCCCTTCAGTTCTGAACATGAGATGCAAAATCCGCTTGCCAGACCGGGAACTCCGTCCAATACCGTCGTGCAGTACCACCAATGCACTACCGTTCAAATCACCGATATTGCTGGAGGTAAACCTCTCAGTTAATTTCGCCATCTAGAAACGTCTCCGTGACACTACCGCGACTTCAGTACTTTCCGTCACCCTTGACATGTTGTTGTACAACAATACTACAAATTAACGCCAATAGAAACTCGCCTCCAAAAATATATATTCATAGAGGCCCGCCTCTTATTTAATTTCAAGGTACCTCTTATTTAATCTCAGCCCCCGCAGTGCTCCCGCCCTCTGAAGTTTGAAGTTTGAAGCTCAAAAGCCAGTTTTATACCGATTCCAGACCGTTTTCCCTCCTGTTCACCTTTGCCCGGACTTACAGACTTTTTTTTTGCAAACTTACAGCCCGAGGCGGGGCCCGAGAGGTACCTTGAAATTAAATAACTAGACATGCCTCTATCCAAATATATTTTTTGGACGCGAGTTTCGATTGGCGTTAACTTGTAGTATTGGACGACAACATGTCAAGCCGTTTAATTCATTTCCACTTTTACATTTTCACAAAGTTGTCAAGAAAGGATCAC
>RPFO01000154.1:4976145-5206145 GCA_009746045.1 Mesostigma viride
AGCCACCATCCTAACGTTTAAAACCACTGGCAGGACAGTGCAGGTTAATTAATTAATAAAGTAAACTCGTGCTCCCGTTGGGGAGTCATGGAGCACCGAAGTGCTTTTAATCCCTGTGTGTGCACAACTGGAGAAAGGGCAGAGACCCCCAGTCTCCTTCATGCCAAAGGCATGCCACAGCTGCATTCGGGCACGTGAGCTAAACGGACACGCTAACGATCCGGCAATCTGTGGGTGCAATAAGACCCATGTGAGCATGGCATAACAAGGAGCGTGGGCGAGTAGTGCAGGTTAAACATAATGACACGGGTAATGTACACAGGTGTTCACCTCACCACATGCAGGATGAAATTGTATTTTCCAACTGTGTCAGACGTGGCAGAGGAGGAAGAGCTGTTGGCCGACAGCCCTGTACAACTGCCTGGCATCCCAGCGTTGCCCAGTGAGTGGTTGTTTGGAACACCCATGCACTGGTGAGTGTGAGAGCCAACCCCTGTGACACCCAGGTCACCCTTGATGATTGCAGGCAGTCACTGCAGGCTTGGCCCCCTGCAGCAGAGGGTCAATTTGGCAAAACAGGTGATCAGCAACCTATCACTTCTTCACTTGTGGAACTAGCTCAGCCACTAGCTGCACCTTCCAAACGCAGTCTAGCAGAAGCTGTCCGCATTTTACAATCAGCACATAGAGCTTAAGCTCAAACTGCTGCAGGATCAGCTAAGGTGGGTAAGGTTGGGCAATATGACAATAGCCCATTCTTGGTTGCAGTGGACACACAAGCCCAGGTCAGCATTATTAGTGCACTGGCTGTGCCACATTCGCCTTTGGAACCTTCACCCTGGCACCATGTGGCTGATTTCTCAGGACAGTCATCCCTCAAGGTACAAGGTCAGGTAATGTTGACTATACTTGGTATCCCAACCCCTTTCCAGGTATTGGAAGGTTATAAAGGTAATGCATGCCTTGTTGGGTGATCCCTTTCTTTCTTACCCTGGTGTCATTATCTCCAGTGATAAACTAGCCATCCAGGACCTGGGTGGTGTTGCTCTGAATCATTTCAAAATTCCTCTTCAAAAACTTCTTCAAACCAACATTGCTTCTGTAAAATTTGCTACCCCCAAGTATGCTCCAGGGCAAGAACCTTGTGTGGCAGACTTGGTTCATAATAAAAAACTTCATCCATCCTCCTTTGGATTGGGCAAGCATGATGTGGCAAAAATGTCTCCCCTTTCTTATGAACAGATAGAGCAAGACTGTCGCACACACATAGGTTTCCTAAAATGGGTGGAGGCTTTCAACAAGGCCAGGAAAGAATGGGTAGTGCCAGATCCACTTACTTCTTCTCACACTCCACCAGTCACACCTATTGACAAAAAGCCTGCAGGGTGTAAGCACTTGCGCCTGAAGTTTGTGTTAAGCCAGCAGCAGATGGGTCAGTCATTTTTCATGCTAGACCCTGTGTGACAGAGTTCAAGGGGACCACTGATCTGACAGAAGCAGAGCTGTACACGCCAGGCATTCAGCAAACTTCTCTCAAAATCTTGCTGTCTGTCTTTGTACGTGGGTCACCTCATGCAATGACGGGGATGATTATGTATGTAACTTAGGCTACAGACATTAAAAGGGCTTTCTTGAAAGGCTCACCTGAGATAGCACAACAAGTGTGGCATGGTCAGGTGTATGTAGTCTCCACTCCCAGAGTCTGGGCAAAACACATCC
This sequence comes from Mesostigma viride, assembly GCA_009746045.1. Classification (NCBI taxonomy): domain Eukaryota; kingdom Viridiplantae; phylum Streptophyta; class Mesostigmatophyceae; order Mesostigmatales; family Mesostigmataceae; genus Mesostigma; species Mesostigma viride. The sequence goes on from RPFO01000154.1 coordinate 4,977,865, forward strand.
CTCAGCAGTACCTGAAAGCTAACATAGGTGTTGAAGGGCTGCAATCAGCTCCTCGCATTTTCAGGATGTCAGCTCAGGCTGCCAGTGTTTGAAAAGCTAGTGGCTAAATATGATGATATAGACCCTTGCTTCTTTGTGGTCCTTCACCCTCATGGCATTCTCACGTTTGTGTGGCATGTGGATGATCAGCTGATTGCTGGGCCAAGGCGTGCTGTAGATGATTTCATTCAGCAAGTGTCCAAACACTTTGAGATTGGCAAGCAAGTAGAGCTGGGCACCACTGCCATAAAATTTTGTGGCACAATGTTACAACTCCAGCAGCATGAAAGCCAGTGGGTGTGTGCACTATACTCTCCCACCACTGATTATATGCACAGCTGCTTGGAGGTTTTGCAAACAAAAATCAAACCTGGTGCCTGTCCCACCATTAGAGGCAAGCTAGGGTGGTTGTGCTCAACATGTGCACCTCACCTGGCTGTGGTTAGCAGAGTTGATGATGATGTCTTGATGCAAGTAGGTCACAAAACCATCACCAAAACTCTCCAGGAAGGCCCTCCCCTTATCTTGCATTCCTTGGATCTCCACAAAACAATTCACATCCAAGCTATGATGGATAGTTCCATGGAGTCCAGGCAGATCACCAAGTTGCAGGCAAGGGAGTCAGGCTTGTATTTTGTGCAAAATGATGATGCACCCTTATCCCTCATTTCATGGTACAGCCGGTTGCATAGACGCAAGGCTGTCAGCAGCAATGCTGCTGAGTGCAGGGCAGTGGTGTCAGCAGTACTCCATGCAAGATACCTGAATCATGTGCTGGTTTGGTTGCAGATGCAAGCAGGTAGCAGGGCTGGGGTGGTTGCACATTTGCTCACTGACTGACAGTCAGTCAGTCCTCAGCTTCCTTGCTAACCCCTATGCTGTGCACACTGATCTTGACTGGGTGGTCCTCAAACAGGAATCCACCTACTACTGGGAGTCCACACGTCACGTGGAGGACAAGCACAACGCTGCTGACGCACTTACCAAAGTGCCTCAGCAGGCAGCTGATCAGTATCAGCTGCTCTACCACCTGATGAACCCGTATGGCAAGCAGGCAGACCCGTATGGCAAGCAGGTTGAACCCTGCATGCCCCATCGGGGGGACACCTAGCAGGTCCCTGTCAACCAGGGGCACCTAGGCAACCCAGCACCCCTTGACTTGGGCAGGTCCAAGGGGCAGGTCGTGCTCCCTGTAAGGGTGGTTTGGTGGAGTCTGTCTTTTTCTGCATCTGTTTGCCCTATGCCAGTAAAATCTCTTTGATTTTTTACACACAATGGAATTTCGTGCTGCTCACTTTCATAGGTGGGCAGGGGTTGTATCATCTTCTCCTTGTTTATTAAGGTTGTGTGCCTTGGTAGATAGGCCCTGAGCTCAGTGGCTCAGGTGCCTCCCATTCAAGTGGAGGGTCAAATCTCCCTAGACAGGTGGTTTCCCAGGACCCCAGTTCACACTGCTGAGGGCTCCCTAGGACACCTGGCCTCACTGTTCCGCAGTGGCAGTAAAGGCATGGATGCTGTCATGTTGCCCCAGCCTGGCTGGGTGCTATGCTTTCTGAGGGGGCGATGATGATGGAACAACATGGGACCTCTTAAACGCTTTACCTTGGCCATTTTTTTGACAGTGGCACTCTATGCTGGTGAAGCACTCCCTGGATAGGCAGGCAGACATGATTCTCTCCCTTATGGGCTCACGAGGAGGAGGAACTCCCCGGGTCTGTTGAGCTAAACTTGATGCCACCAGAAGTATTGCACAAGTTCTGGGGCCCATTTTTTTTTTCAGTCCAGATGTTGCAGTATATGGGTGTCACTTGCTCAGTACCTCAGTCAGCTTGGAGTCAGTCTCCTAGCTGGGCAGGTTCAGGCTTGAAGTCGCTAGCCTTCAACCTGAAAGGAAAACATAATGGGAGTTAGATGAGATGCTTAGGCTGACACACGGATTTCCGGCCTGAGTTAGGTTAAATATAGTGCCGGAACCTTTTGCCGCCTGAGGCAAATCGGTCCGTCACACTATTTTGCCCGGAATAACCACTTCCGAGCACCCAAGTTAATTCGGCCGAATTAACTTGGGTGCTCGGAAGTGGTTATTCCGGGCAAAATAGTGTGACGGACCGATTTGCCACAGGCGGCAAAAGGTTCCGGCACTATTTAACCTAACTGCCTGCGCGCTGCGTATTGCCTACCGCGGCTGAGCGGGACACCTCAGTACTGTACGGCAGGTCGTACGGTCCTGAGGTGTCATGTGGACTGTTGTGCCGTTTGTGCCAGACTGTGCCTAGACTCTAGCTCGACCCGCCAGATCCGGGTTATCCGGGTCTGACGGGCCGAGTGTAGTTGATGCTACACTGTATGTAGTGACGTGGTCGCATGGCATTGCAGTGTACAGTTGTCCACTGGTAGACGCTGTAGTCGGCGTTGCCATAGGCATATAGGCGTAGCACTGGGGAGTGCCACAGCACCGAGCTGCCCACGCACACGTACACCGCGTTCCATTCTGAGCCCGTTTGGCTTTCGACGTATTATTTACATAATACATCTTCTCTTCATTCCCATTTTCAGTGAGTTGTTCGCCTTAGTCCGTCTTCCAACTTACGGGACTATCGTTCCGGGGTTGATACCTGCCTGAGAAGCTAGGGAAGGGAATCGCTATGCTATGGGCTACTTGCTGTTATCACTGATCCGGGTCTGACGGGCCGAGTGTAGTTGATGCTACACTGTATGTAGTGACGTGGTCGCATGGCATTGCAGTGTACAGTTGTCCACTGGTAGACGCTGTAGTCGGCGTTGCCATAGGCATATAGGCGTAGCACTGGGGAGTGCCACAGCACCGAGCTGCCCACGCACACGTACACCGCGTTCCATTCTGAGCCCGTTTGGCTTTCGACGTATTATTTACATAATACATCTTCTCTTCATTTCCCATTTAATTCAGTGAGTTGTTCGCCTTAGTCCGTCTTCCAACTTACGGGACTATCGTTCCGGGGTTGATACCTGCCTGAGAAGCTAGGGAAGGGAATCGCTATGCTATGGGCTACTTGCTGTTATCACAGCGTAGGCCCTGGGGCATTATCATTTACCTGAGTTCTTCGCATCTGTTCATACACAAAGGGTTAAGACAGACATGGATTCATTGATTTATTTAGAATACTGCCCGTTGAGGTTACGTCGAGTGATTGACAATGTCCGAACCTGTCATCTGACCTCCATCCTCGCTGCCTTTATGCCAAGCAGTGCCACTCGGTCGGCGCTGCTGATCCAACCCTTGTTGTGGCCCAGAATATTCCACGCTAAACGCTCAGAATATTCCATGCTTAATTTACGTTACTGTAGTGGGCCAAACTACGGGTTGAACATAGGGCTGATCCGGCCAGGCGGCCACTCTCCATGTCCTTGGCAACAATCGTTGCACTATATGCCTCGGACATACATCTATCGACATATCTCCCAATATCGCCAATATTACCTCTAGATATCAGTCACCGACACACACGTAGCCATGTATGCCCAAAGGTGCTGACTTCGAATCACTCTAGGCAACATTTGTCGATAGTATAGCTACTCTTTTGCTCGTGTCTTTTTACCTATTCATCCTTTTGCCAAACTTCCAAGTGCTCGCTAGGCTCGACCCTAGTCGGCACGCTACAACGTAGTGGACAAAAATGAAGACCAGCGGGAACCCATCAGGGCTAATGCGACGCACCTACTCCACCAGCCGGCGCGCGACAAAGACAGCCATGACAGACTATGTTACAGCCACGACGGAAACCCATAGTGAGACTCACCCAGGTCACAGGTGAGGGTCCAGCGCAGCACGGAGCCTGTGCAGCTGATCACATGCGCATGAACACCTTTAGCGCGGCGCTCTGGAGGCAGACACCCCGATAGTTACCGCCGGGGTCAGCAGCAGAACCCTTCCTGTACAGCTTGACTCGGATGGCCGTCTGCCACTCAGCAGGCGGGGGCTCATCAGAGAGCTGAGAACATGGTTGCAGAACGCCAGCAGAAGCTCCCGCTCCGCAAGGTGGGGCCGTCTTAAGCAGCTCGCGGCCGAAAGGTGGTCGGCACCGACCGCTGCATCGTATCGCAAGCGAGCAAGAGCGCCGTCAAATTCCTCCATTGAAAGTGAAGGGGTGAACGACGTTGGTGGCTGCCAAGGCAGCCCTCCTTCAAGGCGGGGACCGACTTGCCGGTACGTAGTCCGCAGCCGAGGAGTCAGGAGGGCGCCGCGGGCGGCGGAAAAAAAAAATCATGATCTCTTGAAATTTCATGTTTACATCTTTCTTGTGGCCAGTGGGATGGTGTAGAGGGTGTGATTATCATGGATGACGTCTATACAGTTGCCCTTGGTTGCCTTATTATGGAAAGATGTACAGTTCACATGGTTGATAGATGCGTGAAAGTTTTTTTTCAGTCATAAAAGCAGTCACTAGCATCTGTCCCAGACTGTTGGATATACCAGAACCCCCATGTGGTTTTGGTTGTTTGCAGTGTATTAGAGCTTGCCTGAGGATATAATGCTGTGTCAGTACGCCATGGCTGAGTTTTAGTTATTATGCTTTTTCCTCAGTGAACTGAATTTCTATCACTTGTTGGGCTTTCTCTGCATGTGAGCCTTTAGCCCTTTACTACAGTTAGCTGCCTGCCGCCTGCTGACATGCAAACTGATAGAGTTCCTGTGGTCAGAAACACGAGTACTCCTCAGGTGATTCCCTGTTTTCAAGCTCTCTCTCTCCGCGTGCCGAGTCTGTGAATCGAGTGCACCAGATATATTACAGACAGTGTGTGCGTACCGAGAGTACTCATCTTCTTCAGTTCTCACAGTCAGTTAGGAGGGCTTTGAGTATTCGCAATTAAGGCCTATGGAGTGGCCTAATGGTGTGCATCTTTCGGAGCAGTGGACATCATGAACAGTCTGAGTTGCTAGGGTGTGTCAAGGACGTTTTGTGGCTGTCATGACAGGGATGCAGCAGATGAGCATTCATTAAGTGTGGAGTTTACTGGTGACTTTTGTTGCTCTATCTCGGCTCACTGCTTCTCGATTGCTTGCCTTTGTTATTGATCCTCGTCACTGACAGTCCTCTGACCCCCTTTTGATCTTTCCTTGCTTGCTACATAATCCTTGTCTTGGGAAGATCTCATCTCTCACCTCTGTTCATTTCTTTGTATATCTTGCGGCCTCGATCCGTGAGTGGACTGTGTGGGATCCTCTCAATGTCCATGTCTGAGAGCCTCCCTCTGATTGAGGTTTGCGTACCGACAGTATCAGTGCTGGCATCTGTACCCTGAGTGCCTACTCACTCACGAGTTCAGTTGTGCATTAATTATGCAAGGCGCCTTGCTATCGCTCTTGAGTATAGTTATCTGTGCTGACTGACCCCTTCAGTCCGCCCTTGAGCTGCCCCACAGTACACCAGTTTCCTGCGGGACACATGGAGAATTCTTGTGCCAATATCTTACCTATGATGGGGTTGTGATCCTGTTGTTGAGAGTCTTAACGTGCTGGAGCCGTGAGCTCTCTTTGTGGTTGACCCAGCTCATCAGCCTTACCCTCTGCTTGACAGCAATCTGCAACATTATGGCCTTCTTGTCAAGAACTAATATATGTTGTGTGGTCTCACAGGAATATCTTATGGAGGGACCCTTTCCACCTGGTTGTTTTGTGGGTTTGATTGAGATGCCTTCACCCTACATACTGTCACCTTGACAGCGTTGGCTGCCCCGGGCCCCCCTTCCTGTGCCGCACCCATGACTGTCTTTTGACAAGGCCTTGCTTGAGCAGATTGTTGGCAGTATGCATGCTGGTTGCATCCAGTTAATCAGTGGCGGATTGGGGAAAGAGTTCGTCTGCTGGTGGTATCCAGTTCACCATGCATGCAGAGGCAGCATAATATCTGTTTGGCCACTTGCCTTCTAGTTGTTTCCCGTTTACCAGAGGCTGCCAGATGGATGAATACGCTTTCGTGCTGCAGTTGTCTCCATTTTACCAGCTGTTAAGTAATTGGACCAATGATGGCTCTGCATGATCAATGATGTGCTGAATTGCCTTTGTCTAATTAAGGTGTCACTATAACACAGTCTTGGTGGCAATGAGTGATGCATTGAGCCTCAGTGATGGCCGTCGCTGTCTTGGGTGACTTGAGTAGTTCCAAGACAGTTGGTCGCTCTCACCATTCCAGTTGAGAGAGACTGATGAGTGTGCCTTGTTCTTTTACCGCCACTCGTTTGTGGGTTGAGATGTGGCTGCAGGCTTTCCCTCACCCTAGCCCCCTGAGTCTTGTCTCAGAGGGGAGGAGATCTTCTATGAGGTCTATGGCAGATGGATCTATGGCGGCCGGCCGGTCTATGGCTGCCGAGTCATCCTCAGGCGCTTCGACATGCAGCCGGAGGAGACCCCAGACTCAGACTCTTCTCGACGAGCTGAAGAAACAACTCTAGACATGCATGGAGCTGCCAGGTGCGACACTGCAGGGAGCCTACCGCCTGCCCCATCCACGGGACAAGGCTGGGCCCCCTCCAGTGGTCCTCACCTTCAGCGACATATCACAGCCCGAGTTCGGTTCCACCAGTTCGAGGTGTTTATATATCACCGGCGGGCTTCAAAGTGCCGGACGGCAGGCGGTACCACCATTCCGTGGCAGCTTGGCCCAGTTTGCTACCGGCTGGCACACGTTTTCAGTGAATTTTGGGCTCCAGATTTAAATGCAACGTGCGGTTTGAGGCAGGGGAAAACATGCGTGGACGATAGGAATTATAGCACCGGCGGGCTTCAAAGTGCCGGACGGCAGGCGGTACCACCATTCCGTGGCAGCTTGGCCCAGTTTGCTACCGGCTGGCACACGTTTTCAGTGAATTTTGGGCTCCAGATTTAAATGCAACGTGCGGTTTGAGGCAGGGGAAAACATGCGTGGACGATAGGAATTATAGCACCGGCGGGCTTCAAAGTGCCGGACGGCAGGCGGTACCACCATTCCGTGGCAGCTTGGCCCAGTTTGCTACCGGCTGGCACACGTTTTCAGTGAATTTTGGGCTCCAGATTTAAATGCAACGTGCGGTTTGAGGCAGGGGAAAACATGCGTGGACGATAGGAATTATAGCACCGGCGGGCTTCAAAGTGCCGGACGGCAGGCGGTACCACCATTCCGTGGCAGCTTGGCCCAGTTTGCTACCGGCTGGCACACGTTTTCAGTGAATTTTGGGCTCCAGATTTAAATGCAACGTGCGGTTTGAGGCAGGGGAAAACATGCGTGGACGATAGGAATTATAGCACCGGCGGGCTTCAAAGTGCCGGACGGCAGGCGGTACCACCATTCCGTGGCAGCTTGGCCCAGTTTGCTACCGGCTGGCACACGTTTTCAGTGAATTTTGGGCTCCAGATTTAAATGCAACGTGCGGTTTGAGGCAGGGGAAAACATGCGTGGACGATAGGAATTATAGCACCGGCGGGCTTCAAAGTGCCGGACGGCAGGCGGTACCACCATTCCGTGGCAGCTTGGCCCAGTTTGCTACCGGCTGGCACACGTTTTCAGTGAATTTTGGGCTCCAGATTTAAATGCAACGTGCGGTTTGAGGCAGGGGAAAACATGCGTGGACGATAGGAATTATAGCACCGGCGGGCTTCAAAGTGCCGGACGGCAGGCGGTACCACCATTCCGTGGCAGCTTGGCCCAGTTTGCTACCGGCTGGCACACGTTTTCAGTGAATTTTGGGCTCCAGATTTAAATGCAACGTGCGGTTTGAGGCAGGGGAAAACATGCGTGGACGATAGGAATTATAGCACCGGCGGGCTTCAAAGTGCCGGACGGCAGGCGGTACCGCGACCGCAGCGCGTTGGGGGGCTGCCGCCCCCCAAACCCCCCGCGTGGGGGGCTCCGCCCCCCACACCCCCCGCCCCCCCCCTCGGTGGCTGCCACGCCTGCCCTGATTGTTCATGGACGACCCACGACCCCCTTCGCCCAACGGCTCCCCCGCTCCCCGGTTGGCGCCTCGGCGGTCCTCTCGGCTTGCGGCCCTTCTTGCGGAGGTGGGCGACCCGGCTGCGGGGGGCTCGGGCGCCCCGGTCTCCCCCTCCTTGGTCTGCGAGGTCTGCCGGAGCGGGCACCGCGGGCACCACATGTTAGTTTGTGATGCTTGCAATTCCGGGTGGCACTTGCAGTGTCTTACTCCCCGGCTCTACCGGGTCCCGCCGGGCTCCTGGACGTGCCCGCGCTGTCCCCCCCGGCGGGCCCCCGGGCTGCCCTCCCCGCTGGGTGCTCCGGCCCCCTGCCCCGTGTGCCCCCCTGCCGAGGCCCTCGGGGCGGGCCGTGGCCTGCCCGATGGGGCCGCCGTTGCTCGGGCCCTGGCGCCCTCGGCCCCGGGGCCCCACCCGTCGCCTGGCCCCGCCGACGGGGGCGCGGCGCTGTCGCCTGGGCTGAGCCCGGCCGACCCCCGGCGGGCCTGGCGACCCCGGCGCCCGCCCCCGGCCCCTCGCTCCCCGACGCTCTGGCCTCCCTTCCCCCGGCCGCGGTTGGCCACCCAGCCGCCACCCCCGTCCTTGCCGCGTGGGACGGCGGCCCCCGGGCCCACGCGTTCACCTCGTGGCCGCCCTCGCACATTGTCGGCGTGGTGGGCCGCGCCACCTTTTCTTGGGCGTACTGCCCTTTGTTGCTGGACGCGGTCGGGCTCCAGGCCGCCTTCCCCTCGCTCCCTAGGCCCCCGGCCTTCCTGGCCCTAGTTGCGCAGGTGCGGGCGACATTTCTTTCCGCCGCCCCCCGGTGACGGCCTCGACTCTTTGGGGGTATGTCTTGGAAGGATATCACGCCGGCTGCCGGCTGCCGTGGCATCTCCCGGCCGCCCGGCAGGAAGAGCTGCTTTCCCTGGACGAGCGGGTGGGTCAGGCGGTGGTCGAGTTCGTCACGGCGGTGGCTCGAGACGCACAGGTCTCGGTGCGGGCGGCCTACCTCGCGGGCGGCGCCGACCTGGGCCTCATGTCCCCGCGGCAGCTTCGCCTCTTCTTGGACGCCCAGGCCCCGCCTCCCGGCCCGGTTGCCAGTGGGGGCTTTCTCATCACCTCCCTCAGCCTGGCGCAGGCCGCCATGCTGCGTGTGGAGTTCGGGGCCCCCATCGCGGTTCAGGGCGGCCAGGCCATCTTGGTGGACTCGGCCGGGCGCGCCCAGCCCCTAACCGCGGGGACGCCTGTTTCTGCCTTCCTCCACGACATCCTGGAGTTGGCAGGCATCCCGCACGAATGGCACCCCGCGGCTGACCAACCGGTCGGCATCCTCTCGCGCGCCCAGATTGCCGCCTCCCGGGTTGCTGGGAGGCCGGCTGGGACCCGCCCCCCCTCATGTCCGGTCCCTTCTGGAGGGGGACGACCCCGAGTCGGGCTCCTGTGCCATCTGCCTTGAGCCCTTCCGGCCGGGGGATGGCTTGTGTCGCCTGCCCGCGTGCGGCCACACATTCCATCAAGCGTGCATCGCGCGCAGCTTGCTCCACTCCGTGCCGCGCTGCCCGTTGTGCCGGGCTGTTGTGCCGCCCCCTGGGACTGCGCTTCCTCTCGGCCCGCCCCCGGTCTCGCTGGGTCCCCTGCCGGGTCCCCACCGGGCCCCGGGGCCAGCTGCCTCCCCGACCCCTCGGCCTCCGCCCCCGGCCTCGTTGCCGGGGCCTGGGGTGGTCGCGGGCGCGCTGGCGAGTCCCCCTGGGAGGGGCGCCGGCGTTCTCGATCCCCCTCCGCTGGGGGTCTCCCCGGTGGGCACTGCCTCCTCCGTGGCCCCGGCGGGCCTGCCGGGCGCTGGTCGGGTCGTGGTGCGCGCGCCTGCCGGCCCGGCTGGGGAGACGCCGCAGGCCCCACGTCCTGCCTTTGCTGGCGCCGCTCCCCGCCACTCAGCGCCCGCCGACGGCCTTCACCGGTGTGCCGTGCTGCTTCCCACGGGGTCCCCGTGTGCGGGTGTGTTCCACAACCGTAACCTCCTCTGCCAGCACCTTCGCGCTGTGCACCCCGATCTCGGCGCGGCGGATCTGCAGGCCATGAGCTGTTACCGGTGCCCGGAAGCTCACTGCCAGCGGGTGTACTCCATTCACGGGCGCGCTCAGCACGCGCGCGCCTGTGTTGCTCAACGGCCCCTCAACCGGCCAGCAGTCCCGGCCCCCTCCCCCCTCCCGCCTCGGCTCCCCCGGCTCCCAGCCCCCGCCGCCCGACTACTCGGCCAGTTGGCGTTGGCTTGACACGGTCCCTGGGATGCATGCGCCATCAACCCGACGTCTACCCTGACCGACCTCCCCCACCGCGCGCGTAGCCTTTTCGCGCAATGTGCAATCGTTTCTCTCCGGCGCATGCACGCCGCTCCGGACGACCCGCTGGGCTTTAAACTGCACATGGTGACCCCCCGCCTGCTCCTCACCCCTCTCGGGCGTGGTGTGCGCGGCCTCCAGGGTGCGGTTATTGCCCGTTGCCGACGCTTTCTGCAGGGGGACTGGGAGGGGCTGTTTGGCGTGCCGCCCCCGCGCACGGCCCGGCTGTCGGGGGAGGTCAACTTCGAGCGGGTGGCCGCCGACGTCATCCGCCTCGTCCGCGAGGGGCAGCTCAGCCGGGCCATGACCCGCTTGGAAATGGCCAAGCTCGCCCCCGCCAATGCGGCTACCCTGGCGGCCTTGGAGGCTCTTCACCCTGCGGAGCCCGGATTCCAGCTGCCCGTGCCGGACCCCCTGCCGGCCCCCCTCCGGCTGGACCGCGACTGCTTCCTGGAGGTGATGCGTGAGGTCCCGCGGGCTTCCTCTACCGGGCCGTCGGGCTGGCGCTACGAGCACTTGGAGGTCCTGGTGGGGCATGGGGGCGAGGACATTCTCTTTGACACCCTCATTGACCTGGCGGCTGGTCGCGTTCCTCCCGCTGCGCGCGAGTGGTTAGCGGGCGCTCGCCTCCTCGCTCTGCTCAAGGGTGTCTTGCCCCCCCCGAGGGCAAGGTGCGCCCGATCGCCTGCGGTGAGGTGCTCCGCAAGCTCGTGGGCAAAGTGATCTGCCGCCAAAAGGCGCCCGAGCTCCGTGCCTTTTTCTGCCCGCCCCTCGCAGCGGGTGAGACCTCGGTGGCGGCCCAGCTGGGGGTGACGACTCCAGGCGGGGCGGATATCCTCATCCATTCGGTGCAGGCCTACCTCGAGGCCCACCCCACCCACGCTGTCGTCAAGGTCGACTGCCACAACGCGTTCAACAGTCTGTCCCGCGCCAGCATGTTTGCGGCCGTCATGGAGTCCTTCGAGGACTTGTACGCTTGGACAGCCGTGTGCTACGGCCAGCCCGGCCAACTGGTTCACATCATGGAGGACGGCACTCGCGGCGGCCTGCTGTCGCGGTCGGGCACCCAGCAAGGGGACCCCCTGGGACCCCTGTACTTTGCCGCCCCCCTCCAGGGTTGCCTCCAAGCGGTCCATGCTGCCCACCCGGCGGTCGCTATTCAGGCCTACTTGGATGATATCTACCTTCTGGGCCCTGTGCCGGACACCACCGCGGCTCTGCTGGCACTGCAGACCGCGGTGGCCGACATCAACCTCCAGTTGACCCTTGCCAAGTGCGCGGTGTACTCGCCCCAAGGTGATTGCTCCGGCTTTCCGCCCCAGCTCTTGGGCCGGGACGAGCGCCTCCATGGGTTGGATGTCCTCGGCGTTCCGGTTGGCGACCCCGCGTTTGTCATCGATGCTCTGCGGGCCGCCCTCGAGGCACGCACTGAGGTACTGCCCTTGATTGCGCGCCTTCATGATTCGCAGACCAAGGGTCTGCTTCTGTGGTTTTGCGCTCACCCTCGCGTCGTTCACTGGCTCCGGGGCGCTCTTCCGTCTCAGGTCCGGCTGGCCGCCGAGGGCCACGACGAACGCATCCAGTCGGCCTTGGCGCAGCTGGTCCCGGGCCCCGACCTCCCGCCACATGCTATTCGCATTGCCTCCCTGCCTGCACGGATGGGTGGCTGCGGTCTGACTCGTGCCGCCCGGCTGGCCCCAGCAGCCTTTTTGGGCTCCGTCGCTCAGTCGTGGGCGGAAAGCTGCCGGCTCCTGCCCCTTTTGGCAACGGCAGCGCCTGACCTCCTGGACCCCAGCAGCCCTTTGCCCTTCGTCACCGCCATCCAGGAGGCCTATGCTGAGATCCAGCAGGCCTGTTCTCCCGTCCGTGCCGCTCAGGCGGTACAGCGCCACCTCCCTCGCGGCACTCCCTCGGTCGCCTCCGTTCAATCTCCCGCCGCATTCCCTGCTCGCGTCATCGATAAACACCAGAAAACCTACGCGGGTATTCTGCACACGGCTGATTGGATTGCTCTTTTCGCGGACCTCAACGCCCAGGGACGTGCGTGGCTGTTCTCGCTTTCCTTGCGGAGTGTGGGCTCGGCGTACCTTCGTGCTCTTCCCATGGCCCCCCCATTCGCCTTGGCTCCCAGCCACTACTCGGTGGCGCTCCGGCACCAGCTATTTGCCCCGCAGCCTCTTGTTCCGGCCGGGCGGCCTTGTGGTAGCTGTGGGCAGCCGCTGGATCCCACGGGGACTCACTACCTTGCCTGCATGGGGGGCCAACAGAATCAGAATTGGTATTTGTATTTGCACACTGTCCTCCTGACGGTGGTGCTCGCCATGATTCGGTCGGTTTTCCCCCACGCGAACATCCGGTCCGAGGATGCGGATGGCGCTGCCTTCTATTCCCCCAACCACCGGCCTGACATCGTGGTGCTGGACTTTGAGGGGGGTGGCCGGCATCTGCTTATTGACGTTTCGGTGGCGCGGCCCTTGGCTCTTAGCCACGTGGCTGGGGCCTCCCTCACGGCAGGTTACACGGCGGACCGGGCGGAGCGGGCCAAGCTCCTGGCCTACGGCGACGTCGGGCACCATCGTGTGGTGCCCTTTGTCCTGGAGGAGTTTGGGGCCATGGGGCCCCTGACCTCCGCCTTCTTCAAGGAGTGTTGCCGGCTCCGGGAGGACCGGCTGGACCTGGAGGGCCAGCGGGCCCCATGGTCGGCGCGGACCTGGACGTCATATTGGCGTCAGCGCTTGTCGGTGGCGCTGACTCGGGCCATGGCGGACATCATGCTCCGCCGTACGCGGGCTGATTTTGCGGTGCAGCAGGGCTATTAGGTTCCTCCCGTTAGGCGTTTCCATTGGTCTTATCGTACTTCGTAGTATAGAGCTTTGACATGGCTCTGTATATAGGTTTATAGCTGGGCGTTTGCTTTGGTTTGAGTGATTTCACTCTGCTGTAAGTAATTATATTTTTAATATATATCGCCGCAATAACTATATTTCACTCTGCTGTAAGTAATTATATTTTTTAAATATATATCGCCGCAAGAAGCTGGTGAACACCTCCTGGTCGCTTGACGACGACCTGACGCCAGGCCAGCAGCAGCAACGCCGCGATCAGTGGCCCGACTACATCCGCCACAAGACCCACCCTGAGAAGCCCCAACAGTTTTGTCCAGGCTGACACCCAACAGTTTTGTCCTCAATTGAGGACAGTGCAATACTGTCCTGGCTGACAGTGCAATACTGTCCAAGTGTACTGGCGGGGCGGGGACCTTTATGTCAACAAGAAACTGTGGAAGCCCCCCCGGGCTCCCCCGGGATAGAGCACTCAAGCTAGCTGTCTAGATGGGGGCAATCGATTATGGGATAGCTTAGGCATTACAGCACTTGAAATGATATTAGCGCCCAGCGGTATTAATTAATTAATTAATTAATTAAACACGTGCTCCTGTTGGGGAGTCACGGAGCACCGAAGTGCTTGTAATCCCTGTGTGTGCACTACAGGAGAAAGGGCAGAGACCCCCAGTCTCCTTCATGCCAAAGGCATGCCACAGCTGCATTCGGGCGCGCTAGCTAAACGGACAGGCTAACGATCCGGCAAACTGTGGGTGCAATAAGACCCATGTAAGCGTAGCATAACAAGTATAGCGTGGGCAAGTAATCTGAACATAGCCAGGGCGTAGCATGGCTGTACTAGGACTAGGCTAAGGCTATGGCTGGTTGCCCAGCGGTATAGTACCTTCAACTAGCTCTGGCACCTTGTGGCCATCCGCTTGCGCCTTAGCCGACGTCTTGAGCCCACCTCAGGTGAGCCGGGCTCACCTTTGTAGCATAAGCTATGCGTCAGCGCCTACCTATGGTATTGCACTGGTTGTATTGCACCCACAGTGTTGCGCCCCGGCACCATGCTGTGGAGAGAGCGCTCTGTGGCCTGCCCACCTGCGGCAGTGAAAGAAGCTAGGGCGCCGGCCCTCCCTCCTTCTCGCTGTGTATATAGGGTTGAAGGTTCCCTTTACTCTGTATTGGCACCCACGTGACGCAGTCACGTGCTTATTAACTAATTAATTATTAATGGCAGATGGACATCACTATTTGCCTGTCAAACTGATTGGGATTTTCAGTTTCTTCTTTTGTTACCTCAATTAGATCCCATTCTGTCCTCGTGACCTGTGCCTTCTTCATGGCAGGCTTGCCGTGTGGTCACCTGACTGAGGGCCTTCAGGACATTTTCTGTCTTCCAGTTCTGGGCCTATGGTCTACATGACAATTGTGGTCAGAATGCTTTGGTCAACAAGTTATGCTTCCAGTGGTTGACATCCGGAGTCTTCCTGCTGCAGTTTTTCTTCTTGGAGACGATCTAGTGTTTGACCTGCAATCCAGTATGTGGACCTTGGATGGAGAATCTGGAGTGGCCAGATTTGCATGGGATGGAGAATCTGGAGTGGCCAGATTTGGATGGGTTGGAGAATCTGGGGTTGTCTCCTTGATATTTTGGAGATCAGTTTTTACTACCTGCTTTCTATGGACCCAGTTTGGGATGTGCAGATACGGCACAGTTTTTGCTGCTTGTGGGATAGGCAGAGAGAATCTGTTATGATGCTTACTGTAATGGGCATTGCAGATCCAGGAGTGAGCCCTCTCAACACTGTGGTTCCTCATTCTCTGCTTATGTGTCATTTGAGGCTATACTTGCCTTCTTCAGAAGACACTTCCTGTACCAGCAGATCCAGTTTCAGTTATTTTTCCAGTTCCAGATCTGCCTCCAGTTGCATGCTATTTCCAGTTCCAGCTCCAGTCCTGTTTCCAGACTGTTCCAGTCTTCATGGCTTAAAGGGTAGGGAAACATGCCATGAACTACACCCAGATGTCGCTGGCCGACCTAGTGGTCCCAGCCCAGTTTGAACACCGCATCCACTCTCTCTCCCTTCTTTGGACTGCCATGCAGGACAAGACGCGGTGGCAGAAGATTGTCAAGGCTCACACGCCAGCCCCTGTGGGCAAGCCACCTCCCCCCAAGAGGAGGAGGCATTTTGATGAGTAGTGTAGTTAGGCTTTTCTAGACTAGATAGCTTAGAGTTCGGTTAGTTCGATTATGCGGCTTCCTCCACTCCACCCATCCATCATGGAATATGTGCTACATGATCTCCCAACGGAGGCATGTTATAATTTAATTTTTAATTTAATTTAATGGCTTAAAGCCGGTTGTTCCTTTTACCTGTCTTGTTTGATACCAGTTGCGATGACATGTACTTGGATGGAACTAGGGTCTTTTCTTTGTCATAAGTTGCAGGATGAGCCCAGTAGCAGTTAGTCTTTTCTCTGGCTGGAGTCCCAGGAGCAGACAGTAGTTGATTTTGAGTTTTGGGTTTTATTTGGTGTTATTTCTGTGTTTTGAGTTTTGTGGTAGTGTGACAACTTCCTCCCCAGATAGGTCAGTTGTGTGTTATGTGTTCAGGCTGTGAGTCTTGCCCATGAACTCAGGTCCCAAGAGGGTTGATGACGCCTTTGTGGTCGAGACTTAAGGCCTGGAGGGATGACTGGGTCATGTGGCCAGCACCTGTGATTTGCAGACCATTTCCTTTGTCCATAGACTCAGATCCTTGCAGGGTCAATGATGCCGTGTTGGCTGAGACGTGAGGCCTGTGGGGATGCTGGCAGTCATGCGACTGGTCTGTTTGGCAGAGCTGGTAGATCTGTTCTTTGGCGGGAGGAATGTAACAGTATTTTCTGACAGCGTGTATACTGTTACATCCAAGTATGCCAACTTGGCGTTCAGCATTCAGTGTAATCTGACTGACGTAATTTAGGATCTTTGTGACTTAACTGGGGTGTAAAGCATATCCAGAGAGAACCTTACTGGTTTGTCTGTGTTCTGATTGGCTGAGACCTGTGAGATTGCGTTGGACTCCACTGTGTCGAAGGAGACATAAGCTTTGCCTGTTTGTCAGCATAGCCATCAAGCGGATACCCCAATCATGTGTCGTTATTTCTAATAACCAAACATTCTCACTTCAGGCCCTGTTGTTGGACAGCCATATCCAGTAGATTATAGCTAGGTTTCGCGGCTTCGCCCACCTCCATCCATCCAGCAAGGAATATGTGCTACATGATCTCCCAACGGAGTCATGTTATAATTTAATTTAATTTTTTAAATATCCAGTAGACAGGAAGTCTCGTGTCTGTACGAACAAGCAGAGAGACGCCCGACCAAAAGGGGACCACCGCTCTCTACCGACGGAGTAAGGTCTTGTAGGAAACTCCTCTAGACAAGAAACGACCACCCTCTAGGATTCCTGGAGAGTGCTAGGGATTTCCCCTGTCTCTTGGGATTTGAGAAGTCTGTTCTGTCTTCGATGACAGGAGGTAAAAGATCTGTATATTTAGTGGAGCAGAGGCCACCATTTCATTCTGTTACAGTTGGGGCATGATGCAGACGATATTTGTAACTTTTGTGTAATTATTTTTCTAATGAGATTAGCATAGTACTCCGTGGCATGCCCATGCGCATGACCCGCAAGTACTTACTAATGCTCCCACACTTACTAATGCTGTAAGAATATCTCAATGAGACAACCAGCGCTAATCTGTAAGCATATCTGCCCATTGTGTTACTCTTATTAGAACGTGCGTGTAATTTGCAGCCTCCAGATATGATGCTTATTCCGGCTCATCAGTCATTTGGCCACTGCGTACGGCAACCCAGGCAACCCACAAGCATTTGCCAGAATACTCTCCCTACTAACTATCACACTTAGTCTGTAGCAGGCTTCACTGGTTTCACACAGCAGCTGAGAGGTACACTAAAGAATTGTCCACAGCGTGCGTAGCCCATTCCACTGTGTCAGAGCCTGCATTCAATTTATGCCGCCACAAGGAAGCTCGCCTGCATGAAGCAAGCCACACTGAGCTCCGGTTCGTCTATATACACTAGTCCGTCCAGCAGGTTGCTGCTGCGGGCCGCATGGACGCGCCATTTCCCAAAAGAATGCGTCGCCACAAAGCATAAATCCTGTCCTTTAAGACAGGATCTCATGGCAAGGAAACGACAACACGGTGTATCCCACCTAGCCTTCCATCATGTGGCAGGTGAGTGCCCTTCCTGCATCAAACTAAATCTAGTTACCACCCAAAACAAATACACAGACAGCCCCCAACACAGGATAAAACGCCATCACAATGATAACCTAGCTGCCACACTGGCCAGGGTTACCCCACCAGCCGCTCAATGCTCGACGGCCCTTCGCTGGCCGGCGCCAAGTCGCGGTGGTAGACAAATACCTCCCCGTCAGGCGTGCGGATAATGCGCAAGTCCTCGTCCAGGTATGGCGTGTACATGGTGATGGTTGCAGCGCCCGTGTGCTTGCGGCTGGTGCTGCCCCGCAGGCTGCCCCAGGACCCCAACAGCGTGAGCAGCGGCTCCACCGGGATGGGCAGCCGGTCCAGCAGCGGCGCCACGTTGCAGTCGCGCAGCTGCGTCGTGCGCACCGTCACCTGCGGGGGGGGGGGGGGAGATCAAGGCCAGGGAATGAAAGGCTGTGCCACATGAGTGAGGGGAGGAAGGACATCTCACCCATAGGGAAGCTGCGCGACGCTGGACGGCATGCCCCCATGGAACACGCGGCGGCGTCTGGGCATCCACCGTCATGGCTTCTGGCAGATGCCCAGCTGGCCCACAGGCCTACAGCCCACACAACCAACGAAGGAAACACTAGGACGCGTGCCACGACGACCATCGTGCAGATGGTTCGTAGACAGATATGTTTTCTGCATTAGCTTGATAACGACCGCGGCTGCGCAGGCAAGAGGGGCCCCTCCCTTTCTCCCCCCCCACACACACCTCAGCCGTGGCAGGCCCCGTGACCGCTAGCGTGGACGTGGTGGTGAGCCGCAGCCGGATGCCGTCGGCGAGCGCGGTCAGCAGCGCCACATCCATCTCCGACACCAGCAGGCCGCGCGCCGCGTCCACGTGCTGCGCGATGCGCGGGCCCAGGGTCACCTGCAGTGGCTGCCGCATGCTGTTCAGAAAGGAGTAGAGCGGCTGGGCGGCCTCCTCCTCGCCCAGGATCTCGTCAAGCACACCCTGGAGCGCCCAGAAGAAGGGGGAGGAGCGCCACTCCTGAGGTACAGAAAGGGGGGGGGGGAGGACGCAGGGTGCAGGCAAATAGGAGAGCGAAACGGCCACATTACTCGACGGGCTAACGGACAACTATTGTTAGGCTAACGCACGCATATTCATAGCCACGCGAGCAAAGCGCGCGGCGCATCAACGGCTGGCAGCGGGTGAGAGCAGGGAGGCGTCGCCAGAGAACCGGCGCCACCGTTCTCCATGGCCATGATGAGTACACACCCACACCGACCGTTCTCCATGGCCATGATGAGTACACACCCACACCGACCGAACGGCTTCCTCGGAGACCAGGTCTGCCCTGACATTGCCAGCTTGCACAATACCAGTCACCGAAACCACAGCCCTTCACGTGTGTGGCCGCAGCTGTGCAGGCACTTGGAATGTTTGGACACGGCTCTGGTACTTGGGATGTTTGGACACGGCTCTGGTACTTGGAATGTTTGGACACGGCTCTGGTACTTGGAATGTTTGGACACGGCTCTGGTACTTGGAATGTTTGGACACGGCTCTGGTACTTGGAATGTTTGGACACGGCTCTGGTACTTGGAATGTTTGGACACGGCTCTGGTGGCGGATACCTTCCCTAGACAGGACGGCGGGCACGCTCGGTCCACACACGGAGCCTGTACTATAGAGCACTACTACAGTGCACGAGAGCAGGTGCAAGGGGCACCGCCAACTTCATCATCACATGCACCATCGCGGCCCCACAGAAAGCGATCGCATGCCCTCCCCTCGATGGCAATTGCGGGGCGCGCATGCCCCCCCTTTTGACAGCCATCGCGGGGCGTGCATGTCCCTCCCTCCATGGCCATTGCGGGGCGTGCATGCCCCCCCCCTCGATGGCCATCGCGGGGCACGCATGCCCCCACCGTGCCACCGCTCCGCATGCCACAAGGGGCCACGCCCACCTGAACGCTCGAGTAGAGCAGGTGCCAGGTGCCGTCGATGGAGGGCACCGCGCTCTGGCAGGGTGCCGGGGTCGGGTTGATCGCCTCCAGCTGCAGCACGAGCGCCTCCACCTGCTCCCGCTGCGCGCTGCTGGCCGCCATGCCGCGGTCAAGGCCGGCCGCTGCCTGCCACAGCTGGGACTTTAGCTCTCGACGCGCCAGCTCATCACGCACCTGGATGCAAGAGGGGGGGGGGGGGGGGGGGAGGGACAGGAGGTCAGGCAGGGGTTGGGGACGGAAGGAACGAGGATGGAAGCATCTTCCCAAAACAGGACGAGCGGTCAAGAGATATTCCTGGGTGTAATATGCTTGTGCGTGTCCGTTCGTGTCCATGCGTGCGCGTGTCGTCATCACCATTGTTTGCGCCCTCGCCACCACACACACGCAGCGTGGCAACACAGGGCACAGGCCACCTGGTGGGAACGAAATAGGGGGAACGCTACCCTTGCAGCGACCCATCCTGCGAGTCCTGAAAGCCCGTCGTGGCCGCTGCAGCGTCTCGGTTGGTGCCACAGCTGGGCAAATCACGATGCAGGAAGAGCTGGTGGGGGGGAAGGACCGGATCGGCAACGCGTAATGCGGGCATACAGCCGGTTGCTCGTGACACGGCCTCCCCTACGCCAGAGGAACACGGCACAGGGGCTGGACTAAAGAGTGCTGGCAGCGCGGAGGGGACAGGTGGCGGCGCCGTACCGTCTCCACCGCGATCTCGTCGTACTTGGGCGCATGGGCGGCGCCGGCACCTGTGCTGGGTAGCGTGGCGGTGGCTAGCACTGCCCGGCGGCGGCTTGCCCCTTGCGGCCGCGACCATGCGCCGTGCAAGCACAACTTGCCGACGTGGGCGCTGCCAGCAGGGATGGTTGTTGGTAGAAACGCCCCTACCAGGGTGGGGGACGATTTGCTGGTGGGTAGCCTGTGGCAATCAGTAAGGATGCGGGGACAAAAGGGGCAGGGCAAGGGAGTTGGACACATGTGCACGGGGCAGGCACGCAGGATGAGCTTCCCAATGGGAAAAAACATGGTCAAGTCTACAAATGCCAATGCTAGTGCATACCGAGAATGTTGCCGATTCAAAGAGGGATCAATCATCTCGTACGCGAGCATGAAAACTACGAAAATTGCCAGTACATTGTGAACTGTGCACCGTCGATAACCTTAACACGCGTTGGGTCATTTCCATACGGGCAGAGCTTCCAAACCTAAACACCCGGCCTGTGACAACATCCCTGTTATCAGGGTCGAAACGCAAGCACTGGGGAGAAGGGGATCCCTCCCTCCGATCTCCAGGGGGATGGGACTACAGGCGTTGAATTATCCCCTGACGGATGCCCATACATTTCTGAATGCCCCACGGCTTCCTCCAACTCTTAAGGAAAACGCTACCGAAGTCTGATAGGAAGGAAGCCCTGTGGTGAAGCCTGCCATCGGTAGCATGCGGAAGGGTAATTCTGAGGCGCGACGTACCAAGACCGTCCCGCACCCCCATGTAACCTTGTTTCCCTGGTCACGCAAGTCAAAGCTTTCAGACGTGCATGGCAACACGTCGTGGATAACGCCATAGCCGTAATGCGTGTGTCTACAAAATTCCAGTGTTTGTACTGTCGAGAGCGCAACTACGGCCGATAGGTTTCTAATTGCGTACGCATGGCATACGGAAGACACCAAGCATTTTGTTTCTGGCACGAAAAGCTGTACTAAATGCACCTAACATCATTTTGATGTCCTACCATAAGCCCCCGAAAGAATTAGGATCCGGCAAAATCAAAGTGCGAATGGGAACGACATGAAGGGTTGACGTTGCTCGCTACGACATGACCGCCTGTCCCCTTCGGCCGATCTCCCCAACGCAGCTGTCCTGGGCCCTTGCCCACCGCTGCGATGATCAAAGTCAATGATGTCTCCGTTGTCGCCTGTCAATGTGGCATTGGTGACCCTACTGTACTGATACCGGGATCTGCGGTCCAGTTTGCAGGGGGGTCTCATTAGTTGGGGAGACAGACCTGGCGGGATTGAAAGATCTAGACGTCATCTTTCCGTACTGTATATCGCTTCAGACCGTACTTTGGACACCTGGACAGGGATATGTGCTTGAGCAAAGTTCAGTTCTCTGTACAGGGGGGTACCATGGTCCAACGGGACCGACATGCACGAAAAATATTGACGCGCACGGCAATGGCGGTGCAAACAACTGACTGGTACGAGAGCATGGCTTGACATATTGGAATCAAATTTTGTAGTCATGATCCTTAGGTCCTAAAAATTTTATTTCACTAGCCATGGAGCGTTCGGAGATGCGTAGATGTATCTCGGGGTACTGATCGGCGCAGCAAATAATGTTAGCGGCCAGGCGGTGACCGCGCGAGTGCTACATGTTGCTAGTCGGAATTTTTCCAGGTAGCTGTGCATGGATAATCTATATACGTTGTTCTTCACAAGATTTATTAGCACCGGCAGCTAGGGAGGGCTCGAGGCTACGTCCATTAATATGGTGTGCTGGCTCCCGCAAGAAAGGTAATCTGCTGTTCCGACCTGGTACGCCCTAGCCTCCTAGCGCGTTCTGTTAACCGTATAAAGTTGTATTGTCGCCTAAAACTAATACCAGAGGTGTAATAGAGGGTTTGTGATTGTCGTTTTGTTATTTTGCTGCCTCTACGCATCGGCTTGTCATGGCTGGGGAACGCCACTCGTTCAAGCAGATTTTCGACCTTGTTTGGTCGCAGTTAGGCGTTAGCTGAGGCTGCAGCGAGATAACGATTGGTATCGGTTATTTAATTTGGTAAATTTGGTTAGTCGATGCTTTTCCTTGCTCAAACATCCCGAGGCAAGTTCTTTTCTGACCAGTTTTTGGCATGGCTTCTTGTTTTGCTGGCCAGCGCCCACCACCTTATTTTGCATCCATGACTTGTGACAAACATGGAGATGACCATTACCTTTTTGCATGGAAGCATTACCAACTTATTCTTGTGTTTTTTTCATCGTTGCCAAGAACATGGAAGTGTTTTGTCGTTAATCGTGTACGTTAGTGATGTAGCTCCTTGCAATCCCTTTTATGTGTGCTTAAGGCCTTGATATAAGCTTACACCTCTTGTATAGCATGTGCTTGTGTCTTCTGGACATTATGTTGGCATTGCTTTTGTAGCAATCTAGTCGTTGTTTTGTGCCACATTGGAATAGGATACCTAGACGGTAGTGCTAGCAACCATCCCAAAATAACTTGCACAGTTATAACGGTCTGAGCTATTTGGGGCTGTTTGCTAGCTAGCTAGTGCAGTTCTGTGATATTTCATGTTGTGAATGCATTGATGGCATGCCTATGATTGTAATAAACTGACTTTAAAAGGCCAGGGCCAACTGATTTGTGTAAATGATCGATAATGCATCATGTATGTCTCCAACCCCATGTGCGCTGTACCCCCATGGGGGGGGCCTATTTATAGCACCTGTGGGGCATGGGTATATGATCAACCACATTCTTCCAGTGTTATTCAACGTTAAAGCATGCTTCCTTCCAAGGGTGGGCCAGAAAATGTCATTAGGCTAGCTACTCTCATCCTTACAAAGATACCCAAACTCAGTCCGTTCTGGTGGTTCCAGTTGACAACATTGAAGGGTTAACGGTTAAACTCCACCCATCCATCAAGGAATATGTGCTACATGATCTCCCAAGGGAGGCATGTTATAATACAGTTTAAATTTCAACTGTTAAACGCTAATGCATCGGCACACTATGCTCAGCATACTACCCGCTATTTTGATTTCCTATCCCGCTATATTAGTTGTTCAGCCGTATGCACTTACCTGCCTATCCCGCACACTTCAGTCTTCAGTTTTTCTTGTGCCAGCCAATGCACCCGCCATGTCACTCCCGCATAAGCCAGCACCCTCAGCTTATGCCAGACTCCCGGCCCCCTGAGTAGTTTTTTATTGCAGTTGCGGCTTGCCTCCGGGCATATGAGGGAAGACGGGCATCTCTGCCCCCATCCCGGTGTGCAACATTAAAAAATTAAATTAAATTATAACATGTCTCCGTTGGGAGATCATGTAGCATATATTCCCGTGGATGGATGGAGGGGGGGCAAAGCCGCGAAACCGAGCTAATCTAACTCTAAGCTAATCTAATCTAGAAAACCCTACCTATTCTACTCAGCGACGGCGCCGTCACCAAGATGCTGCGCAAGGCCCTTAACATCCCCTTTGGTTTGCACATTAGTAATGAGGATTTGTACGCTGATTTGCCCTATGTTTCCCACATTATTAGGCACAGGCGCCTGGGCCTAGCCGGGCACCTGGCCCGCACAGATCAGGTAGCTCCATCAGCTAGACTTGCTGGCACCAAGCCCGCCCAGCCTGGGCGATATGTCCTCACCTGGCGTGCCCCCGGCCGCGCGCGGCAGGGCCGCCACCCGTGGACTTTTCGTGATAGACTCGGCATGGACATGTGCTACACTAGACGTGACGGGCTCACCCCCGGGCAGCCTCCTGGTTTGTCTGTAATATGGAGGCAGATGGTGCGCAAGGATAGATGGCAAGTAGTGATGAAGGAGACCACCCCCAAGCCTGTGGGGGCTCCGCGTGTGACCAAGTACATATGGCATTCATAGCGATTCGGGCCGCGGTGCCCACACCCCTGTAACTAGGACCTAGATAGCTTATACCATCCATTCCATCCCATGTTCCGCTCCCACTGAGGGCTTATGCTCACGTGACGCAGTCACGTGTCTATTACTTAATTAATAATTAATTCTACTCAGCAAAGCGCCCCTTCCGCTTGGGGGGAGGGGGCTTGCCCACAGGGGCGGGCGTATGAGCCTGGACAATGGTCTTCCACCTCTGCTTGTCCTGCATAGCAGTCCACGCAAGAGAGAGGGAGTGAATGCGATGTGCAAACTGCGCTGGGACCACTAGGTCAGCCATCAACTGCTGTGGGTAGGTCATGATATGTTTGCCTACCTTTTTAGGAATGTCCTTGGGGCCAGGCCAGGTCAGGATATGCCGTCCTGGCTGGCCAAGCCGCTGGGGGCCGGCCAGGCCGAGGGCGGTGTCTACCTGGCTGGTGCGAGCAAGATGTCCTACGAATGCTATCCTACGCTGTCTAATCTCGTCCGAAATGCGAGGCATGCCCTGGTACAAAGATTCTAGAGACCTATGCGTGGAAAACCCGACATTCAGGGCCTGACGGAGCATCCTGGTTACCGTGCCGTTTAGCTTGGCCGCCAGCGTGTCCGTGAGCGTCCATGCCTCGTACGGTGCTCATATGTGAGCACCGTGAGGACCAAGACCTTGAGGAGCATGCGCTTGCGGTGCTCGCCGAGGACCTTCGATTGCCAGTAGGTTTTCAGCGAACGATGCCGGGCCCAGGCCAGGCCGATGCGGGTGTCCACATCGGCGGCGGTGTCAGGAAGCATGCTTCCCAGCAGTTTAAAGCGATCACGAAACGGGACCTCCGTCCTGTCTAGCAGCCGTGTTAGCGGCGGGCTACTGGAAGCCCCAATCACCATAGCCTCAGTTTTGACACTATAATCTCCGACCCCACCGCCCGCGCCTCCAAGCCCAGACAGTCTAGCCAGGTCTGAATGTGCTCGGGGCGCTCGATGAGGGTGGTGTCGTCCGCATAAATCAGGTCGGCCAGGCGGTAACCAGGTTGAACCCCGCCGTGCTCTTTCTCGTTAAGGATGTCCAAGCCAGGCTCGAACCCCTTAAGAGCAGTAAAGCGCGCACGTGCCCGGCGCATGACGTGATCCACGACAATAATGAACAGATATGGGGACAGGACACAACCTTGCCACACCCCGTGGTGAAGGGGGAATGGTGGGGTGGTGCCTTCCGCAGTCCGCACTACTGCCTGTGAGCCCTCATACAGTCGACGGTGTGCAACATACAGGGATGCAAAGCACACTGCACGTGCTCCGCGTGTCACCAATGGTACCGGCGCGAGTAATTAATAATGGTACGGACCCTCGCAATGACAAGCCTATTGTGTAATTTTGAATGCTGGCCGATTAAATTAAATTACATTAAATTATAGTAGTATCATGCCTCCGTCAGGGGGTCATGTAGCACACATTCCATGGACAGATGGGGGTGGGTGGTGACTGAGCCGCGGGAATCTAATCTAGGCTAGTGTGTGATATAGGCTAGTGTGTCTACCAATGCTAGCTGTCCGTCTATCTAACGCCTCCTCCGCTTGTGGGGGGGGGGGGGGGGAAATGCTCACAGGTTCAGGCTCATGGGCCTGGACAATGAAGTGAGACAACTATGCCTGGACGCATGGCGATCCAACGCCGTGGAAGGACTAGGGTAGTTGTCTGGACAATGGTTTGCCATCTCCGCTTGTCCTGCGTAGCGGTCCAAGCAAGGGAGAGAGAGTGAATGTGATGCTCAACTGGGCTGCCAGGGACTGTAAGGCCTGCCAGCAGCTGGTGCGTCTATGGAATAATAGTTGTCTCACTTAATGTGAAGGCTGGGCCACCCTTCCTGGGGATGTTCTTAAATTAATTAACTAATTATCCTGTCTCGTGTCCCCGTTGGGGGACCATCGAGCACTGAATTCCCCAATGACATAGTGGATGTCTCCCCAAGACGCCAATGTGTACATGTTGGACAGGAGACCCGCGGCCGGGCACCATGGGCCCTGAAACATCGAACTCCTGACCCATTCTACAACATGGCCTGTGCCTCACCACATCCCAGCAATGACCTCTTTCTTTATTCCATTATTGTTATTGTTATTCCAACTTTCGCCTAGAGGACAGTGTCACAATTGACACTGTTGTTACATCCTGTGCCGGACGGCGCGAAAGATCTAATCTAGAATAAGGTGCAGTTTAATAAGCCGGCATAGCCGCGCATCCGCGTACCGCGATAGCAAGCAAAGATCGCAGTAAATTGACTAACTGAGCAGCGGTTTATCCTCAGCTAGGCCTTATAGCATGATTAATTAATCTAGCTATATAACACGGCATGTCATGAGGCAAATGACATCCGGATTAGTGCCCCTTGGTCTGAGAGAGTCGTCAACACTCGTTTCATTAATCATCAAACCAAAGAGAGAGAGCCCATCGTCCACAGACCAATTTCACCTAGCTGCGCTACCAAGCTGGCAAGTTGGTGTGCAGGCGCGCCGACATGCGCGCCGATCTTCCAGATACTGCCGTCAAGCCCCAATAGGTTCTGTATGACGTCTAGGGCCGGCCCGGCCCCTAGAAGATCTCGTACTTCTGGCTAGGCCCAAAATAACTGGTCCGGAACACACAAAGTACCAAATAAACACACACAAGTCCCGAACTTAGGACAAATTCCCAAATAAGTCCCGAACTGAGTCCTATAGTCCGGCGGACTATGAAAGCGAGCTATCGAAAGTCCCAAACGAATAACAAATGACTTTCGACTTATTTATTGAAGGCATTGTTACGCCCATACAAAGGTCTGGGCCGTAACACTCCTCCCTTTCCCAGGGGACGATAGCTATATCGTCCAGGCTTGGGGCGCACGCAACAAGACAATTAACACAAACAAACAAACAAGAAAAAAAAGAAGCTCTTGCAAGCAAAACAAGCAACACACAAAAGCGACAATTGCCCAGGCTGGGCAGTCAGCTATAGAGAACAATAGTACAAAATCGGCCATGGGGATACTATGTCCCAACCCCTGTTCGCCAGCGGGTTAGTAAAGCCAATTCTCCCCGGCGTTGCCACACAAGGACAATTCCTTGATAGCCGATGGGATGCTGTCGCCATCCCGTTGCAATTCATGAGGGCAATGTGACTGGACTCTGGATCTCTGGACTGGAACAGCAGGAACAGGAACCCCCATAATCCTTCCTGGAATCTCCCCCCACTTCCCACAAATCCATCAATTAATTTCCCTCTCACCGCTGCCCTCCCTGGCGACCGCGCTAGTGCAGGGCCGCGGCAGCATATAAAATTCCGCCAGCGACCCGAATCAGAGGCGCACACCAATCCACGCCATGCAAGACAATTAACCCAATTGATGGGGTCGACCGATACCAATACTACCGGATGCATGGTTGCAGGCGACGATGCTTATCACAACTGGGATAATAATACGCGCGTGGCAGACATGTTGCGCGCGACCATGCACAGTGGCGGGCACGCAACCGTTGGGGTGCGCAACAGTGATCCGCTGGGCGCGCACGCGCCAGCATGTGACAGCGTTGTAAACGCCACCGCCGAGCAAAGGCCAAAGTATGGATCACGGCAGTCGTCATCAGCGACTACGGGAGGTGCTCGCGTGCAGAACTGTCCAATGCGGTCGATGCAGGGAGGACCACCAAGCTGAATCACGTCGTGCCTATGCGGAGATGCGCGCGCAAGCGCTGAACTCGTCCTCTCGTCTGCAAGACTGTCCATGAGGAGGTCGCGACCCTCACATTCCTCCAATGCTAGGGCCCACCCCTCCCGACCGCGCCTTCCGTTGACGATACTCGTGGAGTACCTGGCGACCCTGCTCACCAATTTCCTCGAGGATCTTCCCGGGGTTAGCGAGGTGATCCGCATTGTATGCGAGCTGGTATTCGTTCACGTTGGTGCGCGTTTGAGCGAGGTCTACCCACGTCCCGGTGGGCCAGTACGACATGAAAGCGGCCAGGTATTGCGGGTGCGTGAACATGATTGTGCCCGCGTTCCAATCAATAACCCCACATCCATGCTCCGCAAAGAAACCTCCCGCCATGGTCAACACTACGACGCGCACCTGGAGAGCGTTGAAGCGAAAGCCCGGAGCCCTCACAAAGTTGGGCACAACCCAGTCGAGGAATGCCTCTCCCTCGCACGGAGCATACTTGGGACAGTCAACCTTTCGAGGTTTACCATCTACCATGTATTTTGACAGCTCCCGCTTGGGGCCGTAACGTGTACCAGAACCCTCTGGCGTCGATTCGAGGCAGTCCTGGGGTCGCGGGGCCGCCCTCCCTGGGTGCAAGTCGAAACAGACTAGCTCGCGCATGGAGCCTCGCTCCACATACGCATGGGTTCCTGCCTCAAAGTGCAGTGGTTGCGGTCGGTGATAGTCCGCGCTGGCGACGGCCACGAACGGCGGTGGTGGGAGTTCAATGTAGACGGGAACACCCCGAAACTCGCGTAAGGGGCGTACTCGTTGTGGGCCGGGAAACGCACTGGCGTAAGCGCCCACCGTCCATGGCGCCGGCTGTACGATCAACGACCCCTGCGCGGGAGATATAAAGCCCACCGCTGGTACCGGGCCACGCCTCTCTGGTAGATGGGCGCGGGACGCCTCCACGCGGGCCACCCGCTCGGAGTAAGTTCGAGCCTCTCGGCGCGGACTCTGGGAATCCGCGGAGACGCTGCCCGCCGACACCTCGTTCGTACATGCGCGACGTCTAACTTCTCGCTGGGCATCCGGTTCCCCTTGGGGGCGTTTCTGGTTGCGCTCAATAACCTCGGAACCGGGCTTGGTCAGGTCGGTCGAGCCGCCCGTTCGCCGGGTCGGTCCCGTCCCGACAAGAACCGTCATCCCCCCCGTTCCCTGCACTAGGAACTCGGCTTTGAGAATGGGTGAGAAATTGTGAGAAAAAGGGTGAGAAAGGTGAGAAAAAGGGTGAGAAATGGGTGAGAATGGGTGAGAAAGGTGAGAAAAAAGGGTGAGAATGGGGTGAGAATGGGTGAGAAAACACGTTTCTCACCCGGGTGAGATTGCCCCAAAAAGGTGAAAAAAGGGGAAAAACGTGAGAAAAATCTCAAAAAACAGGACATGAGATAAGTGAGAAAAACGGGAGGTGTGAAACGTGAGAAAAGTGAGAAAATCAGGACGTGAGAAAAGTGAGAAAAGTGAGAAAAACAGGACGTGAGAAAAGTGAGAAAAGTGAGAAAACACAGCGCTGAAAAACACACCCATAATGCAATATGCTGGCAGCAGACACATGCATGCAGTGCCAGTAACAACCGCTGTTCAAAACAGCACGAACAATAATGATTTTTTCATTAAATGTTTGAATAATTTTAATGTTTACAGCTGCAAGAACCCGTTGATTCAACTATTCAACACTGTTATGGCGTTATGTACATCTTCGGCATTCAAATATGCCTTTTCAACACAGTCTGTTATGGCGTTATGACATCTTCGGCATTCAATGCCTGTTCAACACAGTCTGTTATGGCGTTATGACATCTTTCGCATTCAATGCCTATCATCAAATACTATATGGTAGCTAGCTAAAAAGCGGGCCGGTCGACAGGGCGTCACATGCTGACTTGAAAGTGGAACCGCTTGCATTTTACTCTCGTGGTCCCTGCAAGAAATAAAGCAAACCGACACAATATACGCAAGAGGAAAAGAAATCAGATCCTTGACATAGATGTAAGCGTTCTACAAGGATCTTGAGCTCAGCACCACCTAAAAATCCATGCAGCAAATGTGTATGGCAAATCATAATTCCATCAACATACAATTCTACACATCCATGCATGCAAGAGGCCGGGGGAAAAAAAACAGGCCCTTGCAGATAAACATCTATACCTTCAAATGCCAAAATAATGACACCTATAATTCCCCCTAAAATGAAAGCAGTGCAAGAGACAAAAAAGACATCAGATCCTTGACATAGACATCACCATTCTACAAGGAAGAGCTCACCAGCACCTAACGGTCCATGCAGCAAATGTGTAGAACCCAACACTCACTCTTATGGCAAAGCAGCCCCATGTGGCAAGGCAGCACCATACACATGAATCACACCATGCGCCAGATGTCACACGAGCAAGGCACAACGTTGTCGTCGGATCAGAAAGCAACAAACGTGAAAACGCTAGCGGCCCAAATCTGAGATTCCGCGGAACACAGAAAATAAGAAAGCTCAGAAGCTACCAGCAAGGGATCGAACATATGACCTTTGGCATGATTTCGCGGCTGTGTGAGTCTCCTGATCCGAAGGCATCTCACTTAATTAACGTTTCGAAACAGCCAAACTGCGGAAAATCTCTTACCGGAGAGAGTTGCCAATATCAAGGAGACAACCAGCGCAGGCCAGAAATCGGGAGAATCCGGACCATGGTAGCTCGAGCCTGCCGTTATCTTGTCCGCGTTTTCGAGTCGTGCAGGATTATGAATATGAATGGAGATGGAAATGTGTAGCCTTGTGCATTGAAATTACGGCTGGCTGACGTGAAGAGCGACTACATGACCTACACGGTGGGGCCGGAAACGGCTTGCTTGATTGTGTTTCATCGTGGGCAACGAGTCCAACAACTACTTTCTCTGGGCGGCAAACTGCGGCAAATTGAACGCAAACCTCATCATGAAATCTTGACCGTCGAAATGTAACAATCCGACGACTTATGCAGTATGCCGCGTAATTTTCTGTTGCGGGAGAGCCGTTGGGCCGGTTCCCGACGCGGGCGACCAGTGGTTTGCGTTAAGTTAACTTAGCTGAAGTTCCCCAAGCCGCATGATGGCTCTCATCGACGGCCTCAGTCTATTGACGCGTCGGCCCGATTTTGGCGGCACCCAATTTGACCCCAACGGCACCTACCGACAAAGGGCATACGTACGTTTCACGCGCACCACGACCTTCGAGCTCTGCTATGGCGGTGGTGCCGTGGGGCCCGCATCAGACTGCGGGCCCTTATCTGCTTTGGCGGTGCTGCCGTTGGGCCCGCATCAGAATTCAGGCCCTTTATGCATGCGGGCCATTAATGCATGTTACTTTTTTAGTCTTCTGCATACAAATATGAAGCAATGAGGTCGTGTCCTCTGGATTTTTGCACTGCAAATGGCATTTGCACCGTGTGCAGTTCCTGGACGTTTGGAAACATGCATGATGGCATGTGGCTAATGTAATGACTGACTAGCTAGACCGTTTCAGTGGTTTTTCATTTGCGGGTATTTCCTCGTAAATGGTGGGAAAGCGATCGCAGCAATGGTTCTCACCACTAGACACTCCCGGCCAGTGAAGCTCGAAAAACACGCCCTGATCAAGCAAGCTGTTTCCGGCCCCACTGTATAGGTCATCTTACAGTCGCTCTTTGCGTAAGCCAGCCATAATTTCAATGAACAAGGCTACACATTTGCATACTCTTTGCTTGGTTATCGGTGTGCCTTTGTTTGGATGCAGGGGGGATCGCTGTGCTGACACAACGCGGCAAGGGATTTGCTGGTAGAAGATGCCCTTCCCAAGGCTGATTACAGCGACCCTGCGAATGGCGACGAGGCCTACTGGTGAGCCTTGTTTTTTGCAAATGCTACTTACGCCGTCTGCTTTGGTTTTTTTAATTCAGTCCTATTGAAAGGCGCCTTGGGATTAGCCATGCAATCATGTTTTACTGTCACAAAGCCAGCCCTAGTAATTAATATCTAGTTTGTTTGGTTTTACCCATCCGGGTGCCATGATCTTGCCGCCAGTAAAAGCGTCCTGTGTTGTATCTGTTCTATTTTTTTTAATAACCAATACTTGCAATAATAATACTCTTTGCTGGGTTATCGGTGTGCGTTTGTTTGAATGCAGGCGAGATCGCTGTGCTGACACAACGTTCAACGTGCTTGCATGGGCATCATTAAACCTGACGCCGCTTGTGCCGCAAGGCATTGTAGCGGCGTGTGGGGGCGTGAAGCGCTACGCGGATTCTTTCCACAAAGTCAGGATACACGGGTTCAACTACCGCACGGAGGCTGCGGACCAATCCCAGGGAAAGCGGCACAAGAATGCGGGAGTTGCGGTGCATGGCCCGGGCGGTGTAGACTTTGGTTTCATTACACACATTCTGAAGGCCAGGTTAGAGTACCCACGAGGGGGCTGGGAATGGCAGCTGTTGTTGAAGGTGGAGCTTTTTGATCGCCTTCATGTCGCTCACCTGCCCCACGAGAGGTTGGTGGTCATCAGCAGCGCACAGGCCCCCAGGTCGTCGTGCCTTGTGTTGCCAGGTGCAGTGAGCTCAGTTGGGTATGTCGTCGATGAATGCTATGCTCCCGAAATGGTGGTAATCCCTGCCAAACTGCCATGGAGCATGGCACATCAGGCGCAATCTGCCCTCAGTAACCATGTGTATCACAGCGTGGCAGCAGATTTCCCCACCATGCCGCAGTTTGAAGTGATTGAGGAGGGTGAGCCGATGCCACCGCCACCGCCTAGTGGCAAGAAGAAAGGCAAGAAGAAGGGGTCCAAGAAGAAGAAGGTGGCAGCGGCAGACCTAGGTGATGGCGACGTGGTGCGCCGCGCTGGCAAGGCACCTGCTCGAGGGCGCAGCCGCAAGCGTGGTGCTCCCACAGATGCTGGACCTAGCCAGCCCACCGTTGTAATTGAGGAGGTCCCTATGGCAAAGAGGGCCAGTGGAAGGCAGCGTAAAGCTGTGAACTATTGCGACACTAGTGGGGATGACACTATGTCATCAGAAGATGATGTTGATGCAAGCAACCCCTCGGACAGCAGTTCTGAAGAAGATGACTATTGATTTAATTTGGGCATGACAGCATTGTTTATGGAATGATGTGCTGTTTTATATTGTATGACAACCCTATATTAATTGCACCTTTGTGCACCCTATAATGCATATCAAAGTGGTGTTGAGTTTTTTTTCACGTTCAGGACTTAATGAAATAAAGCTCATGATTTTTCTCGTGTTACACTCTTGGTGAGAAATTTCTCACCACGTTGACTTGTGATTTTTCTCGTGTTGGTGAGAAACTTCTCAATTTTCTCAATTTTCTCAATTTTTCGGACTTTTTCTCACCCATTCTCACCTTTTTTCTCACTTTAGGGTTTTTTCTCACCCCAATCTCACCAAAACCCCCTTTTTCTCACCAAAATCTCACCCTGGTGAGATTTTTTGCCTAGCGTCTGCGGAAAAAAATTGAGATTTTTCTCAATTTTCTCAAAAAATTCTCACAAAAGGTGAGAAAATTGAGGGTTTTGAGAAAATTCTCAGAATCTGAGTTCCTAGTGTGGGTCCGAATGGTTCGCACGGCATCACCGTCCCGTTGTTGGATCGGTGTCACCGCAGGTGTGACAGAACCGCCCGTTCGCCAAGTCGGCCCTGCTTGCACATGGCGTTGGGGATGCTTTTCGACCCAATTACCACGATGGTGCGTACACATCGACGTGAATAACACAAGTGCCTTCGCGGCATCCTGGCTACACGTGATCAAGCCCGTTGTCATAGCGCCCCCACCACTACTACCTTCGCGGTAGCCTAGTGGAGGGCATGCTCGGCCTTATACTCGCGAAGCAGACGTTCACACCCTTCTAGCTCATTCTCGGTTCGCCACGAATCCTCGTAATCATGCTGAGCAAAACGCCACCGTACGCGATACTGTCGCTGTCTACCTCTCCCACGCTTGATGTCCCGGTGGCCCACGGTCTCGGCCACCTCGTCTTCCTGTTCTCCAGTCTCTGGGTTGTACTCGACAGGGGCCGGCGGGTTAAGCCGACCTTGGATGGAGTTCTGGTGGTATAACTTGAGCTGGTCTCGATGGAAGTTGGAGGAAGTGTTCCAGGAGCTCGGGATGTCCACCTTGAACATCACATCTCCAAGCTTCTCCAAAACCTTGTGTGGCCCCAGGAACATAGGACGGAGCTTTGTCTTGAGCTCACCCTCTACCTTCTCAGAGAAACGTCCTAGGCGGGGGCCTTCCACCAGTACCCAGTCGCCCACCTCGATGGCCGGCGTGCGCGCATCTAGGCGGCCAGCAGTCCTCGCCATGTAGCGCTCTGCGGCGGCCCGGTAGCCCTTGACCGCACTGTCATGGGTCTGGCGCATCTGGACCAGCAACCTCTCCACCCCTTCGAGGGTGTCTCGCCGGACCGACTTCTCAGCTAAGGCTGGGCTTGTGAGAAGGTCAGTCGGCGTGAGCGGATGCCTGCCCGTGTTGAGGAAGAATGGTGTGAAGCCATGAGCTGCCTGGGGGGCGTTATTCAGGGAGAACTCCACCAAACCCAAGAACTCTTCCCAGTTGCTTCCCACCGCGTCGGTGTAGTGGCGCATGGTCTCTTGCACTGTGCGGTTCAGCCTCTCCACCAGGTGGGAGGACGAGCTGTGATATGCTGTCCCCAGCGACACCTTGGTGCCCAGGCATTCAAAGAACTTCTGCCAGAAGCGGGCCGTGAACAGCTTGTCTCGGTCCGATATGAATTGCCGGCTGAGTCCGCGGTACCTGAACACGTGGTGAAGGTATAGCTTAGCGCAAGCCTCGGCCGTGAGTTCGGCCGGACATGGTGCCAGGTGACACATGCGCGTCAAACGGTCCAGGAAAACCAGAATCATGCTGTTGCCATTCTTGGTCTTCCGGAAGGGGCCAACAAAATCCATCATCAGGGAATCCCAAGGGCCCATCGGGTCTGGTAGGGTCTGGGGGACCGCCTGTGAGCCCAAAAAAAAAAAAAAAGTAAGGCCGCAGGCTCCGTGACAGTGAACCGACTAATCAACGTCTCCAGGACAGAAGTGATCGTGTACGTGTCCGCCTCCTCCTCAAGGGTTTGGTGCACGTACTCCAAAAAAATGGTAGGGGGCCCGATGCGCTGCAGGTGAAAAATTCCCTGAGCCGGTACCACGTGGCTGAGTGGCACTCGTGACCGGGACCCCTCCCTTTCCCCGGGGGCGCGCACGTCCTCGCGCGCGGCCTCCCAGTCGGGAGACAAGTCGTCCTGGGTCGTGCGACCGGTGTGGAACAGATAGCGACTGTGCGGCGACCCTGGGTCGCCACAAGGCGAGCCAGGCTCCTGCGCGGAGCCACATGTGGTGTGAAGTACGTCCATAGTCTCATAAAAATCTGCGTAGTCCGCCCGCCTAGAAAGGGCGTCCGGGACCACATTCTCTGCACCCTTCACGTACTGAATTTTGAAAGGGGCAAACTGAGACAAGTACTCCATCCACCGCGCCTGACGGGGCGTCAAGTTAGGTTGGGCGAGCAGATGCGTGAGGGGCCGATGGTCCGTGTGGATGATCAGCCGGTGGGGATCAAGGTCCCCCTGCTCGCTAATCGCAACGTCAAACTGAGCCCCGAGAAGATGATGGCGCCAAGTGTGACAGCAGTAGACCACAGCAAGAAGCTCCTGCTGATGCACCGGGTAGTTACGCTCGGCGGGGATCATGGTGCGGGAGATATACTCAACCGGCTGTAACCCCTGACCCTGGTCCTGCAGGAGGACGCCGCCAATCGCAACCTTGCTCGCGTCCGTGGCCACCACATAGGGCCTTGACGGATCCGGGATAGCGAGCACGGGTGCTGTGGTCAAGCTGTGCTTGAGGGCCTCGAAGGCCTGCTGGCACGGTTCCGACCAGACAAAGGGAACACCCTTCTTGAGGAGGGCGTTGATGGGGGCAGCTATTGTCGCGAAGCGGGGATAAAGCGTCGGTAGTATGACGCGATACCCAAAAAGCTGCGCACACCCTTGACGTCGGTCGGGGTCGGCCACTGTTGGATGGAAGCAATCTTGCGGGGTCCGTCGCGACGCCAGCGGCAGAGAGGGTGTGACCCAAAAAGGGCACGCTGCGTCCAGCGCGGACCTTGGCCTTGCGGACCGAAAGATGCTCCTCTTCCATAATGCGCAACACTGTGTCGACGTCCTCTAAGTGATCCTCGAAAGTCTTGGAGTACACGAGGATGTCGTCCAGGTACGCGAGAGCGCATGTGCGCTTGTAGGACCACGGGGGCTTCACGCCCCTGTTGGGGTCCTTGAGGTCACGGGAAACCTGCGGAAGATGCGCGGTTCCCATGACAGGGCGGAGGATGTCGTTCATGAGCATCTGGAAGCTCGCGGGGGAATTGCACAAACCCATCGCGGCCACCCGAAACTGGTAATGCCCAAAGGGCGTGTTGAACGCCGTCTTGTGACAATCCTCCGGGGCGATGCGAAGCTGCCAGAAGCCATCCGCGCAGTCTAGGACTGTAAAGCACGTGGCTCCTTGGACGCGGTTGAAGATATCGTCGATGCGCGGAAGGGGGTACTTGGACTTTACCGTGATAGCATTGAGCTTCCGGTAGTCCGTGACGAGCCGCCACTTGCCCCCAGGCTTAGGGACCAGTAGCACACCAGCCGAGAAGGGGCTATTGCTAGGCTCGATGAGACCCCGCTCCAAGAGCGCCATCAAGATCTTCTTCAGCTCCACCAGCTCAACTGGACCCATGCGGTACATGGGGGAGGACGTGGGACCATAGCCCTCCTTCACCTGGATGCGGTGGAGCACTGAGCGGTGCGGGGGAAACTCCTGCTTGCTTTCGTCAAAGAGCTTCTCCCGTCGCGCTAGAACCGCGTTATAACGCTCCGTCTCCTCGGGTGTAAACCCCACGCCGATCTCATTAAGGAGAACCTCTATGTTGGAGAGGTCAAGACGGTACATGTAGTACTCCTTGCCTCGACGCAGCTTACTCTCCAGTGACTTGAGGCTCATGAGGATCTGCGAGGCGTTGCGGGGCTGGGTGACTTCCCGCTCGTGCGTGATGTTATGCACGTCGGGGCCCTGCACTTGGTATTCGCTGACAGGGCTCCAAAAGGAACCGTCAGGGAACCACACCACGCGACGCCGAATGCTAATGTCCACATCCTGCGCGTCCAGCCAGTCGATGCCGATGATGATGTCGGCAGCTCCCAGCGGTGCGACCGTGGCTGTGAGCTCCACAGGGATGCCTTGAATCACAGCCTTGATATCAACCCGACCAGGCGAGGGGCTCTTGCGACCATCTGAATAGGTCACATTCACCACTGTCGCATGTGGCCGGATGTCGTATCCTGCGCGACGCGCCAATGCCTCGTTGATGAACGACGTAGACGCACCCGTGTCCACCATGAACTGCACGTCCATGACGGTCTTGTCCTTGAGGTAGGGGTCTAATGCTGATCCCGGTACAGCCAGACCTCCCCTAAACAGGAGCAAGTTGCGGGTACCAGCCGGAGTTGCGCGCGTAGGCTGGTCGGAGCTCGCTGCGCTACCCGTGGCCGGCTGCGTGTTTGGAGCAGAAGTCTCGCCCAAGGATGCATCCGCACTTGTATTCGCTACAAGCGGGGTGCGACTATCTACTGTAACGACTGATTCTGCGCCCACGCTGGTATTCGCTACCAACGGGGTGTCCTTATCTAAGCTGTCTATCTGCCCGACGTTATTGACTTGCGCTACTTATCTACCTGTCCTACATCTACCTCTATCCGTGTAGGCAGGGACACTACGCACGAGGAACGGAGGGCCGGGAGACCGCCTCGTTCGACCGCCCGGTCCACTCTTCCCCCTACCTCATCCTCCTCGTCGCCATGCCCATAGCCGGCGACCGCCTTGCCATCCATAACCCCCGAGGCGCCATTACCCGAGTCCTGTTGCTGTGAGAACAACTCATTCAACTCGCGGTTCACCCGCTGGAACGAAGGACCCGTAGCGCGGGGCGTCTGGTGCTGCGTGGGACGCTGCCGGGCGTCCTGCAACTTGGCTGCGCGCTCGCCCGCGTTGCGAGGCCGGTCTGGGCGCCGTGCTTGTTCCGGGCGCTTACCGAAGGCAGGCCCGGAGAAACGGGGTGACGTCTGCTCGTCGCCACGATCGCGATCCCGTGGTGGTCGCGTGCAGTCCTTCTTGAGATGACCGACCTCGCCGCACCGGAAGCATCGCGCCTTGGACGCATCGATTGCATTGACCTGGGGCGCTTCATACTCGCCGTCCTCCTGCTCGTGGTCGATAATGTCCTCAGAGGACCCATCTTGGTCCACCGTAGTGAAGTGGACGCGACGCGGTGCAGCACCAGCATGCCGATAGGTGACCGCTGCGCGGCGGCGTGCGAGCACATCTGACACCTTTAGAAGGTACTGCTGGATCTCGATCACATCCCACTGCTCCCACGGTATCTCAGCAAAGCGCTTTAGCACCTCATCTAGGAGCTCCGGACTCAGCGCCTCAATGAACCGCGACCTATATTCGGTCCAGGTCAAGTCCTCAAGGCGAGCCGAGAATGCTTCAAACTCTGTCAGAAACTCGCGGAACGGTGTGGTGCCTTGGCGTAGCTTGGCAAAAGCCAGACGCTCGTGGAGCTTCCAGTCAGGGGGCACCAGCTTGCGCTCAATGCGCTCTAGTAGCTCCTCTACTGTGCGAGGGTACAAGCGCGACGCGACACTCTCACAGTTGAGTATGCCGACCACTGAGGGATCCATGCAGTTGGTGACGACGTAGGAGATAAGAACCTCGGTAGCTAGCTCCCACCCATTGTGGTTGCACCACGCCCAGTAGATCTGTACCCACATACGCGTCCATTCGTCGATCTCGCGAGGGTTCATAGTCGCGCGCAGCTTGGGCACTGGTTTAAAGTCAGGCATGGGCGGCGCCTTAAACGCGTCGGCCCGAGGTCCGCCCACTGCGCGATACGGCGGAACATTAAAGATCGACAACGAGTCATCTGCCGATGCAGGCGCTGACCTAGTCGCGCTGCGTTGTAGCCAGACAGACGAGGGATGCGCGTAGCCAGGATCACTGGGTGCCATGCGACTCAAGTTGAGGTTATTGCCATGCGACACGCTCGGCCGCGCAGGTCCGGCTGCTGGGACATTGCGCGCCGGATGGGACGACGCGGGCCTAGCCTCATCGTATACCGGCGGTGGAACCCTAGCCTCGTCCTGGGTCCACAGCGATGTCGCATTGGACTGCAGGTCACTGCCAAAAGAAACCCGTCGACCGCTCGCCCAGGGATGTTGTAATCGTTGGGCACGTTGCGCGTGATAATAGGTCGCGTTCTGACTAAGCGGACCAACATCTGCGACCCGGTCGGCTGGCTTAGCGGCTGCTGCTGCTGCTGCAACGGCGGAAGCTGCTGCGGCTGCTGCCACTGTTGCTGCGGCGACGGCGGTGGCTGCTGCTGCTGTACTGGCTGCTGCTGCCACTGTTGCTGCTGCGGCTGTACTGGATGCTGCTGCCACTGCTGCGACAACGGCTGTTGCTGTTCCGAATGCTGCTGTGGGGACTGCACTGGGTGCTGCTGCGGCTGCCCGGGCGGGCGTTGCTGCGGCTGCACTGACTGGTGCTGGGCTGCACTCGTGGGATTCGATCTGGGCCGGGTCTCATCACCTGCCCGTTCCATCAGCTGGTTATACTCAGCCTGCATTCGCTGCGGCTGGTATTCCTCCCTATTATCCATCCTATCCGCTCCTCGTGGCCTTCGCGGCTCACGGGAGGTACTAGCCAGCTCACCTGGGTGACCTACAGGACTGCCTTGCTGGTAGGACGAGCCCTGTTGTGATACCTCCTGTACTTGGTACTCTGGGCTGCCCTGCCTATCCAAGTCTGCACCTCCCTCCTCGGAATGACTCCTAGTCGTGCCGCGTACCTTCTTTTTACCCCGCGGCATGTTTACCAGTACCACATCCACAAGAGAAGGAAGGAAGGAGAGAGGAAGAAGGAGGAAAATGCCATGCACATGCCCACAAGCAATCAACCAAGCGACTGCCCTACGTTATTCTGCTAATGTAGCTATTATATAGTAAGCTATAATTAGTACTCTACTCCTCTAGAAACTAGGTGGCTGCCTAGGTGGGGTGCTGACAGTGAGTTGGCTGAACGTGACTGTGACAGCCTGTGTGTCCCCCGTCCTGCTCTCTACTGTTGCACTATTGGGTGCACAGCTACGGCCCCTAGGCATTGGGCGAGTCCTAATCTCCTGAGGTGGTGCCTCTACGTGCAAGCCTACTGGACGTGTCATGTATTCCTGGATAAACCTATCTGCTTCCCATGCTGTCTTGAATCCCTTAAAGATAGCCCTATGCCTATCCACTATATAGTTCTTGCAGTCTACC
This sequence comes from Mesostigma viride, assembly GCA_009746045.1. Classification (NCBI taxonomy): domain Eukaryota; kingdom Viridiplantae; phylum Streptophyta; class Mesostigmatophyceae; order Mesostigmatales; family Mesostigmataceae; genus Mesostigma; species Mesostigma viride. Next base: position 5,017,960 of record RPFO01000154.1, read on the forward strand.
CAGCTATAGAAAATACCTACTTTCCCTGTGCCTCCATCATGTGCCACAGCATAGTAAAGTTGCCTAGATACATCACTATCCCAACCCCCAAGTCCATTATTATATCTATTATTATTTCTATTATTACTATTAGCCATCACACACGTTGTCTATTGCCAGCAGACAGAGATAGAAAAGAGAAAGGAACCTTTTTACCTCTAGTGTGTGACCTGTCACAGGGGGGGATGCCAACTGGCTCTAATCTAATCACTATCACAGAAATCAGGAGCTTCGCGCCCCTAATTCCATACAAGAGGGTAGCCTCCGTGATAACTGCCCGCCTTTTCGCAAGGACGAAGCCACGGAAACCACCCTACCAGCGCCCACAGCTTTCGCAGCCAGGACGCTAGTCACAATACGTCACAGAAACGACAAATTCACAAACAAAACAACAAGGATGGGCGCACATCCTACGCGTTGCAGGTAAGAGAGTCGGAGCAAAGCGGTTGGCTGCAAGCTACTACCACATACTGCATGACAAAACGTACCTTGGCGTTGCGCAGCCGACTTTCCTCCCTAGCTTGTGGCGCCGATTCCTTGTAGTGGTGCAGAGCCGAGCTCCCCGTCGGTGCCCAGTCGACAGGTGATGCTTCTAAGCCCTACACTTGACCGCCCTTTCAGCTAGACGATGCCGCCTTTCACCACAGCCAGCTGCCCAGGCTGGCGGGTCGAACTCGGCTTTCTATCTCACTAAATATTGGGCCGGTCCAGCGCAGGCCCTGCGCTATTAAGAATGCACCTAGCGGCTTAAACACAAGGGCTCTTCGCGAGCACCTGTGGAAAACCTCTAGAACTACCTCCGATCCAGTGTTACGTCCTGTGCCGGACGGTGCGAAAGATCTAATCTAGTATAAGGTGCAGTTTAATAAGCCGGCATAGCCGCGCATCCGCGTACCGCGATAGCAAGCAAAGATCGCAGTAAATTGACTAACTGAGCAGCGGTTTATCCTCAGCTAGGCCTTATAGCATGATTAATTAATCTAGCTATATAACACGGCATGTCATGAGGCAAATGACATCCGGATTAGTGCCCCTTGGTCTGAGAGAGTCGTCAACACTCGTTTCATTAATCATCAAACCAAAGAGAGAGAGTCCATCGTCCACAGACCAATTTCACCTAGCTGCGCTACCAAGCTGGCAAGTTGGTGTGCAGGCGCGCCGACATGCGCGCCGATCTTCCAGATACTGCCGTCAAGCCCCAATAGGTTCTGTATGACGTCTAGGGCCGGCCCGGCCCCTAGAAGATCTCGTACTTCTGGCTAGGCCCAAAATAACTGGTCCGGAACACACAAAGTACCAAATAAACACACACAAGTCCCGAACTTAGGACAAATTCCCAAATAAGTCCCGAACTGAGTCCTATAGTCCGGCGGACTATGAAAGCGAGCTATCGAAAGTCCCAAACGAATAACAAATGACTTTCGACTTATTTATTGAAGGCATTGTTACGCCCATACAAAGGTCTGGGCCGTAACAACTGTCCGCCGCCTACCGGGGCGCGCGGACGCGCCGGTGGCGCTCGTGCTTACGCGCCCCATCGGCAAGCACTACATCCTCCAACACCGCACCAAGCTACCACGAGGCTTGGGTTGGAGTCTCGACGACGATCTTACCCCGGCGCAGCTTCGCGCCCGCAGGGACCGGCTGGCACAAGAGGACGCGAAGAAGGCCCTCGCTGACCGCACGAAGAAGGTGCGACTGCGGTGGAAGGACGACGCATGCCACATGGAGGTTACCTCGCGGGAGGTTACCACGCCGAGGGGAGACGCGCGGGGGGGTAGGGAGTAGGCCCTCCCCGCCCCCTCACACCGCGAGGAGCTACCGGGGGGGTAGCTAGATCCACCCCCCACACCCGTCGTCCGATGGCCGAGCGTGTCTTGGATAGTCCAATCTCACGGACGACGCAACGGAGTCAAAGCCGCGACCTTCATCGCCAACTAGTTCGCAACAACTGAGGAGCGCCTGCTGGATTTCGCAACCCGGCACTCTTAACGGTATGCTGCATTCTTTGACCCCAAGACCAGGCGAGCAAGTCGCGCCGCCCGCCTGGAGGGTGCCCTATGCGCGTTGAAAAGTACTATGCTATCTCACGCAGCACACACGTCCCCGCCAGCCTCTCCCCAACCCCCTGCCGACACCGCGGTTCCCCGGCGCCCCCTACTGGGCCAACGCCGGCACCACTGACTCGTTGCGCATCGCTACCTACAATGTCCGCGCCCTGCCCGGGGGAGATGCCCCCCCGCGGGCCAACGAGCTTGTCCACTACTGCCGCCTATATTAAGTAACATTACATAAGTAACATATATTAGTAACATCACTCCGTTGGGAGTACATGTAGCACATATCCCGGAGAAGGGGCATTATTATGGCTTTTAACCCCGATGGATGTATGGATGGGTACACGCAATCCTACCCGTCTAATCTAATAAACTACAAAACAATCTTACTCTATATCTATTCTGATCAGGCACTCCGCAAAGGTGAAAACCTTTGCGTTCAGTGCCGGGCCGCGGAAAACGCGGAAAACGCGATCTGCAAATGAATCCGACCGGAATCGAACTGGGGACCTCTCGCACCAATTTTGCTGACTATAGGACGGACGTCTCCGGTTACCATGGCATCGCCAACTTACACCTACAGTCATCCGCAAAAGTTCTCCTGTCCGGGGAGTGATGCAAGCCTTTCGGATTTATGGTGCCCTCGGCGGGGAAACCGGTGTACTGGAAGGGGGCGGCCATCTACGTTGGCCACAAGCCCTGGCACGCGACCCCCGCGACCACTGCGGCCCCAGCGACTCCAGCCGCTCCAGCTTAGCAGGAATACAGCAGCTGTAGTGTAGAATAGTTAGACCGTGGCCTTGTACATGCACGCCTACTACAGGCACTATACCAGCTGACTCATGAACATTACGTGTACTTATAGTCATGTACATGTGTGCCCATGATGCGCCACACACCAGATGATGCCTAGCTTTATTTATTTAGTTATGCTGTGCCCACGCAGAGAGCAACTCTCTGCTGAGACGCCATGCCCTAGCTTCTGTATGGCCATGCTGATCTCCCCCCCTCTGTCGGTGCCCCTACTAGGCTAGGTGCCTGAATACAGGGGTGGGCAGGTGCACTTTGTGCACCCAGAGTAGGTGGCAGTTTACATTCCCCCACCTGCAGGAAGTAGCTAAGAGTGTATTAAAAGCCATATGCCCCTTCTCAGTGCTATGCACATGCTACATATACTCCCAACGGAGTTATGTTCCTAATTAATTAAGTAATTAAGTAATTATGGTGCCCTCGACCCTAGGGGTCTTGTCTAGCATGCTTCCCGCGTTTGCAAACATGTGGCTTCCCCACTGGAGGGCAGAGTGCAATCATACGCCGTATAATACGGTATAATACGGTATAATACGTAATACGCTGGCTTTGAGCGTATGATTCATACGTTATAATACGTTTTAGCGTATAATGACGTATAATACCGTATTATACCGTATGATGCCGTGTTTTCCGCGTTTTTTTTACGTTTTGCGCGGCTAGGATGCCAGAACGACAGGGCAACGATTTGAAGCCACAGATTTCGTATCTCTACTATAAGTACTGACCCGTCTGAACTTTCACAATTCGACGCGATCTTATTTTGACATTGTGGTGCACAGTGCGCGCACCGTGCGGAGGTGGCCATGGCGACGTGCGTTCCGTTAAAATATGGCTAATCCGGCGGGCGACAGGCGAAAAAATTAAGCCGATGGTTAAAAGTGATGTTCTATTATGATGTTTCATAGCAAGATCTGCACTATTTGCAAATTCGCTGCCTTTGTTGGTACAGATTTGCACGGGGGTCTCATCCAACAATTTGGCCGCGATGAATAATCTAGCATGTGTGCCTGCGACGGTAGAACTCGATATTCGTGGGTTATTTTGATGCAGCAAGAGCCGTTTAGTAACGGACACCATGAAAATAACCTAAGCATCTTCGATCTGCGGCCATTTCCTGTCATTTCTAAAATGATTTCGTTCAGGCCTGCGCGATCCGCGGTTAATCCATCCATGGCTGGCTGGCTTTTCTTGCGCGCCTGGGTAGGAAATAATGCCGGCCGTGGTACGTTGATTTGCCGCATGTCACCGCCCAGTCTGTTTGCGCTCTTAATGAACCTGGCATGAAACTTTTTGCGCCGTTTCTGGGTTTTTCTTGCTATTTTGTTCTCCACTTGTTGCAGTTGTGCTATCAGATTTTCCGCAGCTTTCAATGGTTTTCCTTACGCTGCGTATGCCATGCTTCCTAAAGCTACCCAGAATTGATCGGGCAGTTATCTGGCTTTGCTACGCTTCCTGTATGGAGGTTTTCACACGGTAGACATTCTATATTGCGTAGTCAAGGACCCTAGCTGCCTGGGAGCGGCATCACCGTTGCAAGGAGCTGGCGAGCTCATAGACGCCTGTCATGCTCTTCAGCCTGCTGGAAAACAAGGTTGTTGTATGGAAGGTGAGAATATGTGAGTTACTTATTATCACATCCCCACCTGTTTAGCCATGTTTAACATGTTGGCCCCTTGCTGGCCCACTGCACGGTCCCCTAGTTATTGCTGGCCTTTTTACCATATATAATTACTTGCATCAAAGTGAAGGCACCCAAGTAAACATAACCAATATAAAGCCACATATATACAGTTATACACATGCACACAATTATGCATGCGCACGTTTACATTCTCAGTATTACATGCAATATATCGATCGTGTCCACAATATCCACCGTATAGAGTATAGCCGAGGGTAGGGCAACCTTGGATTATGTCCAAAACAGTGTTAAAAACATGTGGATTGATGGTGGGTGTCTTAAAATGTGTAAAATCAGAGTATTCTGAGTGTGTCCGTACGAAAACGTATAATACCGTATTATACCGTATTATACCGTATTATACATTATACTCCACCGTGACCGTATAACGCGTATAACGTACGATTGCACTCTGCTGGAGGGGGGTCGTCCTCCTCTATGACCTGAGCCCACTTGGCCTTGCCCATCATCTTGTTCCAAATCGCGAAGAGGCTTAGGCCCCCCATGTTCTCTACTAGCTGTTCTTTGAAAGTGCGGGGCCACTAATAAAGCGTCGTGGGTGGGGGGTTCGGACCCCCCTAACCCTGGCACCCACCCACCCACCCACCCCCCTCAGGCCAATGGGAACCGGCCTCCTGGAATTTCAGCGATATCTCCGTGAGTGTCGCGAAAAGTCTGCTAGCAAGACCATCAAGGAGACAACCAGTGCAGGCCAGATATGTCCTATAAATAAATAAATTAATTAATTAATAGACACGTGACTGTGTCACGTGAGCATAAGTCCTCAGTGGGAGGGGAACATGGGATGGAATGGATGGTGTAAGCTATCTAGGTCCTATTTACAGGGGTGTGGGCACCGCGGCCCGAATCGCTATGAATGCCATACGCTGTCACACGCGGAGCCCCCACGGACTTGGGGGTGGTCTCCTTCATCACTACTTGCCATCTATCCTTGCGTACCATCTGCCTCCATATTACAGACAAACCAGGAGGCTGCCTGGGCGTGAGCCCGTCGCGTCTAGTGTAGCACATGTCCATGCCGAGTCTATCACGAAAAGTCCACGGGTGGCGGCCCTGCCGCGCGCGGCCGGGGGCACGCCAGGTGAGGACATATCGCCCAGGCTGGGCGGGCTTGGTGCCAGCTAGTCTATCTGATGTGTCTACCTGATCTGTGCGGGCCAGGTGCCCGGATAGGCCCAGGCGCCTGTGCCTAATAATGTGGGAAACATAGGGCAAATCAGCGTACAAATCCTCATTACTAATGTGCAAACCAAAGGGGATGTTAAGGGCCTTGCGCAGCATCTTGGTGACGGTGCCGTCGAGTCGTTGCTCCAGCTCCTGCGCCAGTGTCCAGGTCTCGGCGCCGTAGGTCAGGATCGTCAGAATGACGACCTTGAAGAGGTCACGCTTGACGATCCGGGGTAGGGCGGGGTTGCTTCGCCAGCGGCGGTGGTCATGGAGGTGCGCCCATGCCATGCCGATCCGGGTCGTCAGGTCGTCCTCAGCAGTCGGGAACCCAAATGCCGAGCAGCTTGAAGCGGCCTGAAGTAGGGTAGGGGACCTCGGTGTCGTCTAAGAGGCGGAGTGTGGGTGGGGGCCCTGCCATGTCGAGGGCCACTGGGCCAGGGCCTCCGTTTTGGGGCTGATTTCTAGACCAACCGCCCGAGCCTTGAGCGCCAGGCAGTCCAGCCAAAGTTGGGCAGACTCCGGCTTCTCGATGAGCGTGATGTCGTCGGCATAAATGAGGTCAGCTAGTAAATTCTGCTTGTTAGTCGGCCCCCCTTCTCCAAGCTCGTTCGCGTGATCGCTAGGCCGGGGGCACGTGTCGCGTCCGTGATCTATCACGTCCGCAATTCAGATTTTAGCGTAATTCTGACGTCCGCAGCCTTGTGCGGGTTGCTATACCGCGGCCCGGTACTGACGCCGCGGATCTCAGTTGTACTCACGCTCCAAGTCCGCTGAATTTGCTGACGGAACTTTTGAGCGGACCTGAATTTCACTGACATTCGTCACAAGGGCAGTTTGCCGAATGCTGGTACACAGCAAGCCGGCGAGGCACTAAGCAGATGTGCAATTTCAGGATTTCAACGTGGGACACCAGACACAAATGCAAGGAAGCCCCAGGCGGTGCCTGGCATAGCCGATAGATTTGCCCTTGTATACTTGTGTTCGCTTGACAGATAAAGCTTGAAGTTTAGCTTGTCGGAAATTAGACAATGTTATTATGATTGGCTGATGTCTAAAGTGGCGCTAGTGGCGCCAGCCGCCAGGCTTGAGCTTTGAGCAGTATAGAAGGATGAGCAACGAACCATGGTGGTCGTTGTTCGTCCGTTTCTCTCCCTCACAACTGGTTTGTTGTCTTCATGGGGTGAAATAGTTCGAGCAGCCCGGAGCAGCCCCCGTGAGTGGTTGCATGCAGTCAGTTGCCATGAGGATGGACTGACGGATACGACAATGTACTGGTTTTGTTAAGAGTGTGTGTAAGACTGAGAACGAGACAAGGGACAGGGCCTTCGGGCATGCACCCTGGTCGTCGTTGGCATGCATGCCAGTAGGAACTAGGCCGGGAACACACGCACTGCCGCCGCAAGGGGCCTGCAGTGGCGTCAACCAAGGGGCCTCACAGCTGCTCTTGTAACTACAACATTACAACTCGACAGTCTTTGTAATTCGTCATGTATGTATCTCATTGGAATTGAAAGGTCTTTTGGTTGCTTTGATGATAAAGCATTGTCTCAAGAATCGGCTGATTGGGCCGGATTGCCTGTCATGAAGGTGGCGGTGCCGTAAAGGACCGCACCTTACATTCTCATGTGGCATATCTCACACATGATTACTGCTGATAGTGGATGTAACGACTAAAAATGTTGTGTTTGCAACAGCCTCAGTTTCAACATTGATGTGAAAAGATCTTTATACCTGGGTTGGAGTCGCGACAGATAACTTCACGTCCAGAGAAGCAATGAAGATGAATCTTCAACAGTTAAGGGGATGAGTCCCCACCCTTGTTAGACACAACAGACAATGTTATATCCAAGTCGACTATCTGTTGAAGTTATAGTTGACTTTTAGCGAGGGTTGTTTGATTGATGAAACAAGGAATCCCTTGAATTACACCATAGCTTAGCTTTCTTACACGCACACGTTCCCAGCCGCCACAAACTGGATAAAAGTCATCATGCACGCAGGGTCGGCTCAGCCCTAACTTGGAAGGACCAATCAAAAGTGAGGATCACTCAAGATAAGATCTTAGCTTCCGAATCCTCAACACAACACAAAGCCAGCACATACGGAATCTCCATGACCTGGAACTAGATCCACCAGGTACAACGGTATTAAAGAGAATCTATGACTGACTGAACAAAACCATGCAAAGTACCCGGGCTACGTGGATCAGGCCACGACCAATGAGGGTAGAACAATAATCTCTGCAGATCTCAGCAGGCCCAATATCCATCAGACGTCGAAGCCTCCTAACTTCCCAAATAATTGTCCTAAAGAACTCATAATCAGATCAATCAGTAGGAAAACTTTGGATGTAACATTTGGTTGTTACATATCTCCCCCTCAAAACAGGAACTCCCAGTTCCTAGAAGCCAAGAGAATAAAACAACAACCTCCACAAAACAACACAACAATAAACAGGAAGTCCACCACCTCTTGGGACAAGCAAGTGGGTTTTTACATCCCCAAAGGGGCCTCCTATCTCATTATCATCTGATCATGGTCAACCCTGAATAAGACAATTTCACCCACTGATGAAATGTCATCAAGTGACTAACACACAGGCAACCATGCCTGGATAATACAACTGCAAGACTGTCATGAACTCAGAACTGTCATTACTGGAAATCTGGACTGGACATCAGAACTGGCCTCCTCCATTCTGGATCCCCACCTCACTCCACAGCCCCATCTCCAACCATCCTGGAAACCCTTCACAAAGTGAACCAATCCCCCTTCTTCGTGTCCTTCCCCCTCGTTCCAAACACTGGGAAATGCTCCACCATGGACACCAGATCTGGCCAGTTCCTGCTGACCTGAATAGCCATGCAGGTCTCAGCAGCCTTGCCCAACTCAGCTGAAAACCTACTGCACTGGGCAGGATAGGTCAGAGTAACCACAGCCTGTCGGAGGGGGTCGAAGACCCAGCCACTGGCAGTCTTATGGCGACATAGCCAGCTGCTATAGGCCCACCACAGCTGTAGAAAGGCCTTGATAGGCCCCCACCTGGCCCCCAAGATGGGTACCAGCACTCTCAAGGGCGTGAGCCTGGCTCTCAGCTCGTTAGGGAACTTTGGTAACTGCAGCCCCACGAAGACCGTGCTGTCCTTGTGTGGAAAACATGACATCACAGAGCAGCTGGACGACGGGGTCATGTCAAACTCTCCCTGCTTGACAGCTTGCTCTAGCAGCTCAGTATAGGTCTGGGAATAACCAACTGGCTGGAGCTCTGCAAAGGCGAGTCTCAGATCACTGGGCAGAGCTGCCATCAAGTCCTGGCCCTCCACCGGCCTCATGTCAAACGAAGGCCACGGGTACACTGCAAAGACGGTGTGCATAATATTAGCCACCATGGGTGAACCAATCTCACAAAGACTGGGGGGCAGACAGTCCAGGGCCAACTCTACCATACCCTCGGGTACTAGTTCACCCTCCTCCACCACTGTCTGGTCGAGGGCCTTCATGGCTGTGTACAAGGATTTACACCACTCGCACTGTTCAGGGGCACATTTACGGTGGTCCAAGTACTGCTCCACCTGTTTTGTTGGGACAACGGACCTGGGCAAGTGTACCACCACCTTAGGGGGCGGAGGAGCCTCCGTAGGGAGGGAACTGAGGCCACCATGGTGGGGATAGCCTCCTGAGCTACCTGGGCCTCCGAGGCTGCAGGCACAGCAGAACCCACAAGTGGAAGGTGCCCAGCCCTCAAATGTTCTGCCATCTGAGTAACCAAACCCTCCACATGAGCCAACCTTGAGATAAGGGCCCCGTGACGCTGCTCGTGCCGCTGCTGATCATGTACCATACGCTGGAACAGGTTGAGAAAATGGGCTTCCACGAACCCAGGGTCTTCCTGGAGCGAAGTACCTGGGGCTCTGGGGCCAGCGTAGTCGTGCTGAAAGACATACGTAGCCCTCACGTCCTCGTGGAGTTGGGCAGGTGGCCTGGGTGTCCCCTCAGGATGGGAGTCTGCCATGGCTGGCAACCACAGACACACAGCACCAAAAAGAGGCGTTAGCAGTGCTCACTGGGAGCTATGAAGGGGAGCACTCTGCTCAGAGCCCATGACATACCACTCAGGCAAGGTGATCCCATGACGCTGACAATAATCTAGTACAGCAGAGTGACTATTGGTGAGATCAGACAACCACAGCCACGTAGCAGTCACCTCTAGCTCTCCCTTCCAGTGTACCTTAAACTGCAGCTGTTTAGTACGACCTTTCCCCTTCACCCTGTGAGCCAACAACCGCTCCACTTCATAGATCTTCTCCCCCTCTGAATCCAACTCATAAGGCAAGGGGGCAGACAATCTGCCTGGCAAGGTGTTACGCCTGTACAGCTTCAGCTGTGCTAGGTGAAAAATATTATTCCTGAGCTTCCAGTGAGAAGGCACCTGGACCTGGACCACGGTACCATAGTGAAAGGTGGCCAACACTGGGTAAGGACCCAACCAGAGTGGTTGCAGTTTCCTGCATTGCTCCTTCTCAGGCAGCACTCTGTTGGCTTCCAACAACACCAAGTCCCCGGGAGCTACAAAGGAATGACTGGCCACCGTCTGCTGCCAGGCGTTAGTCAGGTACTTGTCCTGTGTCCTCAACAGCTGGGTAGCCACAATGCTGTGAGCCTCCTGGAAGGAAGCCAACAACTGCTGGACTGAACCAAGACGTCGCTGGAAAGGGCCTTCAGCGTCTCTGTCAGGCAGTTCCAAGTCGAATGGTGTCAAGGGACACTGGCCATTGCAGATCACGAAGGGGGACATCTGGTGAGGAGCCAGAGGAGAGTTGTTGATTGCGAACTCTATGAAAGGTAGCTTCTTGTCCCAGTCCTTGTTGTCGTGGGTACAATAGTGCTTTTGACACTCCCTGACAATTCTGTTCATCCTCTCCACCGCCCCAGTACTGGCACACCTGTATGCCACACCGAATGCCAGCTTAGTGTCTAGGATGTCAAAGAATGACTTCCAAAACCCTGACAGCCAAAGGGGGTCCTGATCAGTGATGATCACTCTAGGCATGCCGTGCAGACGGTAGATCTCCTTCATAAACAAATCCACACACTGTGCAGCGGTGAGATGAGTATTGCAAGGAATCAGATGGCACATCCTGGACAGCCTGTCCATGACCACAAGGATCCTGTCATTGCCACCATCTGACATGGGAAGACCACAGATAAAATCCATAGTCACACTGATCCAAGGGCGCAGGGGAATGGGCATAGCCATGGGAAAGATGGGCGTGGCTTGGTTCCTGACCTTATTTCTCTGGCAGGAGTCACAGGAATCCACATAGGCCTTAACATCCTGATAAAGGCCAGGCCACCAAAACCTCTGCTGCACCTCATGAAGTAGCTTAGCATAACCAGGATGACACGCAGTCACATCGTCATGGAAACAATGTAACACTGTGGGAATGGCCATCTCAGGCACATACACTTTTCTAGTCACCGTGTGCTCTGCATCATGAGTGTGAACATACAGAACGCCCTCCCAGTATTCTACAGGTCTATTGCCAAAGTTGCCCCTCTGGATAGCTGCAGTAGCCATGTCCTCCGTCTTGGTGAAGGCCTTGATGACGTCCAGCAGGGAAATATTTAAAGGATTAGGCAACACCAGGTCCTTGTCAGGTCCCAGGGGCTGCATCTGCATCTCCTCTTCCTGCCCAGGGCTAGCCACCAACTGCTTGGATGAGACAGTAGTAGCTATAGGCCCTTTTGACCTTGCCATCACCTGAGAGGCCAACACCTTGGACCGGCCTACCAACACAGGGTCCATGACCCACTTCCTGGGCCTACCTCTGCTGCGCCTAGCAGGGTCTCCCTCACCTGGCTGCACAGTGGGAGTGGGCACCACACCGTCAGAACTTCTCCTAAGACTGTCAGACAGTGACTGGACACCCTCCTGGACGCCTGTCAACTCTGGGACAGAGCCCTGGTCGATGAGCATCACGGGACCACCGTTATTCCCTACAGGTGGTGTCAACAGTTGAGAAGCCTTCTGGTTGTTGGCCTGAGCTCTAGTCAAGGCTCCACACTCTACCACAGAAATCAGGGCAGCACAGATGTCCAAGTCCTCATGAAAACTTCCCATCAGATCCCTTCTTCTAGACAGGGAGTCAGGCACCACATTCTGCGTACCACTGGGAATGTATCTCACAGAGAAAGGTCCAACCCCCCCCAGGAACTCCATCCATCCAGCCATTCTCTTACTCATCCGGGTCTGTTCCAACACATGTACCAAGGGCCTGTGGTCAGTCATCAGGGTAATAGACTCGTTGCCCTGCCCATCCCTGGCGCTGCTGGCCACAGAAAACTGAGCCCCCTTCAGTAGGTGTTCCCACTTGTGACAGGCCACCACCAATCCCAGCAGCTCCTGCTCATGAACAGGGTAGTTACGTTCTGCATACGTCATACTCCTGGACATGTATTCCACTGGTTGAGGGCCCTTACCATGATCTTGCATTAGTACTGCACCAATAGCACCCTGTGAGGCATCAGACCTAACCTGGGGTGGTCCCACGCGGAATGGGGTAGATTTTTGCAAGAAAAAAACGCTAATTTCAATCGTCCGAAAACCGGACATTGCGCCGAAATTCTTGCCGAAAATTTGGCAGCCGAGCGAATTTTTTGCCCGACGGACTTTGCGCCGAAATTTTTTGTCTGCCGTGCTTCGAACTCAACCGACTCCTGCTGTTGCGTGCACTTTGTCCGATGCCTGCAGGCCACGCACGAATTTTGCGACCGAAATATGACGACTAGACAAGTTTATCGACGACCTACATCGATCTATTGCCACTTTTGAAGTCCTTGGCTTGCTAGCAGCTTTTGATTATCAATGCCGGGAACAAAATTGCCGAAATTTTTTATTGAATCAGTACATATATGTGCACATGTCCGTAATTTTATCATTCTCAATTTTGACATTGTCGGAGTATTTGACAACTTAGGCATTGCGCCTAGAAAAAGGTGCCCCATCCGTCGATGTCAAAATCGCCGAAGGAGTACACTCCCTGGTACTGCTCTCCCCTGTAGTTGGGAGGCTCGCCTGTATACATTTTGGTGTTCCACTTGGCCCCGCCGTTCTCCGCAGCAGCCAGGAACTCCTGCTGGGCCTCGGCCCTCAGAGTTATGCAACACAAAGCTGGAATGCTCGGGCACTGCCAAATGGCGTGTGTGTGCGTGAACGACGAGACACCTTGGCATTAGGATAGAATGGCACATATACTGCTGGCCAGCCGTCAACGGTGGCTGGCCAGACTTTGCGTAAGTTAAACTAACTTACTGATCCTGGACGGACTAGCCTATCAGTTACAACCTGATCTAGTCAGTCCTAACATGACAACTACAGTCCCGGTACTGAGGTACCGGCTCATCACATACTGAGTATAGCCACGTGTCCATGCCACGACTGCTCTAGTCCAGCACCGTCCCAGTACCCAATTGGGCGCCGGCGGTGCTGGCACGTGTCCACTTAGGCTACAGGCGGGAGACTTAGACTAACTCCCACTTTAAGTTTTCTTTGGGTTTCAACAGAAACACACATAGCCATCAAATGGACGCAGCCATTCCCAATGCCTTAAAAAAACTGTCAGATAACCTACTAGGACCCAAAGGTCACCTCACACATGTACAAGAGATGCATTAAAAAGGCCCCATGTCTCAAGCATGGTTTCTTAACTGAGTGAGATGGGTGCTCCAGGCCCCAGCATGTCATGGTCATCCAAACAAGTGTCTCACAAAATTTTATTCAATAAATAACACATTCATCATGTCCCAACTTTCTAGACCAGTGCTTCTCACTGTCAGAAAACTACCCAGCTGCCACTGCAGCCTTTCAGCTGCAGTATTAGGCAGGGGGTCATGGGCTAACATGTACAATGTGCCAGTCACTTCAGACTGTAACCAGGGTTCATCAACCCATACAAGACCTGGTATTGTGGTCCTGCTGCTTGTGGCACCTTGGTCAGTGCATCTGCAGCATTGTCTTTGTCCCTGACGTGGGCTTTAGACTCCAGGTACTTGCATTCCTGTTTTAGCACAATCCAATCCAGGTCCGAGTGTACAGCCAAAGGATTGGCAAGGAAAGAGATGATAGATTGAGAGTCAGTCAGCAAATGTGCTTTCACTCCTGCAGAGCTACCAGCCTGGTGTTGAAGCCAGACCAGCAAGTGATTGAGATACCTTGCATGCAAGACAGAAGATACCACAGCCCTGCATTCAGCTACATTGCTACTCACAGCTTTCCTCTTGTGCAATCTACTGAACCAGGAGACTAGTGACTTCTTCCCACCTTGGTTATGCAGGAAAAACAATCCAGCCTCTCTGGCTTGAACCTTGGTAACTACCCTGGACTCCATTGAACTATCCATCATGCACGTGATGTGAATGGGAGTAAACAGGTCCAGTGAGTGAAGCATCAAAGGTGGACCATCATGCAACAACTGCTTGATTGCCCGTGCTCCTACCTCCTGTAGTACCTCATCATCTACCCTGCTCACAAAAGCCAGGTGGGGTGCACATGTAGCACATAGCCAACCAAGCTTGCCTCTAATGGTAGGGCACATGTCAGGGGTGATGTGAACAGGCAGGACATCCAGACAAGACTTAATGTATTCAGCAGAGGCCTGCATGGAACAAACCCAGCTGCCCTGCTGCTGCAGCAACTCAAGCATCATGCCACAGAACTTGACTGGCTCCTTGCCCAGCTCTAGCTGCTTGCCAATCTCAAAACTGGCAGACACCTGAGCTATGAAAGCATCCACTGCAGCTCTAGGACCTGAGATTAACTGATCATCCCCATGCCAGACAAACATCATCATTCCATCAGGGTGTGGGATGACAAACAGGCAAGGGTCAATGTCATCATAGGTGGCCCCTAGCTTCATGAATACCTCCTGTGCAGACAGCCTAAAAATTTTTGGAGCTGACTGCAACCCTTCAACCCCCAGGTTTGGCCTCAACAAGGGTTGAACAATATCCCTGTGCCACACCTTAGGAGTATTCACCACGTATACCTGACCTCTCCAGACCTGCTGTGCTATGGCAGGGTCCCCCTTTAGAAAGGCTCTTTTGATATCTGTGGCTTTACACACATAATCCTTCCCTGTATTAAGCTGATGCAAAAACAAGGAAAGCAACACCTTGAGAGACGTTTGCTGAATACCAGGAGTATAAAGCTCAGCCTCTGTCAGCTCTGTAGAGCCCCTGAACTCAGTAACACATGGCCTAGCATGGAAAATGGGTGGTCCCCCATCAGCCTGAGGTTTATGCTTGCACACAAACTTTAACCTTAGCTTCTTGGCCCCAGCTGGCATAGCATCAAGAGGAGTCACAGGTGGTGTGTGTGTGGGACTACGTGCATCTGGAACAACCCACTCCTCCCTGGCTTTGGTAAAAGCCTCAAGCCACTTAAGAAACCCAATCTGCGTCTGGCAGTCCCGTACAATATCATCATAGGACAGGGGAGACATGGATGCAACATCCCATCTACCAAGCCCAAACGCTGAAGGGTGTAGCTTTTGAGAGTGTATGAGGTCCTCCACACACGGTTCCTGACCTGGGAGGTACTTGGGCTTAACTGCATTGATGGCAGCATCCAACCCAGTGCTAATCTGGCTCAAAGGGATTTTAAAATGATCTAGAGGCACCTGTCCTACCCCTGCCACACTCAACCTCCCAGCTGAGATGACAACACCAGGGTAAGATACAAAAGGTTCCCCTAACAGGGCATTCCCTGAGTAGCCCTCAACCACCTGAAATGGAGTGGGCATACCCAAGATTTGAATGCTCACCTGACCTTTGACCTGCATTTTGGTTTTGCCTGAAAAATCTGACACTCTAGCCCATGGTGAGGCCTTCATTTTCAGACCAGATACAGCTTCTGCACTGATGATACTCACCTGTGCTTGGGTGTCTACAGCCAAAATACTAGGATCTTGACCTGCATCCCCTACAGCATTGACCTGTGCTGTACCTGTTGCCACAACTGCTTTAGTGTTGTGTGCCTTGTGCAAGGCCTTAAGAATCTCAGCAAATGACTTCCTGGGAACGACAGGATCTGCTCTTTTTGTGACTCCTCCAGGTGTGAGGGAGGTGCTACCTGCTGCTCACCCTGTGCACCGTCCTCCTGCCCAGGTGGACTATTGGGTTGTAGTGGGGCTGCACTACTGAGGAACACAGGAGCTTCTACTGTGGTACTAGTGCTTGCATCAATGACGTCCTTAGCCAATTCATTGGGTGAGATCAATCCACCAGACTCCTGCTCTGAATCCATGTCCAAGAATTCTACCCCTGACACGTCTGCCAGTGGTGGGTAATAAAGCTTGAGTCTATGCTTGCTGACCACACGCTCTCTGTCATGTTGTATAGTGACTGCAGTCCCTTCTTCATGAATTTTGGTGACTACAGCTGGACCGTGCCATCTGGCAGAGTGTGCTCTTCCTCTGTCACCCTCTCTGAAAAAAACACATGGTCCCCCACTTCAAACACAGGCCTGGCATTTTTTTGTCTTTCTTTGCCAGCAACTTGGCTAAGTGCTGCCTTTGTGTGTTGTAGTGAGTGTGTACCTCTGAAGCATAGCTGCCTGACTGAAGGCCAGTTGGGGTGATTTCCCCAAAAGGTGAGGACATTATTGGTTTGGCGTTTAGCTGGGTAGTCACCCCTGCTGCCCAAGATGCCCTGTCAGCATAGCTACCAGAGTCAGCCAACCTGGATGGCATTTTTCTTATCACATCCCTGATGGCTCTCATGGTACGTTCTACCAACCCCTGACGTTCATGATCTTGAGCCCCAGACACTTCTATCTTGGGCAGGTCATTCCTGTCCTGGATGCAGAGAAACTGCTGATCCAGCATTACTTTTTCAATGGGGTGAAAACGTGCCAAGGCTATCTGTAAAGCTCTGTGCAGCTGCTCTTTATCCATCCCAGGCAGGGGCTCCACTACCACAAACCTTGACCAGGCATCCTTTATGACTAGGTAGTATACCGTGTCCTTCACCACGTGTATAACATCCCCAACCAGTTTGCCTCTAGCCAGTGGTGGTGTGGCCACATGCCATTTTCTGGGCTTAGGAGCATATAGCTGACATTGCTCACAGTGCTTACGTACGTGCCTGCACATCTGTTCCAGATCATGGCCTTGTATTTTATTGGCTAGCCTTTCAGCCACAGCCTCATGGCCCATAACCTTGTGCAGTTGCTCTGCTAGAGCACCATACGTGATTACCTTTTCTGCTGCTGCACTAAGGGAAGCTATGGTGGGGTCACGCATCATGTGTGACAGTGTCATGTCATATGCCACTTCCCAATCCACATCATCACACTCAGGCAACACTTGGCAGACAGAAGGTAACAGGAAACCATTTGTGAAAAATGGTGAGGGTAGCTTACAGGTGTCGCCCTGGTCTGCCGCCCCCGCGCGGTTGTAGCGCCCTGGCGTGGTCTTGTTGTGCCTGGGTGCCGTGCAGCGCGCTCCTGCTGCAATGGGGTGACGTGTTTTCCAGCATCCAGGACAAACATCAACGTCAGAACCATAGTCGGGTTTGCCTTTCCAGCAGTCATCTTTTAGGTGCCCCTTACAAAGGCACCTAGTGCAATGCTTGGTGGGGTCATGAGGCAACCTCTTGTCCCCCCCTGCTGGCTTAGCACCCCCTGGCTTGCTAGCTCCCCCACTTTGTTTTCTGTTTTTATTGTTATTGTTCTTTCCCCCCCCTTGTTTCCACCTCCCCCACTTTTGTTGTTTTTGTTTTTATCCCCCCCATTACCGCCTTTACCTGGGCTACCAGCGACTGCATCTGCTTCTTGGAGAGCCCCGTACCTGAGGCTTCCTCCCCCTTTACCTGCTTCACCTTTCCCTCCTTGGCTGCAGCAGCAAACGGCTCTAGGCATTGCTGCACATAGGCCATTGCCTTCCTAAAGTCCTCCCACTTATCCTTTAGACCTGCCAGGATTACTGACAGGGTGGTGGGTCCAGTTCTGCCTTTTGTAGCCATAGGTGTACTAGGTACTTGGCATTGAGCTTCTTCAGCTCCTCATCTCCCTCTATGTACATGACATATTTTTTGTTGTCACTCACATAGTCACGCTTATTGACCTTATAGGCCTCTATCCACTGGAAGCCCTTAAGCACTTCTAAGTGCTCCCCCGTGGTAACAAGTGCCCTAAGATCAACCATGAACTGCGCCCACAACACATTTTCTGCCACGTCTACCCCGCTGCTGGCACGCTTTTGGTACAATTGTACCAACTGCTGGATAGGCTTGGCAGATTGATGGATGGGTGTGGACGCACGTAGAGAGGCAAACCAATCACGGACATTGTCGCTAGCATATGCATGTGACAACTTAAACAACCACTCCCTAGCTTCGTCCTGGGTGTGGCCCTCTGGCAAACCCGGAAACACTAGCTTGTCCTCTTTCTTTTTTGGATCAAACCTGGGCCTGTTCAAGGCCATATTGGAGGTTGTGGTCGTTCCTGCTGGTTGTGGCTGCTGCTGCTGCTGCTGTTGTTGTTGCTGCTGCTGCTGCTGCCGCTCCCCGCCCTCGTGCCGTGTTGGTGCAGACTCCTGGGTGCCATGTCCACCCCTGCCCTGGTTGCCCCCCCTCTCCCCGTCATCCTCCCCCTCGTCCCTCTCGTCCCTCCTGCGTTTTTGCTGTGGCTGGCACGCCTCCTCCGGTGCCCTGCGTTTTGTTGGCTTCAGCGAGGCCACCAGCCTCGCCACCGTGTCTGCTAGGCGGCCATGCTCGCCCGGGGTGAGCTCCCGCCCCTCCTCCAGCATCTGCTGGGCCAGGTGGAGTTGCCTCCGGATGTCCTCCCGGTGGACAAGGTCGCTGGACCGGGTTCGCCCCGGTGCGTCACCCTGGTCCTTGCCGCTGTGCCGTCTCGGTTTGAATGGTATGCGTTGGCTGCGACAAAAAATGGTAGAGTTGTTCGGTAGAAATGCGTTCATCCGGCATCAAACCAAATTCAGCTCTTACCGCCTCCCCCATGCATCCCCTCACCGCAGCCTTCTTGATGTTCTTCGACATACGGCGTCGCTGCTTCAGCATACGCCTCTCCAGGCGACCTACGCTTTCCTCCCAGGCGGCCAGATGCCTGCGGTAGCGCTCCTCGGCTTCCCGACGAGCCGGCCCCTGCAAAGGTGCTATCTCCGCGACCTTCCGGTATTTCCAGCTCTTCAGGTCGCGGGTGAGACGCTCACACCTCACCTTGGTGTGAGACATCTTCACCCGAATCCTGGCCGCGAGCGCCTCCGCCCTGTCACGCTCTTGCTGCTCGCGCAGCTTCCTCTGCGCGATCACGTTCCGCCTCCGCTGCTTCTT
This sequence comes from Mesostigma viride, assembly GCA_009746045.1. Taxonomy (NCBI): domain Eukaryota; kingdom Viridiplantae; phylum Streptophyta; class Mesostigmatophyceae; order Mesostigmatales; family Mesostigmataceae; genus Mesostigma; species Mesostigma viride. Next base: position 5,037,088 of record RPFO01000154.1, read on the forward strand.
CTCCCTCTCCGCCTTGAAGACCGCGAGCCTCCTCTGAGCCTCCTTCTCTCGCGCCTGCATAGCCGGCGTCATCTCCACCAGGTCGTCCGCTTCGGACGCCGACGGACCCGTCAAAGAATACTCCGACTCCTGCAGCACTCCATCAATCTCCCTCGGGATCGTTGCCGACCGTCGAAGGCGCTGGAAACACGCCAGGTCCGCCCTCCGCACCACTTCATGGGTCGGCGACGCTGACCTCGGCGACTCTGACCTCCTCATCAATGCCGCGCGGACCTGGGCAGCATCCTCCATTTGTTGGGCGCGCTCACGTGCGCGCACTGCCAACCTCCGCTCTTCTGCGGACTCCTGCTCCTGCAGGCTCTGCGCCATGGCAGCATCTGCTGCCACCTGCGCACTGCGCGCCTCGTCTGCCGACGATGGCTGCAGTCCAAACAAACCCAGCGAGCTGGTTTCCGACACGCTGTCGGACTCCCCACTCTCCTCCTCCTCCGACTCGGGCCCCGCCCCCGCACCACGTGGTGCATATGGTGGTCCCCTCTGACGCACCACCGGGGTCGACCCCCGCGCCCTACGCATCAGGGGAACGCGCACCACGACGTTCTCCACAACGTCACGGTACGTCGGGTCGGCTGCCGCCATCGCCGCATCCTCAGGATGCATGGGATCCTGAGCATCCCGGTTCTCGTAATCCTGGCGCATACTTTCCAGGATCGAGTCCGACGTCCCCGAGTCATCGGACATCGGGGACGACGACGACTGGTACCTCGTCACCGACGGCGACTCCTCCTCCGAGGAAGTCGCGCCCACAAGGGCCTTTCCCTTGTTGTTCTTGGGAGCCATTAGTTCAAAAAGATGGGTAAAAAAAATGGAAATGGGTGTTTGCGAACTGTACGTTTCGCACGCTCGTCGTTTTGTCGTGTATGTTTTTGGAGTTTTTAATGCAAGTTATGCAACACAAAGCTGGAATGCTCGGGCACTGCCAAATGGCGTGTGTGTGCGTGAACGACGAGACACCTTGGCATTAGGATAGAATGGCACATATACTGCTGGCCAGCCGTCAACGGTGGCTGGCCAGACTTTGCGTAAGTTAAACTAACTTACTGATCCTGGACGGACTAGCCTATCAGTTACAACCTGATCTAGTCAGTCCTAACATGACAACTACAGTCCCGGTACTGAGGTACCGGCTCATCACATACTGAGTATAGCCACGTGTCCATGCCACGACTGCTCTAGTCCAGCACCGTCCCAGTACCCAATTGGGCGCCGGCGGTGCTGGCACGTGTCCACTTAGGCTACAGGCGGGAGACTTAGACTAACTCTCAGGCGCATCATTGATACATTGGGAGAGCCCGGAATTTCCGTGCTCTCCACCACCACTCTCGCCTGATTGTCAGGCACGCATTGGTAAGCAGGGTTCAAATCTGAATCGGGTGGCACCAGATCGATCATGCCATTGCCGAACGCAATGACACCTGCACCCCACCGTGCAGAAGGTCCGAGCAACTCTACATCAATTCTGATGTTTGCAGCGTGCTCATTTTTGTCGACCATCACATAGGTATGCTGAGAACCGAAAATATTGCTCTGCTCCATTTGTGACAGTGTTAAATTTCGGCAAGCTTGGCTGCTTGCAATCGACAGGAAATTGGTGACCCCGACAGCCAGACGCGCAAGGGTTATAACTGCAGGTAGAACCCAAAATTTGTCGATAAGGAGTAATGGAAGGGCACGACCACCAGTCACTAGTATTCGCTTCACCGGACACCTTTTTCAGCTTCCGGATAAAATTCAGCAAGAGCAGCGGCGATTAGATACTAAATATTGCGTTATTGGTTCGTACCGTACCCAGACAAAAATTGTACTAGTGACGCAATTGTACTAGGCGGAATGACAACTGCGCCCGGCAAATAAGTATTTATTGCTCCAACCCCACACCTAACTTGTTCCGGAGCTGTTCGAAGCGAAGAGCAATGGAAGGGATCGGACCCGAGCCAGATTTGAGTGCGGAACATGATGGCTGGCCTACCTCACTCCGAACATTAAGGTGGACCCGGGTTCGAATCCTGTCAGTGCTATTCGCTTCGAACAGTTCCGGAACGATTTTTTTTGTGGGGGTGGAGCAATAAATTCTCGACATGCAGAAACAAATGTCGAATAGATTGTGCAAAAAAATATCGAAATCCTTATCATTATTTAAATATACAGCATAAAATTATGTTGCAGTAAAAAATAACTGTTAATTGAAGGCCGCAAAAAATTATCAACTACCCTTAAACTTGACCACAGAAAGATCTCGAAAAATATATTGTATATATGCGGCCACCTTTTTACACCCTACTGAAGCCCCACTCTAAAGATATAATACGAGCCGAAACTAGGGCGTCGTCTACCCGCAGCGAGACCCCAATTTCTTGTTTAAGTCGGTGCCGGCCCCTCCGGGGCTTCATCCTTGATCACCAGCGTAGTAAGCCACTTGTCGAGCTCCTTGCTCATCCTGATGTCGGCACACATTCCGTCGCTGCGCACGCGTGCTTCTAGCCGGAGAGCCGGAGCGACGCAGAGATAGCAATTCACAAGCTCGGGCTGGCGTGACGGTGGCCAATCCTCAACGTTGAGCGTGAAATGCAGGGGGTCATGCTTATCCCGCTTCCAAATCCGAACGGGAAGAATGCCGTTCCCGGCGAGGAACAGCTCCTTCTCCCGTCCGTTCCGGCCCTCGACCCACCTCTCGAAGTTCTCGTCTAACTCGATCGGCCCGGCTTCGCTTACAACCTCAGCCAACCAGAACGGGTGGATGGGATCGTGATCCGTGTCCTTGTCCGATGGAACTGCCACATAGTCGTGGAGTCTCATCTGCCGGCCCATCGCCTCCCGCTTGTCCTTCAGCTGCTCCCCCCGCGTCACCATGCGAACCGGAGGGTTGGGCTGGCTCGGTGGCAGCAAACGGACAGTTTTCATCGAGCTTCCTGCATCATTGAACTCGATGATAAACGACCACTCGCTTAGACATCCCTCAAACCGCCCAGCCAAACAGGGCGGACAGTAGCAGGAATAGCGCCTAATCATCAAAAGGCCAGGGTCGGACTTGTCCAGTCGCCACCAATGCGCCTTCTTGATGCCAGGCACCTCCTCAACCTCCGCGCGTCGGCCGGACTCGACGTCCTGTCATCAAATAGTTAGGACAAAAAGAATACCGTTCAAATTAGCAAAATTGACCAAAAACCAATAAAACAGGGTATAGCTGCAGAGAGACCCCTTAAAAAAAAAATTAACGACAAGACATCAAGTGATCAAAATTCGACACAGGGTATAGCTGCAGAGAGACCCCATTCGAATCATAATAACAACGTACGACAAGATATCAAGTGATCAAAATTCGACACAGGGTATAGCTGCAGAGAGACCCCATTCGAATCATAATAACAACGTACGACAAGATATCAAGTGATCGAAATTCGACACAGGGTATAGCTGCAGAGAGACCCCTTCATACCGAAAGAACAAGCGAAATTTCATACCTAAAAGAAAAGCAACCCATGGACAGTATATAGGGTCTCTCTGCAGAGATACCTTTATTGGGTTTGAATTTTTATAGAACAGCGGCAGTTGACGTCTTAAAACCTGAAATAACACAAAATTCCGTACCGGGGGTAAAAGGAAGAAGTGGCGAGTGACGTTCTCGGCCCGCGCGCGGGCCGACTCCCTGCTCGATGTCTTGCCGCCCTGCCAGTTCTGGTTCAAGTAGGCGACTAGCTGGTGGGTCTCAAGTATGTGCTGGTTTTCGGGAATCCTCTGCATTTCCCTCAAGACGCACTTGCACTTCGCTCCTTGACCATCCACCTCCCCCTTCCCATGCTGCTCCCCCATGTAGTGGAACTCAAAGGCCTGCAGGTCGGGATCCCCCATGAGCAGACCGTTAATCTGGTTAATCACGTACCTGGACTTAAACTGCACCGCGCAGTTGTCCGAGCACATGTACAGGTTTCGCACCTCTACCCCTACTTCTACCCGCAGGGTTTCCAGAATCTTGCGAAGAGCGTATACGAGTGCGCGCTCGCCCCGCTTGATACTGGAATCCCCCAGGAAAAAGAAGACGCGCTTTTCCAGCTCGCCGTTGAGCCGATAACGCACGATCATGGGCATCAGGATGTGGCTGCGCTTGTGGAAGTACTGCGACTGCAGTTGGACGTAGCTGCTGTTCTCGTAGTTCTCGGCCCAGTCGCCGTGCACGAGCACGTCCCCCTCTCTCAGATTCTTCTCCCGATCCTTGATTGTATCCGCCTGCGACCAGGCCGTAAAGCAGTGCACGGTGAACTTGTCCCACCTCTTAAGAATCTCGTCCCGCAGCTCAGCTGGGGTGGACCTCATTTGGACTTGCTCGGGCCGCTTCACCTTCTTCGCCGCCCTGCCATCGGTCTCGCCCTGTTTCGCAAAGGTCCGCAGACAGTTTCGATTTGCAATAAAATCGCATTTCGATCAGATAACTGCAACTCACAAAGGGTCTCGCTGCAGCTATAGGTCACAAAAACAAAAAGTCAACAACATTTTAACGGAGAAATAAAATCGAAACCTACTCACCCTCACCCCTCGGGTCACAGTCTGCTCCACCATCTCGAACTTGAACCAATTCAGAATCTCCGTGGAATTCTTGTCCCGATCACACTGCACCCAGTTATTATGGATGCCGCATGATTCCTCAGGACAGAACCCCTCCACACACGCCATCTTCAGTATGCGGTGAACCCTCTCCGTCCTCGGCACCCCATCTTCGTCCTCCACCAGCCTCTCAGAAATGTCGAGGTCTTCCAGGTCCCGTCCCCGCCATTCATCTTCCCCCTCCCCCTCTTCCATCCCCCCGCCCATTCCGCCCCCTTCACGCAGCCCGTTATCCCTGCCGTCAGTCTCGGCGGACACCGGGCAGTGAAAGTGCTTGATCCAGTCCGTCGAGTGAATGGCTTTCCACATTCCGCAAGTACCGTCCGGCTGTCTGTACTTGGAGCATCCCGCACACTCCGCGCCACACTTGCAGTTCTTGCCGTGGTTCGCATTGCAGTGCTTGGTCCACGCCCCCATGGCCGACTGCATGGTGACGTGCTTCTCACACGCGCACAGGTTCCTCTCCTTCCACTTGCCCTTGATGCAATCGGGCGCGTATTTGCAGAAGGTCGTGTAGCCCACGTGAATGCCCACGTCCTTATCATACTGGTCACTCCTTTTGTTCCAGTACGCATGCTTTTCGAGAAAGTGATTGTACATGTCCTCCTTGGAGGTCATGTAATAGCGCGCTCCCTCAACGGCGACGAGCACCCCGCGATTGCCATGACCCTCCCTGCTGTAAGTGCGCTTGACATCCTTCATCTGGGAGGAGGCGCGCGACTCATCATCGTGCATCCACGCGTCCACTATCGCGTCAATCACGAATTGCGGCAAAGGGCGCCCCTTGCGAGCCTGCGCGTGTCTGAGGTAGTCCAACTTCTGCTGCCTTCGTATCGCGCGAATTCCGCGAATCTTCTTGGCGTCCATCCCCGTCAGGTTCTCCAACTCCGCGGCCGAAAACTCCTTCTCCAAGTCGTCACCACAGTAAAGCGTGGACATCAGCACCATCCTGACGTCTCTGTCTGCGTCGCTTTTGGTCAGACCATCAAAAAAGCCGTTAATCCGAGCCACCCAGAACCTGTTCAGTTCTGCCATCCGCTCCTGATTGTAAAGCTTTTTCGCCTCCTCATGATACAGCCCGTGACCTAGTTCAGCGGCCCTAGAGTTAAAGCCAGCAATCATCTGGTCGAAAGCCGGCCCCCGCCCCTCGGGTTTTGTCATCGCCTGAGCCGCTTCAAACGCCTGGTCAGCGAAATATTCCCCAATAACCCTCTTTGATTTCTTGTATTCTCCCGGCCGCTTGACTTCCTTGGCTTCAGGCTGCGCTGGATTCTGGTTCTCATCTCCGAAAACCCTTTTTGCGCCAGTTGACTGCTTCGTCCCGGTGTTCAACTTAATTGCACTGAATCCTGGACGACCGGACGCAAGGGCGAAAACTCCCACCCGTTCGCGTGCTGCATGCCATGACGACCGGCACAACGAAATCCATGCAAATCGAGTATCGTTGGGAAAAGCGACAATTACAGACAAAGTTCGAAAGTGTATCATTTTTTACCACGATTGGGGTCTAGCTGCAGCTAGACCCTTAGAGGGGCTTTTTCCGTTAGACGAAAAGATTACCTGATGTGGTGAACTTAGCATACCCCGACCAAGATTGGGGTCTCGCTGCAGCTAGACCCTTCATTGCGGCGTGCGATTGTTAAATCACAGACTTCTGATTCATTAATTTTATAGCAACCATAAAGAGGGTCTAGCTGCAGCGAGACCCTTGAATTTAAGCTATTGCTTGTGGTTATAAATGGTCTAGCTGCAGAGAGACCCCAATAAGGACGAAAAGATTTCAGGTTTTCCTCACCTTCGCGGCTCATTCTCTTATTAGTTCTCCCAGAACACTCAGATACCTGCATGGCGAGAATAACAAAAATAACACAGTAGCATTGATAAAATTGTTTATCAGAAAATATATATACTAATTACAGTATATTTTGCAAAAGATTTTATAATATATTGTGAATAGCATGGTTAAATTCCACATACTTTAATAATATGGTATGTTAAAGTATATAGAATCATTATTTAGTAAATGATTTACAAGAAAAAGTGGTATAGACTATTATTATTATATAGTTCGGCAATCTATGATAGTAAGACATACCGGATGTCAGGTTTATCAGCGGCCTCCAGGGCTATAGCGTCTCGCTGCAGCGTGACCGTTTGGTGCTATGACTGATTTCAGTAGATGTGCAGAAAAAAATTTATTTCCATGACCACACCAGGAATCGAACCCAGAACCTCATTGTACATTTCTGCATGGTAACGATGTCAGCCAAACATCCGAATGTTCCCAGGTAAATGGGCTGGAGGTCGTCTCTTTTTATACCTGCGGCCACAAGCACGGGTGACGGCATATTGGATGTCGTCCAATCCGCTAGCTTGGTTCCAAAAGATGGGATCGAGCTTTTGCACCAGCGCCGCGCTTCCAGTTTTCAGTTCCGTGGGGAGGAACGAGGATGCCACGTTTCCAATTTTTTCAATACCGTTCAGCCCTGTGACGCCGCGTCCGGTTTGCGAATTGCGACCGTCCCATCGCCCATCGAAAAAGAAGCGCAGCCGCAGAGAGACCCCATAGCTAATAGTAACCAGCTGCAACCGTTTGCATGCTACCTGCTTTTTTACAACATCGCTTTGCTACCTGTGCATAACGAAAGGAAATCGGTCTTCAAGCAATTAAGGCAATCGGTCTTCATTTTCCCGCATAAAGAAAAAAGGTGAGCTTTTGCCGCATCGTGGATGGTAGGCTGACAAAGTTTGTTCTATCAAAAACGGCAACTAAACAGCGCATGCACGCCGACGACACAGTTAGCCAGCTGGGCGAAGACATGTCCTTGCTGCCATCGCAAGAAACTCTATGTTGCAGCAAGAGTGATAAAAATGTCTGGCTTCCTTCTTTTCGTTGCTAGCTAAACCCTGCAGACATCTCGGTAGAGTCAGCTAAGCCGATCCTAATCCACATCTGGCATCCATCCCTTTAGTCTAGTTGCCATGGAGCGTTTCTTGGTCTCGCACATGTCGATCATGGTGGTGCTAGGCTTTCACTTGGGTCACCCTTTCCATGTTTGCTATGCCTTTGGTCTGGTTAGGTTATAGGTGTAGATGTGCACATACTGCATTTGCTGCGTTTCTAATCGGTGCTCCTGTTTGATGCTTTTTTTCCCCTTCATATCGTTTCGACGTTTGCATGCTACCTGCCGGATTATAACATCGGACGTTGCTACCTGCCTGCATAACGATAGTTTGCAAGAAATCTTCATTTTGCCGAAACACAAAAAAAGGTGATCTTTTGCCGCAACGTGGATGGTAGGCTGACTAAAATTGTGCTGCTACGTATCAATACATGTGGGGGGGTGCTGCTACGTATCAATACATGTGGGGGGGTGCTGCTACGTATCAATACATGTGGGGGGGTGCTGCTACGTATCAATACACGTGGGGGGGTGCTGCTACGTATCAATACATGTGGGGGGGTGCTGCTACGTATCAATACATGTGGGGGGGTGCTGCTACGTATCAATACATGTGGGGGGTGCTGCTACGTATCAATACATGTGGGGGGGTGCTGCTACGTATCAATACATGTGGGGGGGTGCTGCTACGTATCAATACATGTGGGGGGGTGCTGCTACGTATCAATACATGTGGGGGGGTGCTGCTACGTATCAATACATGTGGGGGGGTGCTGCTACGTATCAATACATGTGGGGGGGTGCTGCTACGTATCAATACATGTGGGGGGGTGCTGCTACGTATCAATACATGTGGGGGGGTGCTGCTACGTATCAATACATGTGGGGGGTGCTGCTACGTATCAATACATGTGGGGGGGTGCTGCTACGTATCAATACATGTGGGGGGGGTGCTACGTATCAATACATGTGGGGGGGTGCTGCTACGTATCAATACATGTGGGGGGTGCTGCTACGTATCAATACATGTGGGGGGGTGCTGCTACGTATCAATACATGTGGGGGGGTGCTGCTACGTATCAATACATGTGGGGGGTGCTGCTACGTATCAATACATGTGGGGGGGTGCTGCTACGTATCAATACATGTGGGGGGGTGCTGCTACGTATCAATACATGTGGGGGGGGCTGCTACGTATCAATACATGTGGGGGGTGCTGCTACGTATCAATACATGTGGGGGGGTGCTGCTACGTATCAATACATGTGGGGGGTGCTGCTACGTATCAATACATGTGGGGGGGTGCTGCTACGTATCAATACATGTGGGGGGTGCTGCTACGTATCAATACATGTGGGGGGGGCTGCTACGTATCAATACATGTGGGGGGTGCTGCTACGTATCAATACATGTGGGGGGGTGCTGCTACGTATCAATACATGTGGGGGGGTGCTGCTACGTATCAATACATGTGGGGGGGGTGCTACGTATCAATACATGTGGGGGGGGCTGCTACGTATCAATACATGTGGGGGGGTGCTGCTACGTATCAATACATGTGGGGGGTGCTGCTACGTATCAATACATGTGGGGGGGTGCTGCTACGTATCAATACATGTGGGGGGGTGCTGCTACGTATCAATACATGTGGGGGTGCTGCTACGTATCAATACATGTGGGGGGGTGCTGCTACGTATCAATACATGTGGGGGGGTGCTACGTATCAATACATGTGGGGGGTGCTGCTACGTATCAATACATGTGGGGGGGTGCTGCTACGTATCAATACATGTGGGGGGGTGCTGCTACGTATCAATACATGTGGGGGGGTGCTGCTACGTATCAATACATGTGGGGGGGGCTGCTACGTATCAATACATGTGGGGGGGTGCTGCTACGTATCAATACATGTGGGGGGGTGCTGCTACGTATCAATACATGTGGGGGGGTGCTGCTACGTATCAATACATGTGGGGGGGATGCTACGTATCAATACATGTGGGGGGGGCTGCTACGTATCAATACATGTGGGGGGGTGCTGCTACGTATCAATACATGTGGGGGGGGCTGCTACGTATCAATACACGTGGGGGGGTGCTGCTACGTATCAATACATGTGGGGGGTGCTGCTACGTATCAATACATGTGGGGGGGGCTGCTACGTATCAATACATGTGGGGGGGTGCTGCTACGTATCAATACATGTGGGGGTGCTGCTACGTATCAATACATGTGGGGGGTGCTGCTACGTATCAATACATGTGGGGGGGGATGCTACGTATCAATACATGTGGGGGGTGCTGCTACGTATCAATACATGTGGGGGGGTGCTGCTACGTATCAATACATGTGGGGGGGGGATGCTACGTATTAATACATGTGGGGGGGGGATGCTACGTATTAATACATGTGGGGGGGGGATGCTACGTATTAATACAACATGTGGGGGGGTGATGCTACGTATCAATACATGTGGGGGGGGGATGCTACGTATCAATACATGTGGGAGGGTGATGCTACGTATCATTTATTTATTCATGCCATCACCCCCCCACATTTAATGATTAATGCCAGCACCCCCCAACATTCATTTATTCATGCCATCACACCCCCACATTCTTTTATTCATGGCAGCACCCCCCCACATTTATTTATTCATGCCATCACCCCCCCACATTTTATGATTAATGCCAGCACCCCCAACATTCATTTATTCATGCCATCACACCCCCACATTCTTTTATTCATGGCAGCACCCCCCCACATTTATTTATTCATGCCATCACCCCCCCACATTTAATTATTAATGCCAGCACCCCCAACATTCATTTATTCATGCCATCACACCCCCACATTCTTTTATTCATGGCAGCACCCCCCCACATTTATTTATTCATGCCATCACCCCCCACATTTAATGATTAATGCCAGCACCCCCCAACATTCATTTATTCATGCCATCACACCCCCACATTCTTTTATTCATGGCAGCACCCCCCACATTTATTTATTCATGCCATCACCCCCCACATTTAATGATTAATGCCAGCACCCCCCAACATTCATTTATTCATGCCATCACACCCCCACATTCTTTTATTCATGGCAGCACCCCCCCACATTTATTTATTCATGCCATCACCCCCCCACATTTAATTATTAATGCCAGCACCCCCAACATTCATTTATTCATGCCATCACACCCCCACATTCTTTTATTCATGGCAGCACCCCCCCACATTTATTTATTCATGCCATCACCCCCCCACATTTAATTATTAATGCCAGCACCCCCCAACATTCATTTATTCATGCCATCACACCCCCACATTCTTTTATTCATGGCAGCACCCCCCACATTTATTTATTCATGCCATCACCCCCCACATTTAATGATTAATGCCAGCACCCCCCCACATGCATTTATACATAGCCCCCCCCACATGTATTTATACGTAGCTTCCCCCCCCAAATGTATTTATACGTGGTCGTAAGGGTCTCGCTGCGGGTAGACCCTCGGAATTTTGTTTTTGTATTGACGTAAGGGTCTCGCTGCAGCGAGACCCCAAGGAATGTCAATTTTTTATGTTTTTATGATCGGGGGGTCTTTCTTTTCTCACCCTTAAAATGATTTGTTTTTGTATCGGTGTTAGGGTCTCGCTGCAGCGAGACCCCTACGAATGTCGACTTTTAATGTTTGCAAGATGGGAGGGGGCTTTCTTCGCTCACCCTAAAAATGATTTGTTTTTGTTTGACGTTAGGGTCTCGCTGCAGCGAGACCCCAAGGAATGTATACTTTTTTATGTTTGCATGATGGGAGGTTGCTTGTTTTCGCTCACCCTAAAAATGATTTTTTTTTGCTTGAAGTGAGGGTCTCGCTGCAGCGAGACGCCAAAGTTTTGCATTAAACTAAATGTCCCTTTTAGAATCCACGAAAGGGTCTAGCTGCAGCGAGACCCTCCCCATCGTTTTTCTGCCGGCGATTCAGATTCTGAATGACATTTGTGAAACTTGCTTTTTTGATATTGTTCTGCAGATGTCGTCCTCCTATTCCGATTCTGTCAAGGCCACTCCCGTTTCACCCAAGATGACGTCGAACACCTCGCCGGACCGAACGGCAACGGAGGCGTTTCCTCCGTTGCAGTTCGGTCCCGTAAATGCTCTGGCGAGGTCCCCCCCACCGAGTCCCCCTCGCCCTCCAAGTCCAACTTGCCCCCCAGCGAGTTGGACAGAATTATACCCCCCAGCTCTCTCGTTGCTGCGTCTCGCGCTCCGTCCCGCTCTCCGCCCCGTAAGTCTCCATCGCCGCCCCCCAAGTCGGCCGGAGCTACTGCGTCCCGCTCGCCGCCCCGCAAGTCCCCCAAGTCCCCCGCAACTGCGACCCGTTCGCCGAACCGCAAGTCCCCCTCTCCGCCCAAAGTTCCCCCCGCTACCGCGTCCCGCTCTCCTTCTCGCAAGTCCCCCTCGCCGTCAACCAAGAACCCCGCAACTGCGTCCCGCTCGCCGTCCCGCTCTCCTTCCCCCAAGTCCCGCTCGCCGCCACCCAAGTCCCCCGCTTCTGCGTCCCGCTCGCCGTCCCCCAAGCATTCCAGTTCTAAGCGTAAGCCTGCGGCCGAGTGGGTAGAGGAAGACGACCGCACCAAAGAGCTCAGGAAGCTGAGGAAGTCTATCAGTGAGCTTGTTGAGGAGGACGAGCGCGATCAGACTAACGGGAGGCCTGAAGACCCGGAATCGCCGGTTCGGGAGTCGCGTCAGAAGCGGTTGTCCGATTTGTTAGCAATGGCCGCAAGCTTTGCGGAATTGAGGCGGCAACTGGAAAAGGAGAGAGCCCATCAAGTGCCGATATGGCCTTTGGGGAAGATTTTGAGGAGGTGGAAGTTCTACGTTTCGGTACGTTAACTTGCCGATATCGTTTATCGATTTGGGTTGTTTCCATTCCCTGAATAGGGCTCTATATGCTGACCAACCTTCATGGTTTGTCCTGTCATATCATGCAGGGGGGCTCCATGCCAGGGGACGTATCGGAGGATTTACCTAATTTGTCAGACTTGGTTGATAAGGTGGGTGCTTGTCCGTCGAGTTTCCACGAGCATCTTACATGGGGTCTAGCTGCAGGTAGACCCTCACCCTTTTATTGAGACTGACATCTTCGGCTAATTTCAACGGTGCCCCCAACCAATCTGTTGTCTTTTTTCAGGGGGCGGCTGCGGCGATGGCTGTTGACAGTGCTGGTATTTGGTCTGGACTCGAGATGGAAATGGTAAGCATTAAACGATATCCGGATGTCTGCATTTCGCCTGAAGTTTTAGTGAGCGCATTATGCGAAATATACAAATGTCGACTAATTTTGATTTCCAATGAGCTGTCGTATTCGGTGTTGACAGGCGGGGGGTTTGGCCTCAGCAGGCGCTGCCGGAGAGGAAGAAAACGCTGGAGGAGATGAGGATGGGGGGGATGAAAACGCTGGAGGAGATGAGGATGGGGGAGACGCTGAGGGAGAAGTGGCTGTGCAGGTACGTTCATCCGCCGCGAGTTCGTGTGATTTTTTTCGTGCTGAGGGGTATCTCCGCAGAGAGACGATGGTGCAACAATCGAACTGAGGTCAAGTCCCTTGTTGTTCGTTTTTTTTTGTCATGCAGGCGGGGGCTGTCGCTGGGGGTACTGCGGGGGGGAAGGCGGCGAAGCCCCATTGACTGAGCATGAAAGGGAAAAGCTGGATTCCCGCAAGAAGGTTGCGAAGGATCATATTATTGCTGTTGGCCTGATCATGCTTAAGTCTCCGCCCGATGGCGTCGATTCGGAGGGACCTGCGGGGTCCGAGTTTCGCAAGTACCTGACACGACTTGAGGCGGAAGTCGATGCCGATTTCGATACGGAGGTGTTGGGTGCCGCTACCTTTCAGAGTGAATTGGCATATGAATTTGTAAATCTGGTGAAGTCGAAAGCCACCAAGAATTTCAAGTGGCAGCCTAAGGAGTACTCAGAGGCAAAGGTTGAGAAGATCGAGAAATTCATGAAGGCTGATTTTCGTCGTCGGGCCGCTGAGGGAAAAAGGGCGCTGAATGCGGTGGCAAAGGCCAACAGTAAGAAGAACGCGGAGGCGAAGGCGGCGGAGAAGGAGGCGAAGAAGGCGGAGAAGGAGAAGGCTAAGGAGGCCAAGAAGCAGCAGAAAACTGGACAGGTACGATTGTTGTGAAAATTTAGACCTCTCGCTGCGGGTAGACGCTGACTGGCTGCGGGACTTGGTGTTTAGTGTCAGTAAGGTATTATTCCAACAGAACTTTGTTCGTCCCTGAACAGGATGTCGTGGTCGGCCTAAAGATTACTGACTTGAGCAAATCCTGCGGTCCTTTTCGATTTTTTACTTCAGGATGACGGGGGGGACGAAGACGCCACGGTGGAGAAGAAGTTACCTGGTCATGACGCCGTGTTCGCGCTGGTGAAGGATATGCTCAAGTACTGCTCGAGTAGGCGGATGGCGGACGTCGATGACCTGCCAAACTGGCCCGAGTTCTCCCCCTTTCTTGAGCTGCTCCGGTCACTCAACAAGCTTTTTAAGGAGGGGGTGCTCACGAGCAGTGGGAACCCGGACACCGACCCTATCATTGAAAGCTGGAAGCCTTCGAAAAAGGTCGACTCGAACAAGGAGGTCAGGGACCAGAACATCCGGAAGGCCAATACTCTCAGGGAAACGCGTTGGATTCGGCCGGCCGATTTTAAGCAGACCGGATGTTTCAGTATGCGGATCCAGACGGTCAACGCGCTTATTTTGCCAGAGGCTTTGAGGCAGCGGCGTTTAAACCTTGAAACCATTAAGGAGAACGGCCGCATTCTCCTCAATGCGCGGGACAACGCCTTGCACTTCAAGGTTGTTGTCCCGGTCTGGCAGTTCCCTTTCCAGGCGCTTGCCGAATCTCAACCTGACCTGTTCGACAAGCAAATCTTGTGCATGCCGGATTTCGTCAAGTGGCTGAAGCATCACCACGGCGCCAAGATTGACGCGGAGGATGTGGGGTCCAGGTACTTCCGGCCCCTTTCGGATACTGAAGTCGACGTGTGGCTTAACACGGAGTCCACCACCTCTTTCCTCGCGAGAGGACTTGAGTGGCGTACCTACGCCAGGGTGGACGAGGTGGCCGCAGTTTTGCCTCAGGAGATCGAGGGCAGTCGGGTTTTTCAACCTGCTGTGCAATACTGCGATGAAGTCCTACGATCCGAAATTTTTTGAGGAACGGGTACCGGTACCGTATCTGGTTCTCCGGTACGCGGTGGTGGATGGGAACCACTACTTTAAGGGGTTAAAGTCGTTTCTCAGGGGGCCGGATGGCGGGTGGGGAGAGGTTCGGGCAATGATGTGCGAGGGTGGGGCGGAGTCCAATTTCGCAAATACTCCTAAGGAGGCGGAGCACGCATTCCAGGACCTGTTGCGGAAATTCCGTGGTGGTTACATGGGTACGAACGTCATTCTTCTCAAGGGTGGCGACCTGCTCCCGTCGTGGAGTGAGCTGCGAAATCTACCTAAGGCAAAAGAAGATGTAAGCTATCTATTTTGGCAGGGTCTAGCTGCGGGTAGACCCTCGGAATTTTCGTGGTTGTTTTTTGTGTGCGCTTCAAGTTTTTTGCGAGGGTCTCGCTGCAGCTAGACCCTCTCCTTTTTTTTGTTGGAATTTTCGTTGCGTATTGTCGGCCGTTTCTTTTTCGAATTTTGTTAGGGTCTATCCGCAGCTATACCCCTCGCCTTTTATGACTGAGTTTTGTCGTTGCTCGCTCGATGTTAATTGATGTCGCAGGCGGTGCTGACCGGCAAGCTGGAGAAGCTGTTCGACATCGCCAAGGGGGCGAATTCGGAGGACTTAGCCGTGGCGGATCGTACGCTGGGCCAGGCGTTGCTTGACGTGTGGAACTACAACAAGCTATATCTATACGGCAAAGTCACGCGTGGGAAGGGCCACTATATTGCGGATGGCCACTACACCAATCTGCTCACGTACATCCTCCCGGCTATGCGGCAAGCGGGGGGAAGGGAAGGGAATGTGGAGCCGGCAGCGGTGGATGTACACGAGGAGGAAGCAGAAGGAAAGAAAAAGCCGGCCCACAGCATTGCTTCAGTGCATTCCGCTTACAGTCGCACGCTGGCCAACACGTTTCTCCGTCTGACACAGGAGCAGACTGATGATCCTGCCTCAACGAAACCCGCGCCTGAGGAGGTGATGATGCAAAGGTGCAAATTCGCCAATGCAGAGGGGGAGAAGAAAGGCCAGAAGGTCTCTTGGACTTCTTTCAGGAACTTGGCCAGCCTTCCTATGATGGACGCCGTGATCGATTGCATCATGAGCTGCCAGGTTGGACCGGAAAAGCTCACCAAGTTGGTGGAGATCGCCAAGGATGTGCTGGAGTGCCTGCGGCTGACCATTTGCGCCAGATTCAAGGAGGATGAGACGCTGGAAGCGCAATGCAAGGACGCAAATGGCAAGGAGTTTGTGGCGTCTCATATTTTCGAACTCGTCTTCAATCTCCATCCTCTCGCTCGGCCGGTCGGCAGGAAGGAGATTGTGGCCAGATACCGGGAATTTTGGGATGTGGCCGTCATCATAACGAGGAACATCGCCTACCTTCTTAAAGCCAAAAAACACGCCGCACATCTGAGGATTCCGAGAAAGGATATCAGTAATGGCAAGATCGACTTTCAGGAGATTCTGCTAAAAGAGAGCGAGGACAAGACGGTGGGTTTGGCACTTTTGGCTCCGGAAGCGTTCAGGAAGTACGCTCCAAAAGTTGGATTACTCGAAGGGGGGTGAAGGAGGCGGCGATGAAGGGGCCGGTGAAGGGGCTGGAGAAGGCGAAGGGAAAGGGGAAGGAGACGGAGGCGAAGAAGGAGAAGGGGGCGAAGGAGGAGGAGGAGTGGGACGTGAAGTATGAGTGGCAGAGTGTGGACTGGGGCCGTCGCCGGGTCTGGTTTTGCTGTCAGGAACTAGACGGTGATGATGATGACAAGTCGCTCGTCAAGCAGGTGGCAGGCGAGGTTGCCTCAGCTTCAGCCCGCCCTTTCCCTTGGGCAGGTCCCTTCCGTGCCTGAGCCTGCTGAACTTGGCGAACATTTGGGGTGATAAGTGGAGTAACTTTCAGTCCAGGTGGTGGGCGTTCGGTCCTTGCCCGCCAGAATCGGACATTCCCCAACCGGGCGGGATGTACGATCATGTGCTGAAGGCTTGCGCCCACGAGTTTTTCTCCAGGTTCGAACCGATGGTGATCGTGTTTGGTACCGAGACGGAGATTAAGGGGTTTCAAGAGATAGTGGAAAGGATCGGGAAAGGGAGTGAATTGTGGGAGCGGCTTGAACAGGGGGAAGGTGATGGGGGGCCTAGGCTCGGAAGGGCGAAGAAGCGAAAAGCTTCCCACGAAGCTGGGGGATTGTCCGCCGTGGTGGAGAGGGATGACCAACAGTTGTTGGAGGGAGGGGATGGAGGGGATGGAGGTCCGGCAGGAGGGTCTAACCGCGGAGAGACCCCCGTCGAGGTCAGAACGCAGCAGGCCGAACAGAGACGGGGCCTGAAGGTGATTCGGATCCGCCTGCGGCGAAGAAGCCCGCTTCTCAAGTGACTCGACGGGCAGTCGTGTCACTTGTTGAGGATGATGGAGGTGGGCCTTCCAAGCCTGCCGCGTCGCAGCCCGTTTTTCAGGTTCCGAAGAAGCAGCTTCGGGTTCCCCCGGCGACTCTGCCCACCCCGGCGCCTCTGCCCAGTTCTCAGGTACCGAAGAAGCAGCTTCGGGTTCCCCCGCCGACTCTGGCCATTTCTCAGGTACCGAAGAAGCAGCTTCGTAAGCCAGTTGTGGCAGTGGCTGATTCGGACGACGATGCTGAGGAGGAGGAGGAGGAGGAGGAGGACGACGATGCTGAGGAGGAGGAGGGGGAGGAGGAGGAGGAGGAGGAGGAGGAGCAGCCCGTTGCTACCAAGAAATCCGCCAAGGGTGGGAAGGCTGCGGAGCACGTTGCTTCCAAGAAATCGGCCAAGGTGGGGAAGCCTCCCAAGCCTGCCCTGCCTCAGAAACGGCGTCGAAAAGCAGTTGTGCTTTCAGATTCGGACGATGAGGAGGAGAAGGAGGAGGAGGATGGCGGCGGAGAGGAGGAGGACGGGGGAAAGGAGCGCGTTGCTTCCAAGAAGTTACCCAAGACCGCGAAGACTGCCAAGGTTGCCGAGCCCGCCAAACCCGCCCCGGCGCCTGCCCCCCACCCCCAGACGGGGTCTACCTGCGAGCAGAGGTCGAAGGAAAAGGCCAAAAAGGGTAAGAAAAAATCTGCGAGTGAATTCTGGTATGTAGAGTGTTTTGATTTTTTACGGTTGGCAGTCCGATTTCTACTAACTCGATTTTAGTCATGCGTTGATGGCATGATCGGTTTGCTCGCAGGTAATGAGGATGTGGAGCAGTTACTTCGCTTGGCTAATGTGGCGGTGGGCTTCGGACCAGCGGCTGTACATGCTGACACTTCCGGACGGGAGGAGCCTAAGGGGGCGGAAGACAGTCAGGCGGGCGATGAGGATGATGACAAGCCCACGTTGGAAATGAGACTTATGGACGGGGAAATGGGGTTCGGAGCACCAGAGGCCTTTTGGTGTGATGGGTGGACTTCAGCCATTATGCAAGCAGGGAACAAGGATACGGCTACGCCAATGTATGCCAAGCTAGAAGACGTCATGCTTTATGGGCAGGTGTCTGGATACGACACCAAGTGGAGGGACGTCGCATTTAAGTTTTTCGCTGAGGGGGAGAAGGGAGGGAAGTTGAAGAACAAGTTGTGGTGGATGCCGCTGGACTACGCGATGAAGGTGGTAAAGCTGACGGATGGCAAGAGCTGGAAGGATGTGGAAGTCTGGGCGCCTGCAAAGGAGATCGATAAGAAGAGGAGGAACTCGAAAACGGAACAGCAGATCGCGGAAGCGAAATTACGGAAGAGGCCCTCGAAAGCTTGAGGGGAAGTTAGCACTTGGACATGCGCTGGCAATGCTCGTCCTATGGTTAATACAAAGGTTAGGATGATGTCGAGCCTCTCCACGTAAAATTTACATGAATTACTAACTTTCAAGCATCTCGATGTGGAATGTACGCTCAAATTGACATGAATTAAGCATTATGACACCAAATTAGCTCGAAAATACGCGATCGGACGCCAAATTCGCGCGAAAAAAAGATATCGGACGATTGAAACTAGCGTTTTTTTCTTGCAAAATGCGCCAAAAATGACCCCATTCCGCGTGGGACCACCCCCTGGTATGGCAAGTCTGGGTTGGGGCCCACCAACAAGGGAGCAGTGGTAAGCTTCTGCTTCAACACATCAAAAGCTTGCTGGCATGCTGCAGTCCACTCAAAGGGAACATCCTTCTTGAGCAGGGCTAACAGGGGACCAGAGATGGCCGCCATGTCAGGGATGAACCGTCGGTACCAGCCCACCAGGCCCAGAAAGGATCTGACATCATGAGCTGACTTCAACACAGGCCACTCCAAAACAGCAGAGACCTTGCTGGCCTCAGGAGTCATACCTGCAGCGCTCAGCTGGTAGCCCAAAAACTTCACCTCTTGGCCCCACTCCACCTTGGACCTCTTCACCGACAGATGATACTGATGGATCACTTTAAGGACCTCCTCCACGTTCTCCAGATGCTCCCTGAAGGTACGAGAGTGTACCAGAATGTCGTCCAGGTAGACGACCACACAAGTCCTGAAGACCACCCTGGTAGTGTCACACAAGTGGGCAATGTCCTTGAACCTGGGGTTGCGAAGGTCAGGTGAGATCTGGGGAAGGGCATTTCCAGTCAGGTGGCCAAAGATGGCATTGACAAACATCTGCATGGTGGCAGGACTGTTAGAGGCACCCATGGGCATTACTGTCCACTGGAACTGTCCCCATGGAGTAGAAAAGGCCGTCTTGGGGATGTCCTCAGTAGCCACCCTGATCTGCCAGAAAGCATGCCTTAGATCAAACTTGGTAAAGAAGGCAGCTCCTGCAGTCCTCTCCAGCAACTCATCAATTCTGGGCAGAGGGTACCTGGACTTGACAGTCACCTTGTTCAGTCCCCTCAGGTCAATGCACAACCTCCACCCCCATCATGCTTGGGTACAAGCAAACACCCAGAACTGAAAGGACTGTTAGCTGGAAGGATCAGACCAGCCTCCAACAGGCCAATAAGTATGGTCTTCAGCTCTGCCATCTCTGCAGGGCCCATCCTGTACATAGGCACAAAAGGAGGACGAGCACCCTCTACCAACTTGATGACATGTGTGATGGGTCCCTCAGGAGGATACTGGGGCATCTTGTCCTCAAAGATGGCTCCATACCTGTCCAACAAGGCATCATGCTGCTGTTGTTGCTCAGTGGTGACAGTAGAACTGACAGCATTGACAGAATGACCACTAGCAGACTCAGGTTCATTAGGCACCAAATGCAGGAAAAAGATGTGTTCCACTGGATAGGTGGCCAAATAAGACAGAGTATGCTTGGCAGACCACACATGCTTCAGTAGGGCAGCCCGTTTCTCCTCCAAAGTCGGCTCTTGGTCCACCCCTTTCGCACCTGCTTCCCCTCCCTTGCCATCATTGACAGCTGTCTGTGTGGAACAGCACTCAGTGGCTGTTCTTCTCCCCCCTGGCAACACACAGGTAGCATCCCACACTGTCCCATCCTTGAACTGGACCACCCTGTCAGGCCAAGAAATAGCAGGATTGGTGTCAGACAACCATGGGATCCCCAAAATCACATCTGCTGCCGTGAGGGGAATGACATCTGCTGTCACTTCCAAAGTCTGGGATGAACAAACTTGGAAGATGAGCTGCACATAGCCAGGTGAGCAGCTTCTCCTGCCATCAGAATACTGCACCATGACAGGTGTGGGGTGGGTCAACACAGGCAACTTCAACTCCTGCACCAAGGATGCAGCAATATAATTACTGCCAGCACCAGAATCAATCATAAACAAGCAAGCTGGTTGAGCCAAAGGAACTGGCACGTTGAGGAGCCTAGCCTGAAACTTGAGTAAGTGACCTGGTACAGGAGGACCCACAGGGACAGCAGGGTCAGAAGCACCCACAGTGTTCACTGGCCTAACGTCAACAGCAGGCAGGTCAGACCTGGCCATGACAGAAGGATGACCTGGGGACCCAACTAGTTTTTTGACTCAGGTGGGTCTGGGAGTGCTCCACTGCCTGATGGTGGAGGCTGCTCAGGTGGTGCTGGAGGCTCATCCTCGTCCCCCCCATCCTCCTCATCTGCCAGCAACTGCATGAGAGCGTTCACCATCCTACGCTTATCCTGCCTGCTGAAGGGCCGAGCGCGGGACTGGAACCTCCCCGAGGGCTGGAAGTTGGGCTGGAACCCTGGCTGCATCCGGTGATCGCCAGCAGGAACGCCAGGAGGTAGGCTGGGTGGCCTGGGGGATGGCAGGGCGCCAAAAGGTCCTCTCGTGGCAGGGGGAAACTGGTCCCGTCTAGAGCAGTCCCGTGCAAAGTGACCTGGCTGGTTGCAAATAAAACAGTTACCCTGGGTGGGATCCAAGGCATTGAGCTCCCCCAGGAGGTCATCCAGCTGGTTCAGGGACTTCTTGATGGGTGGCACTGGCGTGGCCACAGGCTCCCACTTGACAGAAAAAGCAGGCACACGACAGAGGGTGAGCACATAAGACAACACCTTGTCCCATTGCCAGTCCACGTAGTCGAACTGGGAGAAGTGCTTGTCCACATCCAGTCGCACGTGGGGAGCCATGCCATGCAGGAGTCTGTGAAGCGCCTCTGCGTCAGAGCATTGGGGAATCTTGGCTCTAAGGTTGGTGAATTGCTCCACGAACTGTGGCAGCGTCAAACCAGCCTGTGTACAGTTAGCCAGTGCGTCCCGATCCATGCGAAGCTGATCCTGGGGTAACAGAAACCGGCGAAAGCCCAATAGGAGAGAGGGGAGGTCGGTACACGCACGTCCAGCCACAGAACGCAAAAACTCATCAAAACGGTCGCTGGCACTGTCGCTCATCCGCTGCCTAACCATTCTCTTCTGGATGTCCATCGTGAGACGTTCCTCTGCCTTGGGCCCGTAGTTGGCGAAATGGATAGCGAAGACATCCTGAAACTTGGTGGAGAAATGGTCGAAGCTGCGATGGGTAAGGTTGGTCAGCGATAGCTTGTCTACCGACTCCACCTTGGGAAAAGGAACAGTACGAGGATACAAAGACGTGAGCTCCATCACTGGGGCGTGTGGTGCATTCTGATTCTCCGGCAATGTAGTTAGCATATTGGGGCACCAATGTGCTAGGTGGATGCAGGTTGAGGAGACCTTTCCAACGCCGTGTCAACCGCCTAGAACAGACAAGGGACGAGAAAGTTATCAAGTCCCGAAGTACTGCCGACCGGTGGGCGAGGGCGGTGCACACTCAGGGCATAGTGGACAGGACACGTGGCAGGCCGTGCCTGCACAGGCTTAGCCTGGACTCTCACGTGACTGGGACACAGTGTACTGAGAGCTCAACGGTACTGTGGCTAGTAGAAGCCAGTAACCAGCCAGCAGGTCTGCAAGGATGTAAGTCCTTGCAGGACTGTGGCAGGTCCTGTGCTGTCCTAGACACAGGATAGCCAGAGATTCCTGTATGCTGCCTGCAACGAGGATGCAAGGCAGCGATACGAGGCTCTGGCAATGTAGCGTTGCCCAGCGTTGCTCATGACCGAGGAACAAGGATGGAACGAGGTTGCATATAGCTCGAGGCTCAACGAGGCAACGAGCGTCTTCACACACGAACCTTGGTCGTCACGACGAGTGGCGAGCCTATCGAGGGTCGTAGGCCTGGTGTGAGGATAAAGGTTGCTAGCCAGCAGCCTAGGGTCATTCCAGCCGGCAAGGACCAGGAGCTCACAAGCTCTGCTGACGAGTTGCTGCGCAAATCGTACTATTGCTTCCACGCTTTCATGTCTGGTTCATCGTCAAGCAGCCACGGTGCTGGTGAGGCGAACGAGCAGAGAGACGCGCAAGCGTTTTTCCCCTACCGTAACCAAGCAAACGCTCCAACATTCGTGCAAGCGGCCTACGTAGCGAGGCACTTGGCAGAAGAGGGGTGGGTGGCGGTGAGTGGGGGAGGCAACAGGCCAGCGGCGGCGGACCCGATTATACAACGGGCTCGCGTCGTGATTTCTCCAGGTGAGACGGGGCGAGTGGCGGTGGAAGAGTTGGTGCGCCTACGAGACGCGCTAGCTGAAACTGCTAATCGTGTGGAGGTCGCTTATCAGGGCGCCCATATAACACTTGCCGGTCTCGACAGTTAGAATGCGGTGGGATATATTGCTTGAGAACACTGAAAGCTGTGAGCAATGAATTGCTTGGTTCATTAGAAAATAGGTTTACCCTTTATCAACGTTCCTCTCACCGGCTGCGCCGCCAGTGACCGTTGGGTGCAGACCGTTGGCCCGAGGCCGCACGATGACAGGTAGCTGCCTAGTCACTGCATCGTGCGATCACAAATCAATGCACGCTGCAGTACGGTCCCTATCTAGGATACTCTAGTACCGTCCAATGACAGGACACTACGTATACTGGGTACTGACATCTGTCACGTACCTCAGTACCCAAAGTACCTATCTAGGGAAACGTATGCGACTCGACTAGCATCCCTATCTGCATAGCCCACGTGGTATTTATATTCACATACCAACGTGGGTTTACAAGGCTTATTCATACGTTGTATTCACAATGCCTTTGAGACTTAGTCTACAGCAAAGCATGGAGACTAACTCCAGTATTGTTTTATTATTTATTTCTTAATGCAGGTCTGCACCCCCAACATTATTGTTATTGTTTTTAAGTTGATTAGGGGTACAAAAGAGACATGGCTGGTTGAGCCAGGTTGGTTACAGCTGGCTGTTCTGGCCAGGTGTTATATTGCACATTAAATAAGGTGTACACAGCTGGCTGGTTTGGCCAGGTACTGAAGCACACATTAAGTAAATGGATACAAAGCTTGTGTCCTCAAGCTGCAAATGGATACAAATCTGACCTAGCCAGCACTCACACCCCACAACGAATGTGTTGAATTTTATGGCGCCCAGCAGCTATCGCTGTGGTAAGGGGGTGTGGTGGTTGTGTACTGTGCTATGGCCAGTCATTTATTCAAACACTGACTCTGATATCATAGGGGTTCATGTTCTGAAAGAGGAGCTGGTACTGTTGGCCAGCAGCATCCCGCAGCTTCGTGAGAGCGTCTGCTGGGTTGTCCTCATCATCCACATGAGTCCAGCTGGAAAAATAGGTGGCCTCCTGTTTGAGGATCACCCAATCCAGTCAGTGTGGACAGCAGCAGAGACAGATTTCTTGGTTAGAAAACTGATCACAGATTGGCTGTCAGTATAGAGATGTGAGATGACATTGCATGTGCTGCCTGCCTGGGTTTGTAGCCAGGTGAGCATGTGCTGCAGGGAACGAGCATGCAATGCAGCAGACACCACAGCACGACATTCAGCTGAGTTGCTGCTGCCAGGTTTTCTGCGGTGTAGCCTGCTGTACCAGGAAGTGAGGGACATGTAATCTGACCTGTTGGTGAGAAAAAACAGCCCTGATTCCCGTGCCCCCATCTGATTGATTGTTCTGCTCTCCATGGAGCTGTCCATGACACATTGGATGTGGATGTCTTCCATCAGATTCAGGCCATGGAGGATGAGGGGGGGACAGTCATTGACCAACTTCCTGATGTGACTGCATTTGATCTTGACTAGAACATCATGGGTGACCCTGCTGATGACAGCTAAGGGAGCCCCACAGATGGCTGACCACCACCCCAGTTTGCCCTGAACAGTGGCACACATATGTAAGGGGAGGTAGTTGTCCTGCAGCAGATCTAGACAATCTTGGATATATTCTGCAGGAGGGGAGAGAGAGCAGACCCACTGATCTGGCTGCCTATGCAGCTGCAACATGATGCCACAGAACTGGATGGGGGTTGTGCTCAATTCCACCTGTTTGCCAATCTCATATGATTCCTGGACCTGCTGAATAAAGGTTTCCACCTCAGCTCTAGGCCCACAAATGAGTTGGTCATCTCCATGCCACACAAAGAACAGCAGTCCAGAGGGGGTGGGTACAACAAAAAAGCATGGGTCCAGGTCATCATACGTGGCCTTGAGCTTTTTGAATACTTCCTCTGCTGAGTCTCTGAAAATTTTTGGGGCACTGACAAGCCCTTCCACCCCAATGTTGATGATAAGGTGGGGCTCATCAATATAAGGTTTCCACACAGCTGGGGTGTCTACCACGTACACCTTCCCTTTCCACACAGATTCAGCCTTTTCTGGGTCCCCCCTGAGGAAGGCCCTTTTAATATCAGTGGCTTTGCAGACATAGTCTTGGCCTGCATTGAGGTTGTGGAGGAAGAGGGAGAGCATGATCCTGAGTGAGGTTTGTTGCAGCCCAGGTGTGTATGTTTCCCCTTTTGGCAGTGTGGAGGTCCCCTTTAATTCTGTGACACATGGTCTGGCATGGAAGATTGGGGAGCCCACTTTTTGTGGTTTTTGTTTGAGAACAAATTTTAATCTGAGCTTTTTGGCTCCCTCTGGCACGTCCCATGAAGGGGTGACAGGCGGTTTGTATTGAGGGTTTTTGGGGTTGGGCAGGACCCATTCCTGCCTGGCTTGGTGGACAATGGCCATCAGCCACTTGGTAAACCCTTTTTGTGTTTTGCATTCTTGTATGACGTGGGAGATTTGGTGGGGTGAGTGCATGGCTATGTCCCACTTACCCAGCCCAAAGGCTGAGGGATGGAGGAACTGGCTGTGCACTAACTTGTCCAGATCAGGGATCTCCCCTGGTGCATACTGAGTGTTGACTGCCTTGATGACAGCATCCATACCAGGGACAATACTGGAGAGAGGGATTTTAAAGTGGTCCAGAGGAACTGCACCCACCCCTGTGACACTGAGCTCATTAGCTGAGATAAGCACCCCAGGATAGGATACAAAAGGTTCCCCCAACAAGGTGTTACCAGAGTACCCCTCCACCACCTGGAAGGGTGTCTGAATACCAAGTATAGGGAGCATCACTTGTCCCACTACATCCAGTGAGCTTTGGCCTGAGAAATCCTGCACCCGTGCCCAAAATGAAGGTGCAATCTCAAGACCAGGGATGGCTTGTGCACTGATCACACTGACCTGTGCCTGAGTGTCTATTGCCAGGGTCCAGGGGTCCTGACTAGTGCACACAGCTGAGACTTTTGCCAACCCTGCGGCCACAGCAGCTTGTTGCTTATGTGACCTGTGTAATGCTTGCAAGGCGACTGCCAATCTTGACCTCAGAGCGGGAGGGTTGGCAGACAATTTGGTGCCTTGGGGCTGAGCTAATGCTTCCAACCCAGCTACCTCGTGCCTGGTTAAGCAATCCCCAGGTTGTGAAGTGGGCCTGGCTTCACTGAGGGTGGAAGGTTCACAGAGGGTGCTGTGGTGCTGTCAACAGCAGTAATTGGTGGCTCAGAGCTACTGCTGGGCATGCTGGAGTTGCCAGATAGAAGTAGTGAGTCCATGCTTAAAGACTCTTCCCCAGGCACGTCTGCCATGGGAGAATAATACTTCTTAATTCTATGACAGCTCACCCTGTGACGCTTCCCATTGATATTGTGCTTGACCTCCACGGTCTTGCTGTTTTTGGTAAATCCACGGATGGTAACTGGACCTAGCCAAGTTCCAACCTTACCAAAGCTGTTTTCCTTGTAATAGAGAACTTGATCACCTTTTTGGAATACTGGCCTGGAATGGGTTTTATCTTTTTCTGCCAGTTTTGCTGAGGTTTGTGCACGTGCAGTGTTGTACAGTGCTATCACCTCTGGGGGATATACACCTGCCTGCAGGCCTGCTGGGATTACTTCACCCCACGTGGCATGCAAGACAGGTCTCATGTTTAGGGTTGTGCACATTTCATGACACCAGAGTGCCCTGTCACAATAGACCCCTGAAGTAGCATCCTTGGAAGGATTTTTGGCTAGTAGGGTTTTGACAGATCTGATGGTTCTTTCAATGACCCCCTGACCCTCATGATCTTCCAGCCCAGCAATCTCTATTGCTTCACACCCTTCCAGGTCAGTCAGACAAGAAAATTGTTGATCAAGCAAAATTCTGTCAACTGGGTAGAATCTGGGTAAAGCAATCATGAGTGCAACACGTAGCTGCCCTGCAGACATGCCAGGTAGGGGTTCCATTACTGTGAACCTGGACCATGAGTCTTTTAGGATCAGGTAGGGTTGGACATCTTTGTTGATGTGCATCACATCCCCCACTATCATGCCCCTATTGGTGGAAGGAGTTGCAGTATGCCATTTTTGAGGTTTGGGGCTATTGAACTGACATTCTTGACAGTGTTGTCTAGCCAGTTTTACTGCATTCCTGAGTTGTTTTCCCATGCTACTACCCCCCAGCCGTCTGGCCAGTTCCTCAGCCACTGTTTCATGACCCATGGCTAGGTGCAGCTGATGAGCAAGCTCCTTGATATCTATGGAGTTGTCAACAGTAGGGGTTAGTGCTTTTATGTAAGGTTCCAGAACAGGGTGTTGGGAGGACAGTAAGGTTGCTGCCTCAAAATCAATTATGCCCTGGTTGCCATCCCCAATGGTAATGAGATCATCATCCTCAGAGTACATAAGGTGAGTGAACTCACATTGATTTGGGTAGCGAGGCCTGTTGCAACGGCTGCCTGGAGGCCCCAGGGGATGACGTGCGTGCCAGCAGCCCGGGCAGAGATCCACCCCGTTGGCCAGGGAGTCGTTGTTGGGGCAGTTGTGCCGTGCGTGCCCTCGTTGGAAGCACCTCAGGCACCTTATGGACCCCCCAGGGTTGCCAGGCTGGTTGTTGTTGTTGTTGTTGTTGTTGTTGTTTCCCTGCTGGGACCGGTTCTGGCCCTGCTGGGACCTGTTGTTGTTGTTGTTTTGGCCCTGTTGGGACCTGTTGTTATTGTTGCCCTGCTGGGACCTGTTGTTGTTGTTGTTGTTGTTGTTGTTGTTGGGGTTGCCATGCAGGGGCACACGGTGCCACGTGTTGCCACGCCCCTGAGAGCCACTGCCCCCTTGGTGGGAGGACTTGTGGGTCTTGGGTGCCCCCCCTGGCTGGCCTGCCCCTTGCGTTTGTGGCCTTGGACACCCTGGACCTTGGGGTCCTGGGCCTGGTTGTTGCCAGTACCCAGGGGGTCCACTGCCTCCTCGATATAGAGCATGGCAGCTCTGAAGTTGTCCCAGAGGGACTTGAGGCCTGTAAGCAGGGTAGCCAGGACAGAAGGTTGCAAATTAGCTTTTGTTAGCCAGGTGTGGATGAGATACCTTGGTTGGAGCTTGAGAAGCTCAAGGTCTTTCTCAATCATTACCCTGTATGTTTTTGCATCCCCAGAGAGGTTATTCTTGTTCACCTTATATGCAGCAAGCCAGTTGAAACGTTCTACTGCTTCCATGTGGTTATTGGTAAGCACTAGCTGTTTCAGATCAGTGATAAAGGTAGGCCACTGTTCAATGGCTGCTTCAGGTGTCAGGGTACGTTCCTGATAGGTTTGAATCAATGCTCTGATTGCAGGAGATGATTGATGGAATGTGGAGGAGGCCCTGAGAGCCTTAAACTGATGTCTAAGGTTAAGACCTTCCATCCCATACTCCAAAGCAAAAACAAATTGCTTAGCTTGTTCAACAGTGTGACCCTCAGGCAAGCCAGCAATATTGATTTTGGATTCCTTTTTATGAGGGTTAAACACACCTGTGAGAGGGGGGTTGGCCCTCAAGAAGCGTCGGTTGCTTGTTGCAGGCGGGTGGGGTCCAGGTTGATGGTCCCCCGCTCATACCGCGACATCAGGGCGCGCAGGCCCTCGACAGTTTGCAGCTGGTTAGCTGTTAACTGCTGATCTTGCAACGAGGCCAGCTGGGCCTGGAGAATGGCGAGCTGTTCCAGGACATCCCCGCTCCTTGGGGGGGCCTCAGCAGGCCTGTTGGGTGCCTGTGGCACCTCTGCACCTCCCCCCAGGGCCTCCTGGGGTCCTGGCCACCCCCCCTGGTTTGGGAGGGGGCCCCAACCCACAGGGCGAACCTGGGGTGGTGGGGGAGGGGGAGGGGGGGTCATGGTGGCCCTGGGGGAGCCCGGGGGTGTCCGGGTAACCCCACTGGGTCCAGCCCCATCGGTGGAGGGGCGGGCAGGGGTGTCTGCCTCTGCTCTCCTCCTGGCCTCCTCCCGCATGAGACGCTTCATCTCCTTGCGTACCTCATGCTCCCGGAGGGCTGCCTGAAAGGCAGCCTCATCCTCGGGTATGTCAGGGAGTGGTTCTCCCATGATCATAGCAGGCCGGACTGGACAGTCCGCCTCTTTGCCCTTCCTCGCACCCAGGGCCAGCAGTCCCTCCTTGTACTGCAGGGGTTGGGGGGGAGAGGGTTTCTTGCTGGTGGTTTCCAGCGGGGGGGCTTCTTCAGCTACCACCCCATGTTTGGCCAAGATGGCCTCCGTGACCCTGGCTTGGGTGATGGAGGACATGGTTTTAAAGTGTGCTGACCGAGCAAGCTCGGCCAGGTCTTGACTGTCCGCATAGTCCATGGGATAGTCAGCATTTTTTAAGAGGTCACGTAACCGCTGGGTGGCCTCGCGGTACGCGTCCGCCATCGCCTGGTGGGTAGCCAGGCGACGGGCGGCTTCCTCTTCATATTCTTGCCGCTTAGCGGCGAGCCGAAAAGCCGCCTCTCGGCGGACCTCTCGGTCCCGCTGCCGCGCTCGGCGTTCTTCATTTGCCACCAGCGCGGCCTGCTCGACCGCCAGGAGCGCTGGGGTAAGATTGATCTCAGTCTCCCCATCGGGGAGACTGGCAGTGTCGGATACCTCATCGTCGGACATTGGTTGTCCGGCGATGGGTTCCACAGGTTTTCGCACCACCCGTGCGAGTTTAATACTCTCCATGTCCTTCTTCTTGCGAAGAAGGGACGCAGAGGGTCGCCCAAACGTTAGCTCAATGTGGTTATGTCCCTGGGCGAAAGGGACATTAAGGTTTGATGTGGCGGGACGAAAGGTAATCGTCCCGTCCGGTGCCACCGAGGCCGTCTGACGGGGCATACGCTCCCGAAGAGATGGCAACGTGGGGCCGGACTGTGGAGCCTCAGTGGGGTTTACCACCGAGGTCTCCGCAGCCATGGCCGCGCCAGCCGTGGTTGCGGCTGGGGCGGCCGCCGGAGTCGAGGGTAAGCCGGTCTCCCCGGGGGGAGCCGTCTCGGCCTCCGGCCTCGCAGGGGAGGGGGGTAGGTCGGTCGGCTTTGCAGCCGCCGTCCCCTCGTCCTGGCAACCATTGTGAGTCTTTTTGTTCTTTTTCTTTTTCTTGGAAATGGCCGCATCGCCAGCCGGCTTCTTGTTGTTGTCTCTGGGCATCCGCCGATCCTGCCCATCATCATCCTCGTTGTAGGTAAGCTTCTTAGCGACATTCTTGTTCGTGATAGCCATGGTAGCAAATAAAATTCAAGTTAGAATGCGGTGGGATATATTGCTTGAGAACACTGAAGCTGTGAGCAATGAATTGCTTGGTTCATTAGAAAATAGGTTTACCCTTTATCAACGTTCCTCTCACCGGCTGCGCCGCCAGTGACCGTTGGGTGCAGACCGTTGGCCCGAGGCCGCACGATGACAGGTAGCTGCCTAGTCACTGCATCGTGCGATCACAAATCAATGCACGCTGCAGTACGGTCCCTATCTAGGATACTCTAGTACCGTCCAATGACAGGACACTACGTATACTGGGTACTGACATCTGTCACGTACCTCAGTACCCAAAGTACCTATCTAGGGAAACGTATGCGACTCGACTAGCATCCCTATCTGCATAGCCCACGTGGTATTTATATTCACATACCAACGTGGGTTTACAAGGCTTATTCATACGTTGTATTCACAATGCCTTTGAGACTTAGTCTACAGCAAAGCATGGAGACTAACTTCGACCTAGCCAGGGAGGCGCTTAGCCAGATTGTGGCAACAGCGCTCGGCAGCACCCGGCTGTTTAACCACTGGGTGGCGACAGCGGTGCTAGGAGAGGGGGTACCAGACGCCGACATCATCCGGAACGCGCGGGCTCGGGAGACGGTAAATCCTTGGAGCACGGCAGAGGTGTTTGCCCAAACCATTGAAAATCTTGTTGCTGTCCTTTTGCAAGAGTCGAGAGGGTACGCAGACAGGTTTTATATTACCACGCAGCCGTTCGGGGTATACTCGAGGCTTGATACACCGAGGCCGGAAACCACCACTGCGTGGGGTCCGGAGGTGGAGATTGTCGCAGGGGTCGAGAAGACGCCTGAAGACGTCCACTTTGAGTGGACTGACAAGCCAGAGGGCTCCGTCAAACGCTCAGCCCAGCAGATAAACGAGGGCGACGGCACTACCGAGACCTACGAGGCAAGGCAGAGAGCTGATCTGCATATACCTCGTGAGGCGACTCACGAGTACGACCGTTACGGCCGAGGCGAGCAGAACGAGCTGGTCGGCGGCGGTAAGCGGTGGTTGCGCAATCTTGCTTGGCATCGCAACCCAGGCGAGACACAACATCCAGTCGAACGCAAGGAAGACGGGCGACCTGTGACCTGCGTGCTGGGAGAGTTTAACCCAGACCTCCAGATTGTCGCAGAGGCAGCAGCAGCCACAACGGTTGCTGAGGGTGTTGAGCAGCGTCCAGACCGTGAGGAGGGGCAGGCGAGTGCAAGCCAGGAGGCGGCCTCGTCTGGAGTAAGTGCGTGAGCCTGAGTGGGTTCCAGCGGCCATATCTGCGTGTGTTTTCTGTTGTATTCTATAATGCTTCGTAACACGCGCGGGGGCGGCAGCGGGAGCGGGGCGGGAGCGGGGGATGGCGGGGGTGAGGCAAGGGCAGACACGGGAGCCCCGCCAACGTCGTGCCAGAGGGACAGGCAATCCCAACGGCAGAGGGCGTCAATGGCAGGAGGGCGTCCAACCGGAAGAGGAAAGAGGTGGCACAAGGGGAGGAGCGTGCAGGGTGGCCAACCGACGGCGTGGTGCTGACGGGGGAGGGCCAGAATGATGCTGAACGGCAAGCACCTGGTAAGAGACCATGTGTGCCTCCGTCTGGTGTTCCTGCAGCTCATGTTCCTGCGCCATTAGCACCAGTAGGAGCTGCTGTCATTGGCAGTGACCCTCGTGCTTTGCCTGGGACTAGACCTCATATGAGTGCTGTGGCTGTGATGAATGGCCAGAAGCCTCTCAAGCCTCCTGTGGGACAGGAAGAGCTAGACAAGTGGTTGGAGGATATGGAGCTAGTTTCATGCTCTGTAGATCCCACTGTCAACCTTGTGCAGGTATTCCACACATCCACGACTAATAGGGATTCAAGTGAGAGGGTGAGGGACAAGGCTAGGCAGGCTGTCAAGGACAAGCTGACTTGGTCTCAGTTCCTAGAGGGCCTACGTCAGGAGTTTTCTGATAAGGTACTCAACCTCACTAATCACTATAAGCTCAGCTATGATACCTTTGAGATCAAGGGCACAATAGCTGAGGAGCTGCAGCGGCTCACACGCATCAGGGAGAAGGGGGCCAAGCATGGCTTCAATCTGACTGATAGAGCAGTGGCAGATTACTTCCTGGATCGCATGGGGCTGAGTGTGGATGGGAGAAATGCAGCTAGGATGTTTGCTGATCAGACAGATGGGACGTGGCCAGCCTTGCAAAAGGTTATTTTCAATATCCGTCCATCTGACAATGCTGCTTGCAAGGCAATCCAGGTGACTGGTGCCCCTTCAGCCTCCGCTCATCAGGTCCATGGTGACGCCCCTGGGCAGGGTGCTCAGGGAGAAACCAGACCTAGTAGGCGTCAGAGGGCTAACAGGCGCAGGCAGAATGGTAACCAGGGTGGCAAGGGCCAGCAGCAGGGATCCAAAGGCAAGGGTCAGCAGCAGGCTGGTGGTCACCAGGGTGGTCAGCAGAACAAGGGTGGCCAAGGGCAAGGCAAGAGCCAGGGCCAGGGCACCCAGGCCAGTCAGAGCAGCCAGAACCAGGGTGGCCTGAAGAAGGCTGCTGCTGGGAAGGATGACAAGTGCTTTGGATGTGGCAGGACGGGTCATTGGCGACGTGACTGCCCAGACCAGGCCAAGTCTGCTGGAGCAGGCTCTGGCCAGGTGGGTAAGCCATGACTTGAGATGTTGTCCCCTGTAAATAGTCAATCACCCCTAGTGGGACGAACAGTTGTACATAGTAATGGGGGTGTCCCTCTTGTGCAGCAGCAAGGGGTTGGGAATGATGAGGTGCTTCCACTCAATGATTGCAATAACGCTGCTGCAGCAGTGGAATTCCCTGTGCCTGTGGCAGGTGCAGGGTCTCCAGTTGTTGGGGTTGACTCTGGGAGTCAAGCCGCCAGACTGGAAGGACCTGCAGCTTCTGTGGGAACCGGGGCTGGCTCTGGGAGCCGAGCTACCTTGGAGGAGGTCCCTGGAGCAAGAGAACAGCAGGTGGGTCGTGCTATCCCAAGCACACAGTCTTTGTCACGTTCCTCTCTGTGCAGCCAGGCTGACAGGGGGTTGAGCTATGCTCAGGCTGGAAACACTCTACACCATATCTTTGGTCACTCTAAGCAGGCAGAGATGTTTGCTTGGAAGATTGGCAAGGAGCCTTTGCTAGAGGCCTGCAGTGCAGCTGCTCAGAATTGTGTCTGTCAGGAGAATGCTGTTCGCCTCCCACAGTCCCATGCCAGAGAACCTGCTAGAGAGCGGGGGGATATCCAGGTGGACATCCAACACATCAGGGGCATGTATCTGTTGGTGGGGGTGGATAGGTTTAGCAGA
The DNA here is from genome assembly GCA_009746045.1 of Mesostigma viride. Lineage (NCBI taxonomy): Eukaryota > Viridiplantae > Streptophyta > Mesostigmatophyceae > Mesostigmatales > Mesostigmataceae > Mesostigma > Mesostigma viride. The sequence goes on from RPFO01000154.1 coordinate 5,070,440, forward strand.
TATAGGTTGCTGACCATTCTTCCTGGAATGCAGGAGCATCAGCTGTTGATGGGTCTCCAGTCTTTGTTGCCAGGCTTTGGGGTGTACACCAAGGTGCAAGCTGACTTGCAGTTTGACTGCTTGATCAAGCTGGCTGACCAGCTTCCTTGTAAGTTGGTAGTGGTCCCTAGGGAATGCCATGGGCAGCAGGGAGCTGTAGAGAGATCTATACGTGAAGTAAAAACAGTGGTGCTAGCAGCTAGGAGTGTGCCTGTTGTGGCATCAGCTCTAGAGAAAGCAGCTTGGTGTAAGGGGATTGAGGAGCAGCTTAACCACAGGGTAACCTATTACTATGATGGTGTGGCAGTCTCTCCCCTGGCATTGCAGTTTGGTATGCTATCACAGGACGTGGTGGCAGCCTGCCTGAAGAAGGCAGACAGGGTGTTTTCCAGATTGAGGCGTAAGGACAAGGGTTGGAAAATGCTGAGGCCCCAGGTGGGACTGAGGGTCAGGATGTGGAAGGAACCGTCATTACCAGGCAAGCGTGGCAAGTGGCAAGATGGGCAGGTAACCCATGTTGAGGAAGCTAACCATTCTTGTCTGGTGGCTTTGGAGAGTAATCCCAAGCACGTGTACAGGCTATCCTGGGCTCACGTCAAGGAGAGAAGGCCAACTGCAATCTGGCCTGAAGACGGCCCTGATCCTCCCTTGGAGGGAGATGAGCAGGATGAGAGCCAGGCAGCAGATGCTAACCCACCATGCTTGGATTATGGTCTGTCCTGGATGGATGAGGGTGAGCAGGAGTCTGCTGAGACGTCTGTCACAAGGCCAGAGGTGGCCAGGGCTGCACCACAGTCCAGGGGGCTGCTTATGGCGGACATCATTCGAGCTCTGCAGAACAGCAAGCGTGATCCCAAGGTATCTAAGCTCACGGGATGGGGGTCATGTGGGGCACCAGCACTAGAAGTGGATACCAACTCACAGGTGTCCATTCTAAGGGTAGAGGATGCTGCAGGCTTGCAGTGGTCATCCCCTAGCTGCCTAGCTGTGTCTGATTTCTCTGGGAATGTGTCCATGAAGATCTTGGGAGAAGTGAGTGTGCCTATCCTGGGGGTGCCCACCACGTTCAGTGTGGTTGAAGGGTATCAGGGGCCTGCCATTCTAGGTCAGAACTTCTTGTGCTTACCAGGGGTGAGGATATCCTCTGAGGAGCTAGCATTAGAAGGGCAGGGCCGCCTTCCCTTGCAGAGATATCGCTACTCCCAGGGTCTTAGTGTGGCTGTAAGGGCTGTGAGGGGTCTAGAGGCAGAGGGTCCTGATACAAAGGAGCCCATTGCTGGGGACCTGCTGATCCTCCCTACTACGTTTGACCCACGTGAGTTGGGTGTGCAGAGGTACCAGATCCCAGGAACGAGTCCTGTACCTTGGCGCAAGCTAGTGGAGATGATGCAAAGCCCCAAGATGGCTAAGGCATGGACTCTTGGCTTTGTTGCTTCTGGGCATGAGTGGATAGTTGCCAACTGTGCAGAGCCTGTGGATGTCCTCCCTGAGGATCACCAGCTGCTCAGATTGATGTTTGTCCTCAAGCTCAAGGAGGTAGATGGCGTGCAGGTGCCACATGTTAGACCAGTTGTGACTGAGTACCATGGCACTGGACAGTTAGCAGATGAGGAGCTTTACACACCAGGGATGCTGCATGATACATGGAGGATTTTGTTGTGCATTTATTTGTCTTTTCTGCAGAAGGGGATACCCTATAGCTCTGTGTTGGTAGATTTCAAGAGGGCTTTTCTTAAGGGTGATCAGCAGGAAGCACAGGATACTTGGCGCACAATACCCCCTTTCTTTGTTAAGGTGCCTGCAGTGTGGAGGGCAGAGCTGAAGACGAGGTATTTGAGGATTCTCAAAGGCGTGGAAGGCCTTAGATCGAGTCCCATCATCTGGAGGAAGAGCTTGGAGAAGTACCTCAGGTCTGTCTGTGGTCTCTCAGTCTCTCCAGTTGATCCTTGTCTGTTTCAGGGTAGCTATGAGGGGCTGCCAGCGTTTGCCTCCCTGCATGGTGATGATCTGCATCTCCTGGGCCATCCCACTTGGCAAGAGTTGACTCTGGCCAGGATCCAGAAACGGTTTGAACTGGGTAAGATCCAGTACATGGTTGAGAATGAGCCCATGGTGTTTTGTGGAATGCAGGCGACCTTGGTCCATCAGCAGGGTACATGGTCCATCCAGCTGGAGGGTGGTAAGGATTATCCTCAGCAGATCATAGATGCCTTGCAGGAGCCCATCACCCAGGCCAGATGTGCAACAATACGAGGTATGTTGGCATGGCTGGCCAGCATTTGTGCTCCTGACCTGTTGGTACTGAGTCGGTTGACCGATTCCCAACTGGTTGAGGTGGGTGCTGAGAGAGTGGTAGAGGCTGTTCGCATGTCTCCCCCTCTCATGCTGGGTCCTTTGGATTTGTACAGGCCTTTTGACATGATGCTCTATGTGGACAGTTCTATGGATAGTAGGAAGGTCACAGAGGTCAGGGGCCGTGCAGCAGCATTAATATCCCTGGTGCAGGAACAGTCCTCTCTGGTCTGCTGGTACAGTCGGTTGCAGAACAGGGTAACTCCCAGCAGTGACATTGCTGAGTGCAGGGCAATCTGTGAAGGGCTTCATACTGCTCTTTACTTGAGGGAGCTATTTTACCAGCTATGTCAAGTGGCTTCCTGTCGGTTGCAGATGCACACACTGGTAAGAACTGACAGCATGGGCATGGTGCAGTTTGTGCACAGGCAGCTGGCCAGGAGCAGGGACCTTGATTATTTGTTGCTCAAGGAAATGTCTTGCTTAGCTAACATTGAACATGTGGCTGGCGTGGACAACCCTGCAGATGCTCTCACCAAGCTGGAGGAGAAGGCTGAGCTGCAATACCCTTTGCTTCGTGGGCTCATGGCCTCCAAGGGGGGAGGGCCAGAGTAGACCAAACAGCCTTGCTCTAGGTGGGAGGCATCCCAGTGGGCTGGGCAGCCACGTGGTGGCTGACAGCAGGTCCTTCAGAGTTCAGACACACTCTGCTGGACAGGGGTCAGGGTGGAGTCACTCCCCTGGCTGAGAATTTCGCCTGGCTCTGTCATGGAGCTGCAGAAGAGTCTTAAGGACTTTGTAATGGGCCTTGGGTCTTCATGGAATGGACCCTGCAAGGGCAGCCCAAGTGTTGGCTCTAACAGGTTGCTGTACATTTGTATATATTCTCTGTAACCAACCTGTTGCATGCTAATAAAATCCCTGGTTGTGTGACCATGTTGGACGTGGTTGCCAGGGGCCTCACTATGGGTTATACTCCTTTATAATAAAACATAATCTTGTTATTGTCATGTCTTGTTGTTTGTGATGCTCAGTTCCAGGAGCTGATCCAAACCTGGAGGATATGGGGTGGGGTTCGATTCCCCAGCTGACCTCAGCCTGGCATGTATGAATCCTGAGTGAGACTCAGTGAGGACATGGGCTCCCCATGTGTTGGCTAACATTTGTCAGGGCTCTCTCAGTCTTTGGAAGGATTTAAAAGATAAAGGAGGCTCCGTGGCGGGCGCCATATGAACGGGCGCCTGTGATAACTGGATGACCAGGAACTCACAATAGTACGTTCATGGACTCCTCTATCCAAACTCCTCTGACTAAGTGAAGACCTAACTTTAATCTACACCAGGTTCCCAAAGAAAGGGTTGGGATGTCATGTGGGTCAGAGGGCAACCTTTGAACCAATGAGCAGGCCTAGCTAATATTTGGAGGCACCTCAGGTTCCAAAAGAAAAGGCAGGTCTGGTCTCTGGGAGGGATCAGATGTCTGAAGGCTTGTGGGGACAGTGGCTGATAGGTTCTCAGGCTGGTCCAAGCTCCAAAACAAGAAAGGGTTGGAGTTAGCATATTGGGGCACCAATGTGCTAGATGGATGCAGGTTGAGGAGACCTTTCCAACGCCGTGTCAACCGCCTAGAACAGACAAGGGACTAGAAAGTTATCAAGTCCCGAAGTACTGCCGACCGGTGGGCGAGGGCGGTGCACACTCAGGGCATAGTGGACAGGACACGTGGCAGGCCGTGCCTGCACAGGCTTAGCCTGGACTCTCACGTGACTGGGACACAGTGTACTGAGGGCTCAACGGTACTGTGGCTAGTAGAAGCCAGTAACCAGCCAGCAGGTCTGCAAGGATGTCAGTCCTTGCAGGACTGTGGCAGGTCCTGTGCTGTCCTAGACACAGGATAGCCAGAGATTCCTGTATGCTGCCTGCAACGAGGATGCAAGGCAGCGATACGAGGCTCTGGCAATGTAGCGTTGCCCAGCGTTGCTCATGACCGAGGAACAAGGATGGAACGAGGTTGCATATAGCTCGAGGCTCAACGAGGCAACGAGCGTCTTCACACACGAACCTTGGTCGTCACGACGAGTGGCGAGCCTATCGAGGGTCGTAGGCCTGGTGTGAGGATAAAGGTTGCTAGCCAGCAGCCTAGGGTCATTCCAGCCGGCAAGGACCAGGAGCTCACAAGCTCTGCTGACGAGTTGCTGCGCAAATAATGTCGCAGCCACCGGGAGCCGTGGAGGCTCATGCCCGTGTGCATCTGTCCCTTCATCAACAAAAGGAGCGTCAACCGCATATACCCTTCGTATACCCAGTGTTGGAGACGGTTGATCCACGAAAACAGACTCTCCATCGCCCGCCTGCCCTTGCGACTCAAGTTGCTGCACACGCGCAATAGTCCTACCCACACTCTTCTCCAGCGCTTCCGCCACACTTCTAGCTCTCGCAGCTTCCTCACGTTCATGTTGTAATCGAATTTTCTCCGCTGTCAGCTCGTCAGCCGCTAGCCGAGTGCCGTCTCGCCCCGGCACCGTGTTGTAGCCAAAATGAATAGCCGAACCGTATTCGGGTGCTGGCGAACGCGTGTCCTCCACGTTGGAGAACCGTGGTCCACCTCTACCAGTGCCACGCAAGGAGGGCTCGCCTGGTTGCACACCGAGGGGCAAGATGGAGAACTTTGGGCCGACCGACAGCGAATATCTGCGGGAAGCAGACATTAAGGTGGTATCTCCAAATAGTTGACGTCTGGGAGTAGATGATGAAACCCTTTCATCACCGGTCGTCCGTTGAGCTGCTAAAGATGTGGATGCATCTTCAACTCTCTTACTTGATAACGGTGGTTGTGTCTCCGGGTTACTCATCACTCCATGGGTCGCGCATGCCGGACTGGGGAAACGTTAGAGACTTGTAAGCTCAAAGCAGCTCTCAGAGCAAGACTGTCACATAAGGATGAGTCACACTCTAAAAACTGTCCGAACACACAGCATAACGTACCCTCTCTGGGTCAGGCAAGAATTCCATTGTTAACCGTGAACTAATACTATCAAGACAACCAACACCGAGGTAGAAACCTCCGATACCAATGTAACGACTAAAAATGTTGTGTTTGCAACAGCCTCAGTTTCAACATTGATGTGAAAAGATCTTTATACCTGGGTTGGAGTCGCGACAGATAACTTCACGTCCAGAGAAGCAATGAAGATGAATCTTCAACAGTTAAGGGGATGAGTCCCCACCCTTGTTAGACACAATAGACAATGTTATATCCAAGTCGACTATCTGTTGAAGTTATAGTTGACTTTTAGCGAGGGTTGTTTGATTGATGAAACAAGGAATCCCTTGAATTACACCATAGCTTAGCTTTCTTACACGCACACGTTCCCAGCCGCCACAAACTGGATAAAAGTCATCATGCACGCAGGGTCGGCTCAGCCCTAACTTGGAAGGACCAATCAAAAGTGAGGATCACTCAAGATAAGATCTTAGCTTCCGAATCCTCAACACAACACAAAGCCAGCACATACGGAATCTCCATGACCTGGAACTAGATCCACCAGGTACAACGGTATCAAAGAGAATCTATGACTGACTGAACAAAACCATGCAAAGTACCCTACGTGGATCAGGCCACGACCAATGAGGGTAGAACAATAATCTCTGCAGATCTCAGCAGGCCCAATATCCATCAGACGTCGAAGCCTCCTAACTTCCCAAATAATTGTCCTAAAGAACTCATAATCAGATCAATCAGTAGGAAAACTTTGGATGTAACATTTGGTTGTTACAGTGGATGCATTCCAAGTAGCGGTAATGACAAGTCCAGGATGATATGGCACGCAAACGCGACACACGGCCTGCAATGCTAGCAAAGCGAGCACGTGCCTGGCCGGCGCATAACATAATCCACTACAATAATAAACAGGTACGGCGACAGGACGCAACCCTGCCAGACGCCGGTCTGCAGTGGGCATGGCGGGGTAATGCCGTGTTGAGTGCGCACCGAAGTGGTCGACCCCTCATACAGCGTGAGGATGACAGTAATCAGGGGAGTGGGGACGCGAGCGCCTAGCAAATGCTATCCTACAATACCTGAGTTCATCGGAAATACGAGGCATACCCCTGTACAGAGACCCAAGTGACGAGTGGGTGGAAAATACTTCATTTAAAGCCTGCCGCAGCATCCTGGTGACCGTGCCGTCCAATCGCAAGCGCATGGGAGCGGTGAGCGTCCACGCCTCTGCACCATATGTGAGAACCGCAACTGAGCACCAGGACCTTGAAGAGCCCGCGCTTGCGATCCTCGCCGAGGTCCTTCGAGAAGGGGTTTAGCGTTCAGTAGGGGTGAGTGTCCGAAGCCTGGCCCAGGCCAGGTCAATGTGGGTCGGTCCATGTCGTCGGCGGTGTCAGGGAGCATGGTGCCCAGTCGTTGCAAAATTGGCTACATGCCTAAAATTTCACGATTTCTCAGAGATAGAGTAGGTTGAAATTAAATAAAAGAATTTTGTCCATAATTTTTTTCCAAATCACGGAGAGGCCTAGGCCCCGGCCCATGACAGTCCTGCACGAGCTGCTCTTTGAAGGTGCGGGCCTTGCGGCGTCCAACCTGGCTGGGCCCGGCCCATGTGAGGAGCTACCATGGTCCGGATTCTCCCGATTTCTGGCCTGCGCTGCTTTGTCTCCTTGATACCAAGTCATTTGATTATGTAGGGCGTTGGATCTCCATGCGTCCAGGCATAGTTGTCTCACTTCATGTAGTCCATGACTGCTCTTTCTCCTTGATGGCTCCCGAGTCCCGTATCGGGACCGCGTCAAGTTGTTGGGCAGCCTCCTCCCCAGCTGTGAGGCCGATGTGGACCACCGCATCTCCCTCGCCTGGCACGCTTTACGCCAATACCGGGCCCTGTGGCGCAAGCCCTTGGGCAAGATAGAGAAACAGGACCTGTTTAAGGTCCTAGTCCTCCCTTTCTTACGTACGGGGCCGAGACGTGGACCCTCACCGCCGACCTGGCCCGAAAGCTGGACGGCGCAGTCACCAACACGCTGCGATCCATTTTCTGTGTAGGCTACGCTGCTCATGTTCGCACTGAGGACCTGTACCTCGGCATGCCATATATCACCAGCACCATTAAGCAGCGGCGCCTGCAGCTAGTAGGGCACTTAGCTCGCACCAACCAGGTAGACACCTCACGTGGCCCCCCCGCGGGGCTGCGCCCAGCTCAGCCTGGCCGGCACCTCCTTACGTGGGCTGGGCCCAGCAATCCTCGCCGCCGCAAGGCCCGCACCTTAAAAGAACAGCTAGTCGAGGACATTGGGGGCCTAGGCCTTTCCGTGATATGGAACAAGATGATGGACAAGGCTAAGTGGGCCCAGGTCATAGAGGACCATGAGCCCCCTCCCGTGGGGAAGCGCCCACGTATGCAAACACGCGGGAAGCACACCAGACAGGTCCCCTAGGGTAGAGAGCTTTAAGACTAGAGTTGGCTTGATGTTGTATATAGATTAGACCGGCAGTCATGGAGTCCTTCGAGGACTTGTATGCTTGGACAGCCGTGTGCTACGGCCAGCCCGGCCAACTGGTTCACATCATGGAGGACGGCACTCGCGGCGGCCTGCTGTCGCGGTCGGGCACCCAGCAAGGGGACCCCCTGGGACCCCTGTACTTTGCCGCCCCCCTCCAGGGTTGCCTCCAAGCGGTCCATGCTGCCCACCCGGCGGTCGCTATCCAGGCCTACTTGGATGATATCTACCTCCTGGGCCCTGTGCCGGACACCACCGCGGCTCTGCTGGCACTGCAGACCGCGGTGGCCGACATCAACCTCCAGTTGACCCTGGCCAAGTGCGCGGTGTACTCGCCCCAAGGTGATTGCTCCGGCTTTCCGCCCCAGCTCTTGGGCCGGGACGAGCGCCTCCATGGGTTGGATGTCCTCGGCGTTCCGGTTGGCGACCCCGAGTTTGTCATCGATGCTCTGCGGGCCGCCCTCGAGGCACGCACTGAGGTACTGCCCTTGATTGCGCGCCTTCATGATTCGCAGACCAAGGGTCTGCTTCTGTGGTTTTGCGCTCACCCTCGCGTCGTTCACTGGCTCCGGCGCGCTCTTCCGGCTCAGGTCCGGCTGGCCGCCGAGGGCCACGACGAACGCATCCAGTCGGCCTTGGCGCAGCTGGTCCCGGGCCCCGACCTCCCGCCACATGCTATTCGCATTGCCTCCCTGCCTGCACGGATGGGTGGCTGTGGTCTGACTCGTGCCGCCCGGCTGGCCCCAGCAGCATTTTTGGGCTCCGTCGCTCAGTCGTGGGCGGAAAGCTGCCGGCTCCTGCCCCTTTTGGCAACGGCAGCGCCTGACCTCCTGGACCCCAGCAGCCCTTTGCCCTTCGTCACCGCCATCCAGGAGGCCTATGCTGAGATCCAGCAGGCCTGTTCTCCCGTCCGTGCCGCTCAGGCGGTACATGCAGCGCCACCTCCCTCGCGGCACTCCCTCGGTCGCCTCCGTTCAATCTCCCGCCGCATTCCCTGCTCGCGTCATCGATAAACACCAGAAAACCTACGCGGGTATTCTGCACACGGCTGATTGGATGGCTCTTTTCGCGGACCTCAACGCCCAGGGACGTGCGTGGCTGTTCTCGCTTTCCTTGCGGAGTGTGGGCTCGGCGTACCTTCGTGCTCTTCCCATGGCCCCCCCATTCGCCTTGGCTCCCAGCCACTACTCGGTGGCGCTCCGGCACCAGCTATTTGCCCCGCAGCCTCTTATTCCGGCCGGGCGGCCTTGTGGTAGCTGTGGGCAGCCGCTGGATCCCACGGGGACTCACTACCTTCTTGCCTGCATGGGGGGCCAACAGAATCAGAATTGGTATTTGTATTTGCACACTGTCCTCCTGACGGTGGTGCTCGCCATGGTTCGGTCGGTTTTCCCCCACGCGAACATCCGGTCCGAGGATGCGGATGGCGCTGCCTTCTTTTCCCCCAACCACCGCCCTGACATCGTGGTGCTGGACTTTGAGGGGGGTGGCCGGCATCTCAGCTTATTGACGTTTCGGTGGCGCGGCCCTTGGCTCTTAGCCACGTGGCTGGGGCCTCCTTCACGGCAGGTTACACGGCGGACCGGGCGGAGCGGGCCAAGCTCCTGGCCTACGGCGACATCGGGCACCATTGTGTGGTGCCCTTTGTCCTGGAGGAGTTTGGGTCCATGGGGCCCCTGACCTCCGCCTTCTTCAAGGAGTGTTGCCGGCTCCGGGAGGACCGGCTGGACCTGGAGGACCAGCGGGCCCCATGGTCGGCGCGGACCTGGACGTCATATTGGCGTCAGCGCTTGTCGGTGGCGCTGACTCGGGCCATGCATGGCTGACATCATGCTCCGCCGTACGCGGGCTGATTTTGCGGTGCAGCAGGGCTATTAGGTTCCTCCCGTTAGGCGTTTCCATTGGTCTTATCGTAGTATAGAGCTTTGACATGGCTCTGTATATAGGTTTATTCTGATCAGGCACGCCGCAAAGGTGAAAACCATTTGCGTTCAGTGCCGGGCCACGGAAAACGCGGAAAAACGCGATCTGCAAATGAATCCGACCGGAATCGAACTGGGGACCTCTCACACCAACTTTCGCTGACTATAGGACGGACGTCTCCGGTTACCATGGCATCGCCAACTTACACCTACAGTCATCCGCAAAAGTTCTCCTGTCCGGGGAGTGATGCAAGCCTTTCGGATTTGGTACTAGAGTAAATCACTCGAGATCTGTGTGTAGGAGTACTACACACGTGTCTGCACGCGAGACTTGTTCAGTCTCGCAACGTGAGACGGGCTGAACACGGCTGGATCCTTCTTTTATTAGAAGGGGGCGTAGCCGGTACTATCGAAATCAGCCAAGCGTATATTCTGATCAGGCACGCCGCAAAGGTGAAAACCATTTGCGTTCAGTGCCGCGGGCCGCGGAAAACGCGGAAAAACGCGATCTGCAAATGAATCCGACCGGAATCGAACTGGGGACGGTCCTCTCGCACCAACTTTCGCTGACTATAGGACGGACGTCTCCGGTTACCATGGCATCGCCAACTTACACCTACAGTCATTAAATTAAAATTAAATTATAACATGACTCCGTTGGGAGATCATGTAGCACATATTCCCGTGGATGGATGGAGGGGGGGGGCAAAGCCGTGAAACTGAACTAATCTAACTCTAAGCTAATCTAATCTAGAAAACCCTACTTATTCTACTCAGCAAAGCGCCCCTTCCGCTTGGGGGGAGGGGGCTTGCCCACAGGGGCGGGCGTATGAGCCTGGACAATGGTTTTCCACCTCCTCTTGTCCTGCATAGCAGTCCAAGCAAGAGAGAGGGAGTGAATGCGATTTTCAAACTGCGCTGGGACCACTAGGTCAGCCATCAACTGCAGTCATCCGCATAGGTTTATAGCTGGGCGTTTGCTTTGGTTTGAGTGATTTCACTCTGCTGTAAGTAATTATATTTTTATTATAGATTAGACCGGTAAGATTGTTTGCATCCATCCATCCATCGGGGATTACTGTAAGCCCCGGTGATTAAGCTGACGGCGCTCACGGGGTTCCTGCTTGACGTCTGCAACCGGATCCTGCTTGCCGACGCGCCGCCGATTCCTGAGTGGCAGCACAGCTACCGTATTATGCTGTACACAAACAAAGGTTCCCCTGACGACCCCGCCAACTACAGAGGAGTCTGCATCCAGAGCGCCGCACTTAAGTTGTTCATGCGCATGATCCTCAACCGCCTTCGTTCTGCTCTCGACTGTCACCTTGGGGAAAGTCAAATGGGCTTCCATCCTGGGCGCATACCGTCATCCGCACCGTCATCCGCACCGTCATTCCTTACCGTCATCCGCATGCTGTATGAGGGGTCGACCACTTCGGTGCGCACTCAACACGGCATTACCCTGCCATGCCCACTGCAGACCGGCGTCTGGCAGGGTTGCGTCCTGTCGCCGTACCTGTTTATTATTGTAGTGGATTATGTTATGCGCCAGGCACGTGCTCGCTTTGCTAGCATTGCAGGCCGTGCCCCTGGCCTAGCGATCACGAACGAGCTTGGGGAAGGGGGGCCGACTAACAAGCAGAATTTATTAGCTGACCTCATTTATGCCGACGACATCACGCTCATCGAGACGCCGGAGTCTGCCCAACTTTGGCTGGACTGCCTGGCGCTCGAGGCTCGGGCGGTTGGTCTAGAAATCAGCCCCAAAACGGAGGCCCTGGCCCTCGGCATCGCAGGGACCCCACCCACACTCCGCTGTGTTGATGGCAAGTAGTGATGAAGGAGACCACCCCCGAGCCTGTGGGGGCTCCGCGTGTGACCAAGTATGGCATTCATAGCGATTCGGGCCGCGGTGCCCACACCCCTGTAACTAGGACCTAGATAGCTTATACCATCCATTCCATCCCATGTTCCCCTCCCACTGAGGACTAATGCTCACGTGACGCAGTCACGTGTCTATTACTTAATTAATTAATTCTACTCAGCAAAGCGCCCCGTTGGGAGGTCATGTAGCACATATTCCATGATGGATGGGGTGGGGGAAGCCGCGTAATCGAACTATCCTAACTCTAAGCTATCTAGTCTAGAAAATCCTAACTACACTACTCATCGAAACGCCGCCTCCGCTTGGGGGGAGGGGGCTTGCCCACAGGGTCGGGCCTGTGCGCCTTGACAATCCTCTTCCACCGCGTCTTGTCCTGCATGGCAGTCCAAAGACGGGAGAGAGAGTGGATTAAAATTAAAATTAAATTATAACATGCCTCCGTGGGGAGGTCATGTAGCACATATTTCATGATGGATGGGGTGGAGGAAGCCGCGTGATCGAACTATCCTAACTCTATCTAGAAAATCCTAACTACACTACTCATCAAAACGCCTCCTCCGCTTGGGGGGAGGTGGCTTGCCCACAGGGTCGGGCGTGTGCGCCTTGACAATCTTCTTCCACCGCGTCTTGTCCTGCATGGCAGTCCAAAGACGGGAGAGAGAGTGGATGCGGTGCTCGAACTGGGCTGGGACCACTAGGTCGTCCAGCACTGAACATCTGAACGTAGTTGGTGACAGGTTTCCCTACCCTTTTGGGAATGTCCTTGGGGCCAGGCCAGGTCAGAATGTGCCGCCCTGGCTGTCCAAGCCGCTGGGGGCCGGCCAGACCAAGGGTGGTGTCGACCTGGCTGGTGCGGGCAAGGTGTCCTACAAATGCTATCCTACGCTGCCTAATCTCGTCCGAAACACGAGGCATGCCATGATACAAAGACTCTGATGACGGACGCTCGGAAAAACCTACATTAACCCCGGGTTAAGGACCTGCCGGAGCATCCTGTAAACTGTGCCGTCGAGCCGAGCTGCCAGTTTGGGTGGGAGGGTCCACGCCTCGGCGCCATACGTGAGCACCGTGAGGACGAGGACCTTGAAGAGCATATGCGCTTGCGGTGCTCGTCCAGGCCCTTCGAGCGCCAGTAGGGTGTGAGCGAACGGAGCTTGGCCCAGGCAAGGCCGATGCAGGTGTCCACATCGTCGGCGGTGTCAGGAAGCCAGCTCCCCAACAGCTTGAAGCGGGCACGGAACGGGACCTCCGTCCCGTCGAGCAGGCGCGGCAGCGGTGGTTTACTGGATGCCCCAATCACCATCGCCTCAGTTATGACACTAATCTCCAGCCCCACCGCCCGCGCCTCCAGGCCCAGGCAGTCCAGCCAGGTCTGAATGTGCTCGGGGCTCTCGATGAGGGTGGTATCATCCGCATAAATCAGGTCGGCAAGGCGGTAACCAGGTCTAACCCCGCCGTGCTCTTTCACGTTAAGGATGTCCAAGCCTGGCTCGAACCCCTTAAGAGCAGTAAAGCGCGCACGTGCCCGGCGCATGACGTGATCCACGACAATAATGAACAGGTATGGGGACAGGACACAACCTTGCCACACCCCGTGGTGAAGGGGGAATGGTGGAGTGGTGCCCTCCGCAGTCCGCACTACTGCCTGTGAGCCCTCATACAGACGGCGAATGGCAGCAATAAACGCAGGTGGTACCCGATCCAGAGCTAGGATGGCCCAAAGAGCCTCCCAGAGAACCGTGTCAAAGGCCTTGATATAGTCAACAAAAATGAAGACCAGCGGCAAACTGTCAGGGGGAAGTCGACGCACCTCCTCCATCAACCGGCGCGCGACAAACACAGCCATGACAGTGTTACGACCACGACGGAAACCAGTTAAGTAATGCAATACGCATTACTTTTGCATACTTGCAAGTATGCAAAAGTAATGCGTATTGCATTACTTAACTAAGATTGACGTTCGCTCCTGGGGTACCGGGTTCGAATCCTCTCGGAGGCACGGAAATATTTGCGGCGGGTAGGCCTGGGAGGCCGAGTCGAAATATTTGTGGATTTCTATGTTTGGCGGAGGCCGGGTAGGCCAAGTCGAAATAGGAATTACGGCGTGAGGCTGGGAATAGCCGAGTCGTAATTAATCGAGTCACCTCGGTAACGAGCGGTGTGTGCGGAACGCCGGATTTCCCCACGCGGCCCAATTTTAGTTAAGTAATGCAATACGCATTACTTTTGCATACTTGCAAGTATGCAAAAGTAATGCGTATTGCATTACTTAACTAAGATTGGCGTTCGCTCCTGGGGTACCGGGTTCGAATCCTCTCGGAGGCACGGAAATATTTGCGGCGGGTAGGCCTGGGAGGCCGAGTCGAAATATTTGTGGATTTCTATGTTTGGCGGAGGCCGGGTAGGCCAAGTCGAAATAGGAATTACGGCGCGAGGCTGGGAATAGCCGAGTCGTAATTAATCGAGTCACCTCGGTAACGAGCGGTGTGTGCGGAACGCCGGATTTCCCCACGCGGCCCAATTTTAGTTAAGTAATGCAATACGCATTACTTTTGCATACTTGCAAGTATGCAAAAGTAATGCGTATTGCATTACTTAACTAAGATTGGCGTTCGCTCCTGGGGTACCGGGTTCGAATCCTCTCGGAGGCACGGAAATATTTGCGGCGGGTAGGCCTGGGAGGCCGAGTCGAAATATTTGTGGATTTCTATGTTTGGCGGAGGCCGGGTAGGCCAAGTCGAAATAGGAATTACGGCGCGAGGCTGGGAATAGCCGAGTCGTAATTAATCGAGTCACCTCGGTAACGAGCGGTGTGTGCGGAACGCCGGATTTCCCCACGCGGCCCAATTTTAGTTAAGTAATGCAATACGCATTACTTTTGCATACTTGCAAGTATGCAAAAGTAATGCGTATTGCATTACTTAACTAAACCCATCTGAGACTCACCCAGGTGTGGGTCCAGCGCGGCGCGGAGCCTGTGCAGCATCATGCGCATGAAGACCTTCAGCGCGGCGCTCTGGAGGCAGACACCCCGGTAGTTGCCGGGGTCAGCAGCAGAGCCCTTCTTGTACAGCATGACGCGGATGGCCGTCTGCCACTCAGCAGGCGGAGCTGCTCGTCAGAGAGCAGGACACGGTTGCAGAACGCCAGCAGAAGATCCCTAACCGCCAGATCAGGGGTCTTCAGCAGCTCAGCAGAAAGGTTGTCGCGTTTGCGTGCCATATCATCCTGGACTGGTCATTACCGCTACTTGGAATGCATCCACTATCAGCAGTAATCATGTGTGTGATATGCCACCAAAATGAGAATGTAAGGTGCGGTCCTTTACGGCACCGCCACCTTCATGACAGGCAATCCGGCCCAATCAGCCGATTCTTGAGACCATGCTTTATCATCAAAGCAACCAAAAGACCTTTCAATTCCAATGAGATACATACATGACGAATTACAAAGACTGTCGAGTTGTAATGTTGTAGTTATAAGAGCAGCTGTGAGGTCCCTTGGTTGACGCCACTGCAGGCCCCTTGTGGCGGCATGGTGCGTGTGTGTTCCCGACCTAGTTCCTACGGGCATTCTTGCCAACGACGACCAGGGTGCCCGAAGGCCCTGTCCCTTGTCTCGTTCTCAGTCTTACACACATTCTTAACAAAACCAATACATTGTCATATCCGTCAGTCCATCCTCATGGCAACTGACTGCATGCAACCACTCACGGGGGCTGCTCCGGGCTGCTCGAACTATTTCACCCCATGAAGACAACAAACCAGTTGTGAGGGAGAGAAACGGACGAACAACGACCACCATGGTTCGTTGCTCATCCTTCTATACTGCTCAAAGCTCAAGCCTGGCGGCTGGCGCCACTAGCGCCACTTTAGACATTAGCCAATCATAACATTGTCTAATATCCGACAAGCTAAACTTCAAGCTTTATCTGTCAAGCGAACACAAATATACAAGGGCAAATCTATCGGCTATGCCAGGCACCGCCTGGGGCTTCCTTGCATTTGTGTCTGGTGTCCCACGTTGAAATCCTGAAATTGCACATCTGCTCAGTGCCTCGCCGGCTTGCTGTGTACCAGCATTCGGCAAACTGCCCTTGTGACGAATGTCAGTGAAATTCAGGTCCGCCCAAAAGTTCCGTCAGCAAATTCAGCGGACTTGGCGCGTGAGTACAACTGAGATCCGCGGCGTCAGTACCGGGCCGCGGTATAGCAACCCGCACAAGGCTGCGGACGTCAGAATTACGCTAAAATCTGAATTGCGGACGTGATAGATCACGGACGCGACAAGGTGGTCGGCACCGACCGCCGCGTCGTACCGCAGGCGAGCAAGGGCGCCGTCCAATTCCTTCAAAGTGAAGGGGACGACGACGTCGTCAGTGGCAAGGCAGCCCGCCTGCAAGGCGGGGACTCGCCGGGTAGTCCGCGGCCGAGGAGGGGGGCGCTGGCGGCGGCGGGGGTCCGGCAACCCCGAGGCGGGCGGCCGTCTCGGGGTGCAGCGGCGGGGGGGGGGCGCGAGCCCCATGCACCGGTCAAGGAAACATTGTGGGCCAACCAGCGGTCAAGGCTGACCGGCGCCGTGCCGTCCCCCGTGTGCTCCACCGGGGTGCGCTGCCGCCGGCCGCCGAGCCGGTCGAGGTGGTACCACATGTCCTTGCCCTGGTTGCGGGCCTGGCAGGCCTTGGCATCCGCGATGCACTGGGCCGCCTCCGCGTCCTGAGCGTGCTCGTAGGCCTCCACAAGGGCGGCCTTGAGCAATGGTTTCTGCAGCGGGTCCCGGTTACGCTTGAGGCGGTGCCGGGCGGCCAAGACCTTGGGGTCCTGGCTGGCGGTAGAGCGGGCCGGGGCGGCGGCGGGGCATGACCGGCAGGTGCCGGGCCGCCAGCAACGGGGCACGGGCCGCAAAGCCCGCAAAAATGGCTGCGTTGGGGGCACCCTGGTCCAGCTAGCTCGTCGACGTCCGCCCGGGCGTCCAGGGCCGACAGGTACTCCTGGCGGCACCGGTTCCGCTCGTGCTCGGCGTCCGTCCAGTCCTCAGGATCTCCCTTGACCGGACGTAGAGCAGACCAGTCAGGGCGGACCAGTGCGGCGCGGCGCGCGGGGACGTGGAACCGGAGCCGAAGGGTCGCGCGCACCAACCGGTGGTCAGAGCACACCGTGGGCGTGTCAAACACTCGGGCGTCCAGAACCGAGGTGCACCTGGGCTGCCGTACCACCACGTAGTCCAGACAGGCCTGACGGCCGTTAGGGCCACGAAAAGTGACCAAGTCCTGTGAGGGACGTTGGAATTGGCAGTTGACAGCAACCATCCCGCTATCCCGCAAAAAGGCAGAGAAAAGGGGAGTGTTGGCGTTAGCTTCCGTGTCAGCAGGCGCAAAGCGACTGCCAGCAGTGCCCACGGGGAGCGTAGCATTGGCGTCGAGCAGCATAACCAAAAAGTGGCGGGCCGGAGTGACCCCTCAAGGTCATGCAAAGATTCGAAGAACTCCTCACGGGCCGACTCAGGTAGACCACTGTGGGGTGCGTAGCCCACCCCCACCGTGAGGTGGTGTTTAGACCGCCCCTCGACAGAGGTGAAATGTGCTACCATAAGGCGTGGGGTTAGAAACTTAAGCGTGCTGAGGCTAGCAACTGCCAGCGGCGAACACAAAAGACCAACACCACCTTGGCCAGACGTACCGCTGCCAGCGAAGTAAAACCGCCAGCCACCCGCCAAGCGAGCAGTGCTCACCAGGCCAAGTGGCACCGTGCGGCGGTGTTCCTGGACGCCTAATATAGATACACGATGCTCAATGCAAAATGCGACTAGCTCCTCGATCCGGCAGCTATGGTCGTCATCTAGCAAGGTGCGGGTGTTAAAAGTGGCAAGGGCCAAGGATGCCTGCTGGCCCACCAGGGGAGAACGACGATGGGTGATGGGGGTGGGTGCGGCGGGGAATGGAGGTGGGGGTGGAACGGAGGGGGGAAGGGAAGCGGTGGAAATAGTGCTTTTCATCGCATTTATTTTGTCCTGCAGGCGTAGGATGCGAGCCTGCCGCCTGCTCTGGGTATTCGGGGATGCTTGCGCAACGCAGAGGCGTAGAAAATCTAGCATGCGTTGGGTGTTGCTAATCTTGCTGCTGAGAGCTGTCGTTCTAGCCCGAGATACCGGCACCACCATGTGTCTCAGTCGACTGTTAGGTCGATGCATGGTAGTGGAACGGGACTGTTTAGAGGCTGTCTCCGAAGCCTGTTAGCCGCGAGCCGACGAGGAAGGTTGTCTACCTACGGACACCACCGGAGGCAGCACCTTTCCTGCTAGACACCTCACGAGACTCCGCTCCGGGGTGTTAATCTGAACACCTTTAAGCTGCTTCCCATCAAAGAATGCTGCGAAGGAGCCATCCTGAAGCAGACGCAGCTTAATGCGCTTACCCGGGGTCTCGCGCTCCTTGGTTGCCTGGACGATGGGGCTGTTCCACACCGCGCTCCTCGCCTTCAGTTGAGCCGGCGTGTAGTCCTCGTCGAGGCTGAATTCACCGCGCTGGAGCAGACGACGTGCTCCCAGAACGAGGCGTTTGTCGTGCATGGAGGCCATGGTGACGACGACCAGGCCCATAGGGCCTGGCAGCCGAATGGCACGTTCAATGGCAACACGGTTCTGGAGCTGCAGCCTTCCCAGAAACGCTGAGAGAGTGGATGCGGTGCTCGAACTGGGCTGGGACCACTAGGTCGTCCAGCAACATCTGAACGTAGGTCGTGACAGGTTTCCCTACCCTTTTGGGAATGCCCTCGGGGCCAGGCCAGGTCAGAATGTGTCGCCCTGGCTGGCCAAGCCGCTGAGGGCCGGCCAGACCAAGGGCGGTGTCGACCTGGCTGGTGCGGGCAAGGTGTCCTACAAATGCTATCCTACGCTGCCTAATCTCGTCCGAAATACGGGGCATGCCATGATACAAAGACTCGGATGACGGACGCTCTGAGAACCCTACGTTAAGGACCTGTCGGAGCATCCTGTAAACCGTGCCGTCTAGCCTAGCTGCCAGTTTGAGTGGGATTGTCCACGCCTCGGCGCCATACGTGAGCACCGTGAGGACGAGGACCTTGAAGAGCATGCGCTTGCGGTGCTCGCCCAGGCCCTTCGAGCGCCAGTAGGGTTTGAGCGAACGGAGCTTGGCCCAGGCAAGGCGGATGCGGGTGTCCACATCGTCGGCAGTGTCAGGAAGCCAGCTCCCCAACAGCTTGAAGCGGGCGCGGAACGGGACCTCCGTCCCGTCGAGTAGGCGCGGCAGCGGTGGTGTACTGGATGCCCCAATCACCATCGCCTCGGTTTTGACACTAATCTCCATGAGATGATGTAATTAATTAATCAATTAATTAGGAACATCACTCCGTTGGGAGTATATGTAGCACATAGCCCAGAGATTTACTCCCAACGGAGTGATGTTCCTAATTAATTAATTGATTAATAGCCCAGAGAAGGGGCATATGGCCTATAATACATTCTAAGCGCTGGTTGTCTCCTTGACATTCTAAGCTACTTCCTGCAAGGGTGGGAATGTAAACGACACTTGCTCTAGGTGCACCAGGGCACCTGCATCCCCATGATCTATCAAGCTATGCCCAGCTAAGGGGGAGCCTGTCATGGGGGGGGAAGATCATCATGGCTACACAAGAGCTAGGGCATGGCTTCTCATCAGAGAGTGACTCTCTGTATAGGCAGGGTTGAGCTAATTCTTAATGCATCATCCATGGGGGTCCCATTGTAGGCAGGGCGTGGCAAAATTCTGAACGCATCATCCATGGCCATTATGGGCGCACATGCGCTGGGGCCGCGTGGTAGGCTAAGCCTTACTAATCTACATTACTGCTATATTCCCTAGACTGGGGTGGCAGGGGGTGCCTGCCAGGGCTTGTGGTCGACGTGAATGACGTCCCCCCGCCAGTATATCGGTTTCCCCCCTGCGCTTTGCCGGAGCTGGAGGTAGGTCGGCCATAGCTCGCGTCGCCGTTGTTGCTGGGCCAGGGTCAGGTCGTCGTCCAGCGTGAAGTGAGTCCTCGAGAGCTTCTTGCGGCATTTAAGGAACAACAGCTTGTCTGCCATGTACTTATGATGTCATTGTCATGCTTTTATTGTTTTTTTTTTTTTCACAATTTTCTGATCGAGAAACGAGAAATTTACGCGTAGGGCCAAACAGTAGAAAACCTGACTAGGGTGTCCATGTCGTCGTCGGTGTCAGGGAGCATGGTGCCCAACAGTTTGAAGCGTTCGCAGTAGGGTAGCTTGGACCCGTCCAAGCGCTGGCCGATCGCGCATGATGAAAAAGCCAAGTTCCGGGTATTTATTAAACTTTTCATGGCTGAGACATCAATTCATCAGCCTACCGCTTCGCATTTATTCTTGTCATATGAACAAACCGGTCAATGTCCTGCACAGGCTTGGGTATAGTTAACATCTACATATTTGATCTCATGGCATGTTTGCCGGGTGGAACGCCATGCCACAGCGCCTCATTAGGAGAGCAGATACTGCACCACCAGCAGCAAAGCCACAGCCACCCCCGGAAGAAACCGGCATTGGTCGTTCTCCTGCCACCTGTCGCATGGGAACCAGGTCACTACCATGCCATGCTCCAACCGCGCAGGGCCCGTTCTGCCAGAGCAGCACTGCCCTAGCATCCCCCGACGCGGCTGCTCCCGCACACTAAGGCAATCGCGACTAGACGAAATCATCCGTAGTTTGGCCAAGCACCACGCTGACACCCGGTACCCAGCACGGCGCAACGTGCCCCCCCATCGCAGCACCCCTACAGTGCTACGTGCGTGGCTTTGCCCTCTGCGCCGGTAGTAAAATCGCGAGCGAGCCAACATGCACCACTGCCCACACAGCAACACAGCCCACGCATGTAGCGCGGAGGAGTGCACGCATGCGCCTGAGCCGTACGCGTGCGCGCTTCCTCGTATACGCGTGCCCCCTTGTGCAGGAGCGCCCGCGAGTGCGCACGCCGCCGCTAGTGCGTGCCCGCCTACTTGTCGGTGCGCGGTGTGGCCCACTCCACGCGCAGGATGAGGTTGTCGTACCCATACCCGTCCAGCTTGTCGATGGCGCGCTGGGCCGACTCCCTGGCAATGGGGGCGAAGGAGGGAAAAAGGGGCAAAGGGGGAAGGACAGCAGGCAACCACGCCAGCACACAAGCCACGTGGTACACCGCAGAGGCATATCAGCCACCCACATGACCGCAACCATGCATACGGGATGAGCCATCCACATGCCCGCAACAGTGAGGAAGAGGCGTGTGCCACCGTGCGAAGGTACCACCTGTACGCTGCGCCGCTGTATACAAGCAGGTATGAGCTAGCTAGCGGTGTGCATTTAAGGGTATAGCAGCCAGACAGGGAGCGCACAGCATGCAACGACCATGACACAGTACCTGGCCGCCACCTGTCATGGCCCACAAAAACATCCTTACGCACCGGTGCCACTTGACCACCCCTGGTGCCCACAGCAGGGTGCCAGCGTGCGCCGCCACCGGAACCCGCGAGAAGAGAGCCCCCCCCCCCCCCAACCACGCAAGGCCACCTTCCCTTGGCACCACCCGCTCAGAGGACCCAGTTCCCCGCAACATGGGTGCATGCACGCGGTTTACCAGGTGGGCAGGTGGCGGCAGCGCGGGCGACCCAGTGCCGGTACGCAGCACGCAGAACACCGCGAAGTGTGCAAGCAGCGAGATTGCAAGCCCAGGCCCCCCCAGAGGACGCAAGAGAAAGGAACCAAACAAGTAGTGGGCAATACCCGGGCGGACGGTGGGCAGGCATGCAAACGAGGCGGCACCACAAGCCACACGTGCGACCCGCACAAGGTCCCCCCCCCCCCCCCTCCCGGAGGAAGCCCAAACGACACAGCAAGCCACGGACAAATGCCCATTCCAACGGCGACATGAGCAGGCCGACCGTGCGGCCTGCTCATGACGCCACCTGGCAACGTGCACGAGTTGGGTGATTCTACCGTGGTCGGATAACTCCGCACCATCCCCTGTCCAGGCTAACATTGGTCTATATGTGCAACCTAGGCCAACTCCGCTGATGATGATCAGATCCCGTGGCACCCACCGCCTTGTAGAGACAGCTCCTCCCACTCATGCTTGCGAACCCAAGGCAGGCAACTACACTACTACCGTAACACACTTAATAAAAGGGCATCACAATATGCTGGGGATAAAAGCACTGTCACCTGCCAAAAGAATAGAAAGGGCAGTAGGGTGAATAGATGCATACAACACTTGACTGTGCTATACGACCTCCCCAACAGCACCACACGTGCAAAAGAAGCTAATAAAATTAACCAGTTGGCACAAAACTTGGCCGCGCTGCGCACGAAACAACAGCTGGGCGCAAAAGCCGTGTCGTACCTGTTGTGGAAGTTAACGAAGCCGAAACCTCGGCTCTGGCCCGTGTCCCTGTCCACCGCGATGAACACACGGGAGATGGGCCCGAACGTCCCGAACAGCTCTTGCAAGTCGGCTTCCCGGGTATCCTCTGACAGGTTTGTAACACGCACGGCGTTGTCGTCGCGACCCCTGCGGTTCATGCTCTCGCCCTCTCCCCGCCCAGCGCTCGCGCCCGCGCGCAAACTGGGAGGAATATACGAACCCTTCCCAGGAGCGCCGAGCGGCTTGACGGCACCTGGCTCGTCGTCACCAGCATCATCCAGCTGCCCGCCGCGTGCTGCCAGGTCCTTGTATGGGCACTTGGCAGTCCAGTGATCACCCTTCTTGCCGCACGTACGACAGACAAGAAGCGACGTGTTCCCGCCAGCGGCGAGCACGTTGAGCTGTTCCTGCTGTTTCTCGGAGTCCTTCTTCTCTTCTACGTTCGCCCTTTCCAAGAAAATTTCCTCTACCGAGATCATGGTGCGAGTCTTATTGTCAATGGCAGAAGCCGTTCTCGCGTCGCCAAACTTGGCCCAATGCCGCCGTTCGATAACCGCCTTGCTCATCTTCTTGTTTTGCTTCTTTACGCGGAGCTTCTTTGTGGTTTTGATCAGTATGCCATCGTCATTCTTCCGAAATTCGATCACAATTTTAATGCCCTTCTCGTCCGGCCCGATGATCATGGGGGCGGGCACATCGCCATCAAAACTGTCATGATACGCAAACCCTGCTTCCTCCTCATCTTCTATGTCTGCACTATCTCCCCACCTTAACTTGCTTCCCATCATGGTTGCTGACGACTTGTAAGCCAGGACACGCCTTTCCCACACACCAGGAAAAAGTGCCTTCACGGCTATGGGAACCAGGTGCTGGCCGCCATGAGGAATTCTAGCTGCACACAAGTATGCGTGCGTATTCCCGCGCGCCAGGTATGAGTTAAGTTAACATTTTGCTGGCCATGAAGTTTGGGGCCTGGGCCGCTAGCATACCTGGTAATTCTGGGTAAATCAGGGGTAAATTGGAAAAACAAATTGTAGAATTTTTCTTGGCATCAAAAAATACACAACAGGAAAATAATATGTAGGTCAGGTTGTTCAAGTTGTTGTTGACTTGTTGCCCACCACCGCACACGGCACATGAGCAAGCAGAGATTTGGAAACGGCCGAGGGCCAGGAAACTGAACAGCATGCCATCACAAACATACAAGAAACAGAGAGGACGTCAGTAGGAAGTACGTGCACGCAGCACGACCGAGTGTACAACAATGTCGATTGGTGCAAACTGCGGCTCTGCTGCACATCTGCGGCGTGGGACACAACAACAACAACAATATTTGCCGTAAGCGGAACCGCCCACACAACAACAATATTTTTTTTTTGTGTGCGAAACTTGATCTGGCGAAGCCAATTTTCGGAAGAACCGTTAGGTTCGCCAGAATTGGCGAAGCTTATAAGGCCGTACACGTGAGAAAACATAGGAATAGGGGATGAAAATCCGTCAATCCATCCATCCATACATACATACATCCACCGAATTTGTCCCGAATTTGCAAGCATAAGGGTGAGGTTCTTCCGAAAATTGGCTCCGCCGTAGAGTTTCAACGGGCAAGTTGCAAACACGCACGTTACTTGATATTTGCGACTGAGAGCATACATTTGAGCATTCTACTCGAGAACCCTGAAGGCTGAAGTGCCAAAATTGGGCAGTTCGTTATTTATTGTTGGATCGATCCAGCGCTCCTCGAGTGAAAAAAGATTAATAATCGTGACAGCCATCAGCCATGGCATAATTTTATTTATATTACCAGCCAACGACCGCCCTCCTTTCAAAAGCCAAGTGCATCCGCTTGGGGGAGGGTGGGTTCATGAAATTGTACAGTCGCCAGGGTGAAATGGATGGTTGAAAAATTAGAGCAGCAAGTCGTGGTGGATGTAGATTTAGATAAGGATCAATACGTGGAGAGATGGGTTGAGAACATTGAACGCCTTGCGCTAGGGCTCTTTACTTTGCCGCATGCTGTTTTCTGTAATGCCAGGGCCGGGCTGCTTCGCCGTGCCCAGGCAATTGGCGTCGGAATAAACTTGTGGGTAGCATGACGATTGCTGGTGGCTCGCCACGGCAATGGCAGACGACGACTTCGATGAGGATGCTGAGTTCCAGCGTCAACTTGCGGCTATCGCAATCGATGACGAAGACGAAGAGGCTGACTGGGACTCTGGAAAGCCAGGTATGTTTATCTTCGGCGTTTTGATTATCTGAGGACGCTAGTTCGTAATTTTCACTTACCGGTTTTTACTTAAACAAGACACTGTACTGATTTCTTTCCCACTTTTATAGTTGCCGCGTAAGGCCTCCTCTGCCTTTTCCCCCCATAATCTCCTTTCTCTTTAAGTGCCTCACGTCGATGCTGTTAACTGGCATGAGTCTTTCTTTGTTATAACAGCCAACCAAACGACAACCTGTTCATCGTATTTCTTTATTGCTTGGAGTCTCATGCGCATAGCCAAGGTCCAGGTGCCTCACCCCAGGCAGTGCTGGCCTTTTGGCCTATCGAGACATGTCATGCATTTAATGGAAGCCATCGTAACTGAACCTGGTCGTTTGGTGCTCTCACCTGCCTTCTCCCCTGGCCCCTGCCGCCCCTCCGCTGTAACCCTGGGGACCAGCGTGGGGAGCTGATGATGCTGACGGCGATGACGCTGACGAAGAGCTTGGCGGCAAGGGTGATGACGGAGGTAGGCGCTGACGTCAGAATGGCCGCGCACTCGCATCATGGCCCAAGGTGATGGGGTGTGCACCACGCCGCTGTCCTTTCCGGTCCAACCCCATGTGTTTGCGGCTGGCGGTTGTCACCATGGGTGTGGGAGCCGTAGAGTGCATGGCAATAACATGCTGGGATGTAGGGCCTGTGGCTGGACTAGAGGCATGCATGGGGCAGGGGCATGCTCCGCTCGTGTGTGCGCAAGAGGCAGCAGGAGCGACGCAGCTGCAGAGAATGGGGGGCGCATTTAATGGCTGGCATGCCCTGATGGTTGCACGCCCAAGCCCTTACCCTCATTTTCTCTTGTGTGCCGCCTCATTGTGTGCCCTGCTGCCCAGCATGCCCCACGCTGCTGCCCTGCCATGTGCCTGGCGGTGCCTGGGGCTCCCCTAACGCGTCTCTGCCCCTATGGGCCCCGCTCTCTCCCCCCCTTCTCCACCCGCGTGCGACCTGCTCGCCCCGTGCGCGTCTAGCGTGTTGCGGACGCGGCGGCGCCCACTTGGGGTGTCGTCCAGGCAACCCTCCCCCTCGTGTGGCCCCCGCCCCAGGCCCCCGCGTGTTCCATGGTCTGCGTGTGTGCAGGCTGCCCCACGGTCTGCTTGTGTGCACGCTGCCCCCGACCTGGTTGGGCCCTGTGAAGCGTCCAGGAGCGCGCAGGCGCTTGCCTTTGAAGCCACCCACTAGCGCCTGTCGCCTCGTGCGTTTCCCCGTGCGTGTCGCCCTGCGTGTCCTGTGTGCTCCCTGCGTGCCCCCCTGGTACCTCCATCCCCGCCCACCGCTCACACAAGTCGCCTATGGGCCGCGCATGCCCCCACCTGCAGGTGGCGTGCTGGCTTCGCTTGCCGCGCTGGCCCAGACGTGGTCCCGCAGGGAGGGCGCGCTGCGAGTGTTTGAGGATGACATGCGCCAGCTGGCGGCCACGCCCGCGGTCGCGCCGCTGCCCAGCGTAGCCGAGGTGAGTCCCAACGTACACCAGTACGGTTACCTTGAAGAGATCAGACATGTCTCGTGCATGCCCTAGCTGGCGCCACAGGGTGCAGTAGCCAGTAGCGACGCAGGGTGGACCATCGCTGTGGCTAACCCGGGCCGGTGCGATGTCATCCTCACCATTGGGCAGAATGCTGCCAAGTAGCTTGAAGTGGGTCCCGGTAGGGCACCTCTGAGCCGACCGGAGCTTCAGGGTGGGGGGGCATGCAGCGAGCCCTAGTGCCATGGCTACCGTCTAAATGCTAACCTCGAGCCCTACGACCCGGGATCGACTCGCACGATGCCTGCCAGGGGGGCGGTGCGGTTATCCCTTGATTATTCCCCTGGCAGGCGGCCTTGCGACGCCCACCGGCCCCTTGACCAGACTCTGCAGGGCACCCGGCGACTTGTTAACAGCGGGGGTGGTTACCATGTTGCCAGCATCGGGGAGGGGTGCCCAGACTGCTTGGCCCTCATCCGCTTTCCCACTTGGCAGGCCAGGGCTTTGTTCCTCTTGGCCCAGGCAATGCGTCGTCCTGCAAGGCAGTGGTCTACGGTGCCAGCAGCGTTGCGTGTTGTGTGTGTGTGTTCTCCTGCACACATGTCCTCTTCCTGGTGCGCCTACGGCGGCTGCAGATGTGCATGTGGTGGCTCTGCCCAGCTGATGGCTTGGTCCTAGCAAGCATGCCTGGGGAAGCCTGCGCATAAACACGCTCCAAGGCTCCCTGCCTCTCTCTCTCTCTCTCTCTCTCTCTCTCTCTCTCTCTCTCTCTCTCTCTCTCTCTCTCTCTCTCCCACTATCTCTCTCTCCCACTCTCTCTCTCTCTCTCTCTCTCTCTCTCTCCCACTCTCTCTCTCTCTCTCTCTCTCTCTCTCTCTCTCTCCCGCTCTCTCTCTCTCTCTCTCTCTCTCTCTCTCTCTCTCCCACTCTCTCTCTCTCTCTTTCTCTCTCCCTCTCTCTCCCTCTCTCTCTCTCTCTCTCTCTCTCTCTCTCTCTCTCTCCTCTCTCTCTCTCTCTCTCTCTCTCTCTCTCTCTCTCTCTCTCTCTCTCTCTCTCTCTCTCTCTCTCTCTCTCCCCCCCCCCCCCCCTCTCCCTCTCCCCTCCTGCACCGTTGTTGCAGGGCTATGCAGCCGCTTCGAGCACGGTCCGAGCGTACTTGTCACAGGGACAGGTCATCGGCGGTGGCGAGGAGGATGGGACCCTGCAAGAGGGGGGGGCGGCGCGCTCGCCGTGGGATGAAGGCGCGTTGGACATCGCCGGACCTGCAGGGGACGTCAGCGCTGGCGCTGGCGATGGCGATGATGACGTGGCAGCGCTGCTGTCACTTGGAGATGTCACCTCCTCATCCACAAGAGGCGGGCGGCATGCCTCCCTGGCGGCGGTGTCAGCACAGGCGCCAGTACAGGAGGCCGGCAGCACACGTGCAAGCAATGCGGTGGCCAGCACGTCCCCAGGGGCTCCTGTGGCGTATGAGAATGGCGTACTTGTTGCGCATGAGCATGGCGGGCAAGCTCCAGGGACCCGGGTCTCCGGGGAGGTAGCCGAAGCGGCAGCCACGGCAGTCGGCGCGGGGCCACCTGGCAGCAGCCCATCGCCCGCTATTGCTGAGGATGCAGAGGGGCCCCAGGACCTGGACGCAGTGGCGGTGGCGGCGGCGCGTGCGGCGGTGCAACGCGAGTACAAAGAGGCGCAGGCACAGCGCGAGAGGGAGCGCAGGGAGAGGAGGGAGAGGAGGAGGCAGGCGGAGGCGGACGCGCTGGAGCAGGCAGCAGCATTACGGCGGGCAGCGGAGAAGCAGGCGGCGGCGCTGGAGGCGGCGCGGGCGGCGGAATTAGCCGCGATGGAGCGCCAGTTTGCCAAGGAGGCCGCGCGGCTGGCTGAGGAGCAGGAGAGGGAGAAGGTGGAGGCACTGCTTTATGCTGGCACACGCGCATGCTTTATGCTGGCATATGCGCATGACTTATGCTGGCATAGGCGCATGCTGACTTATGCTGGCATAGGCCTGGCCATGCGTGGCTGCTGCGGGCAGGGTGGTGGCCCACTCATGGGCACATGCTTGTGTGGGTGTCAGGGCAGGGATTCATGTTGTTCAGGCCATTTGTGCATGCATGGGTTGGGTGAAACGGGCAAGGTCTGGGCAAAGTCTACCCACGCACCATCCAGCAGCGCGCACGCTGTGCCATGCCGCGCCGTGCGCATTGCCAGGGCTCGCCAGCCTGCGCACGAGGGCCAAACGAAGTAGCCTTATTTGCGTGAGCAAGCGCTGCCACCCGCCATGTGTCCTTTGCTGCCATTAGTTAGGAGCATGGATGCCATCTTGGACAGTGGGAACTGTCGACCGTTGGGGGCGCCCGCCTGTGTTGCCTGTGTGGCTCAACACCGCCCGCTCTGTGTTCTTGCTATTTCTTCCCCCCTTGGCTCTTGTGGGTGCACGCTCACACCGCACGCGTGTGCGTGTGCGTGTGCGTGTGCGTTGCGGCTGTTCTTGTGCACTGCGCCCTCTCGGCCACACACGCGCGCAGGCGTGGCTGGCGACCAAGGAGCAGGAGGCCCGTGCGCGCGAGCAGGAGGCCAGGGAGGCGCAGGAGAGGGCCAGGGTGGCCGAGTGCGCCGCACGGGCCGAGGCACTGCGGCAGCACCATGCCGCGCGCCGCGTGGCACGGGGGTATCGCGCGTACCGGCGCGGGGCGGCATGGAACATGAGGCAAGCGGCCGTGGTGGCCATACAGGCGGCATGGCGGGGTGTGCTGGCGCGCAGGCACGCGCAGCACCTGAGGCAGCAGGCGGTGGCCAGGGACACCCTGGCGCGTGCACAAGGAAGCGGGGACGCGGCGGCAGTGATGGCAGCGGCGGCGGCGGCACGTGAGCTGGGCCTGCGCGACGAAGCGGAGGAGGCGGTGGCCCGTCTGCGGGGCACGATGGCGAGCGTGGCGAATGCCATTGCTGCCGCGGCCGACAAGGGGTCACGCGAGCAGTTGGGGGAGCTGCTGGAGCGCGGGGGGAGGGCGGGCGTGGGCCAGGCGGTGCTGTCGGCCGCCACCGCCCGCATGGAGGCGAGGGTGCAGAGGGTGCGGGCGGCACTGGGCGCAGCCGCGCTGACTTGCGACGCAGCAGGGCTGGAGGCGTTGGCTTCCGAGGCATCGCTGGTGGGGGTCGAGGCGGCGGAGGTGGAGGCGGCACGCGCGCGTGTGGCGCAACGGGACGCGTCCACCCGAGCGGCGCTGATGGCGGCGGCCCAGAGCGGCACCAAGGCGCAGGTGGACGCGTTGCTGGAGACGTCGCGCCGCCACGGCCTCAAGCATGACGTGCCGCTCGCGCTGGCATTAGTGGACCAGCGCGTGGCATGGGCCAGGGTGGCAGCCGAGGTGGTGGGGGGGGACAGGGACCCCCCGCCTCCCGCGCTCGCGGCCCCACACGGCAAGCGGACGGCCATACGCAGCGCAGGGGACGCCAGCGATGGCGAGGAGGAGGTGGAGTGGGTGGATGCCAGTGATGAGGAGGAGGACAAGCACACTGGGGCAAGGGCAGGCGATGAGCCGTGGGGCGATGCCGGGCCACCTCCCCGCGGCTACTCCTCGCTGGTGGACGTGGAGGCCTGGGCCCGCGAGGCGCGCGACCTGGGCTTGGCGCGCGAGGCGTCCTCCATCGAAGCCGCTATCAAGCAGCGTGTGGGGGATGCGTGTCGCATGCTGGACGCGGCGGGGTGGGAGGGCGGGGCACAGGACATGCGGGTGGCAGAGGAGGTGGTTGGCGAGCTGTTGCCGGCGCACGTCATGCGCGCTGCCGAGGGCAGCAGGGTGGCGCTAGAGGCGCCACAGGGCGGTGGCGTCCCCTTGCCTGCATCCGCCGCCAGCCTGGTCCCGTCGCTCGGTGCCGCACGCCGACAGTTTGCCGCACGGGTCGAGCAGGCGTCGGCACGTCTACAGGCGGCACTGGCGGGCGGGTCGGGCGACGTCGGGCAGGTGGCCGCGGCACTGGCGGACGCGCGCCGGTTGGGGCTGGACTCGCAGGTGGCCGACGCCAGGCGCGCCGTGGCCGCGCGTGTGCAGGGTGCACTGGCCGATGTGGCAGCAGCCATCACTGCGTTGGCAGCAGGGGAGGCCCAGGGTGGGCCTGCCGATGCCCTGCCAGCTGGCACGCCCAGCCGCGCCCACAAGCCTGCGACCGCCGCGACCACCACCCATCCAGCAGCAGCAGCAGCAACAGCGTCGGGCGACATGGACCGCGGGCGCGCGCGGGAGGGCGCGTTGGCCGTGTTGCGTGCGGCGCTGGGCGTGGCGGACCGGCTCGGCTGTCACGAGGAGGTGATGGCGGGACAGGTGGCGGCGCGCGCGCTGGCAGTGCGGGCGTGCATGCGGCGCGGGGTGGGCCACACGAGCGCTGTGCTGCGGCGGGTGGTGCTCAAGGACGCCATGGGGGTGCCCCTCGCGGCGAGGGAGGCCGAGGAGGAGGTGGGCCAGGGGGCGCCCTCGGGCAATGAGCGAGCGGGAGCCGACAAGGGCGGTCCAGGCCGGCCCGCCACATCCGCGTCCACCACGGCTTCAGCGTCCCCGTCCGCTGCTCCGCCCTCGCCCCCCTCCCCCTTTGACCTGGTCTTGTCCACACGCAGGTGGACCGCGGCCACACTGGTGGGGGGCGCCGAGCCCGCAGGGACCGTGGTGGGGAGCATGGGGGAAGGTGCCATCGGTGGCGGGGCTGTGCTGGCAGCTACAGACGTCACTGCGATTCATCAAGCGGCCGCCTTCGCAGGTGGCGCCACACGGACATGGCCCTTCTGGACACCTGGCACGGCCCTGGGGCAGGCCAGGGGCACCTGGCAGCGGCAGCTCGAGGCACCTGCGACCCGCGGTGGCACGGCAGGCACCCAGAGCAGCGGCGCGCATGAGGAGGAGGAAGCGGCGGGCAGCGATGGGTCAACGCACGAGAGGGGGGGGCAAGCGGGGCATGGCGCGGGGGATGTTGCGGGTGCCAGCGCGGGCGCGCGCAAGGACGCGTCCAAGTCGGTGCCGATGACGCGGGCCATGTTGGAGATGAATGTGCCCGGGGTGGCCCTCTCCGAGGTAGGTGCCCGCGGGCAGGGCGCGCAACGCCCCGCGCCTTGATCTGTGTCTGGTGGGCAGGCGATGCTTGGGGGGGTGGGGGTGGGGGGTGGGGGTGGGGGGTGGGGGGTTAGGGGGTGGGGGGGTGGGGGGGTGGGGGGGGGGTGGGGGGGGGGGGGGGGGGTGGGGGTGGGGGTGGGGGTGGGGGGGTGGGGGTGGGGGGGGGGGGTGGGGGGGTGGGGGTGGGGGTAGGCGGGTGGGGGGGTGGGTGCGTGGGTAGGAGGGTGGGCCACACGTCATGCCTCCCACCCTTCCTGCCCGTACTGTCGCACTCACGTCCCTCGCCAGCAAACGCGCACGTTCCCAGGGCTGCGGCCATGTGCTCATCCCCTTGTGTGCGTGTGGGCGTGTCGGCGTGTCGGCGTGTCGGCGTGTCGGCGTGTCGGCGTGTCGGCGTGTGGGCGTGTGGGCGTGTGGGTGCGTGGGCGTGTGGGTGCGTGGGCGTGTGTGTGCGTGGGCATGGGTGGGCAGGTGACGCGGCTGGACCTGGGCCTGGAGAACATCGGATCCATCGACCAGCTGCAGCACTGCCCCCAGCTGCGGGCGCTGCTGCTCAACGTCAACTGCATCACGCGCATCCAGGTGAGCCTAGGCAGCTCCCTAACGCTGGAGCCTCCCTGCTGCTTGTCCGTGATGGACCTCACCATGCCTGTCTCGTAGCCTGAGCCGGTGGGGGCAAGCGTGCGTGGCTATCCGCGCGACCGCTGCCATCGGCTGCGGAAGCGGCTTCTCGAGGCTGACATGAACCGGGCTGGAGCTGCTGTGACTATGGCCCATACAGGAAAGCTCACTGCCACGGGCTGCACGGTGGTATGCTGCGGCCATGCCTGCGTTGGCGGCAGGGGGGCTGTAGCCGTGCCTCCCTTGCCTGGCAGGCATGCTATGAGTATCCGCTAGATGCACTAGCTTGCATCAGCCTTGGGGGGGGGGCATGCGTGGGGCAGGGCGTTGTGCTGACTGCCATCACGCTGGCAGGTGCCCGCGATGTGGCTTGCGTGCAGACCATGGGAAACCGTGGCCGCCCTGACTGGGCGTGGCGGTGTAAGCAACCCACAAGAGGACGCAGGGGCCCATGTCCCCAAGTGCAGGCGATTCCGCCTGTGCCCTGCCACGGTGCAGGGTGCATTCTTTCTGCTGGTTTCGTACACTCACAGTCTGTGCACAGTGCGGGCATGCGCGCTGCGAGTGGCCTGCCTGAACACGCGCAACGCTTGCCCCACAATTCTCTGCTGCGCTTGCCCCCTGCAGGGGCTCGAGCACACCCCGCTGCTGCAGGAGCTGTCGCTCAAGGACAACCTGCTGACCCGTGTGGAGGGCCTGTCCAAGCTGCCGCAGCTGACCATGCTGTGGCTGGACAACAACCACCTCACCAGCATGGCCGGGCTGGGCGCCTGCCGGTCGCTCAAGCACCTCTCACTCAGCGGCAACACGATACGGTGGGCGCCCACGCACACGCCTGGCGGGGCCTAACAATGACCACAGCAGAACCCATGGCTTATCCACTCCTCCTCCCCTCCTCTCTCATTCACTCCCATTCCTGCCTCTCGTTCCTCCCTCCACCTCCCTCTTCCCTCATCCCCCCCCCGTTCCCTCCCGCTCCTTCTTTCCTGCCTGTTCTGATGGCAGACCTCCCTCTTGCCTCCGGGCAAGTGGCCCACGCACCACTGCCCTCGTCTCACCGCGCATCTTGCGCGCACGTCACCTCCTTGCCCCTTGGCTCATCGGATGTGCACTGCACCGCTGCAGGTCAATATCATCCCTCGACGGCCCCCTGCCCCACCTGGAGCACCTCAACCTGAGCGGCAACCGCATCCGCGCTCTACCACCCAGCTGCCTGGCGCCCTTCCCCTCGCTGCTGCACCTGGACGTTAGCCACAACGCGGTGGCGGCGCTCGACGCAGCCGTGTTCTGGCACACGCCCCTCCTCCGCAAGCTGCTGCTGCACCACAATCGGCTGACTGTGCTGCCCGCCACTTGGCCCACTGCGCTGCTGACAGAGCTGCGCGTCAGCAGCAACCGGCTGACGGTGCTGCCCGCGCTGACGTACCTGCCGATGCTGGAGCACCTGGCGGCCGACGACAACGCGATTCGCTGGCTGCCGGCCGGTTGCCTGCGTGGCTGCGTGTCGCTGCGGGTGCTGGACCTCTCCTTCAACCGGTGCGTGGCCGCGCGCGGTGGTCGCCACGTGTGGGGCAGGAGAGGGCACGTGGGCGCACAGTGACGCAGGTGGCTGTGGGACGGAGGGGGGAGGGGGGGGGGGGGGGCAAGGTGGTGGGTATCTGAGAGGAGCGACTTATCAGCACCGTCAGACTAGTGATGCGCGCTCACTTATCGCCAACGGTGGCACTCTTGTCGCACGCGGTCTCTGCGTGCGTTCAGCCATGGACTTACCACTTGTGCCCCACTGCCTGTGCACCCATAGCATCCTCGCCACGGCACATGCCTCTGCCACCTGTCCCTAGGTGATAGGCGTATCACAGGCATAGCATACGCACCCCTAGCATGCATGCATCAGCCCGCCTGCCTCCAACCATTGAGCTTCAGCCGAGCATCACCGGTCGCGCGACTGTTGGCCCGCTGCTGACCACCCGTCTCACTTGCATGCGCCCCCCCTTTGGCCTCCTTCTGGCGCCCGCAGCCTGTCGTGCGTCGGCAACGTCGTGCGTGGCCTGCAGGGATGTGGCGCGCTGTGGCAGCTCCACCTGTCTGACAACCAGCTGGGGTCCCTGCTCGGCAGGCCCAGGGGCGCCACCCTGCCCGACCCAAATGGGGGCTACCTGTGGGGGCTTCTGCGTGCGGCTCCGCTGCTGAGGGAAGTGGACAACGAAGCCGTCGCCATGGAGGTGGGTGTGTGGTGGCGATGGAGGTGGTTGCGCAGTGGTGGAGCATCAGGCAACCGCGATGGCGTGCTGGTGCTGTCGTGTGGGGGATGCATGCTCTTGGCCCTGATGCACGTAAAGCTTAACCATCCTGGCAGCTTGGTGTCACCTCTGCAAGAATGCTCTTGTGCAGCTATGGTTGCAAAGTAGAGCCCCTGTTATATGTGGGCTGTCTCCAGCAGGTCGTGCCATGCGGTTTGCTGTGGCAGGGCCCCTGGTGCGCGAGTTTCAAGCATATAAGGGATGTGAGGACGGAGGGTCCACCGTGCCATGTGCCGGCCAGCGCAGGATGATGATGGCGTACTGGGTGGTCGGGTGTGCGTTGCGTGATGGGTAAGGGATGCAGGCAGGCAGACAGGGAGCGAGGGACTGAGGAAGCATGCGCATGGTCAACATCACGGCCACGGCCCCCTGATTCACTGTCGCCCATGGCACCATGTGCCCCTGCGTCGTCCGTGCCCATCCTGCGTGCCCCCTGCAGACACGGCAGCAGCTGTCCCAGGCCATGTGGGCTTGGTCCGCCCCTGCGCCGCTGGTGGTGCCCCTACTGCGGCAGCTGCTGGCCATGGGCCAGGGGCTGGGCGGCACCTGGCACTGCCAGGTGAGCAGAGGGATTCAGGGTGCTGGGACAGCCATCCATCACAGCGGTAATGGCAGCCTTGGTAACAGTCATGGCAATAGCGGTCGTGGTAGCACCAGTGACACGGGCAGCAGTAGGGGTGGTGGCACCGTACAGGCATGGGCACGACAGGACGCCACCGGCAGCGCTCTGCAGCTATTCCTCTGGCAGGTGCTCGGCTGCCCCTCGCATACCATGCTGCGCTGGCTGGAGCCGGCCAAGCTGGTGGCTAATGCCAGCAGTGACAGGAATGCTCTGGGGGGCAACGACCTGCACACCCTGCTGCGTGCGCTGGCGCCTCTGCTTGCGCCAGCAGCAGGCAGCAAGAGCGTGTCCAAGGGAGGGGAAGGGGGCAGCCGGCCGCGCCCACTGTCGGCTGTCACCACCAAAACCCTCGCTGGCCCCACTCAGTTTGACAGCATTACAGCACAGGGTGGCGGCAGCCGCCCTGCGCATGCTGCGGTTGCGGCGTTCCTGCTGGCACGCGCATCAGGGGCGGCCAGGTGGCGCCCACCTGCAGCACCGCCATCGCCATCAGACGGCCCCGGCACATGGGGGGAGGCGCCCACCCACCAAGCGCTGGTGTTGGCGGCCGTATGCCGGCGGCAGCGTGCCGAGTGGGGGCGCGCGGTGGCCGACGGCAGAAGCGACGCGCTGGGTCCACTGGCAAGACGGCCGGGAGTGCAGGGGGGGGGGGTTGGCGCTAATGGCGCTGCCCCTTCAGCAACCATGTCGGCATCAGGGCCAGCGGATAACGTCTCTGTGGGCCGTGGGCAGGGCTACCCTGGCAGCTCTGTGGGCTCACCCCCTGCGGCCAATGGAGGTCAGGGGCCGGCGGTGACCCTGGCCAAGGCCCACTGGGAGGAGCACCGGGGTTTGGATGCGGCGGTGGGTGGCGCGCTGGCGCTCCTGCAGGCCCGTTGCTGCGTCTCCGAGGCCTTCATGCGCATGGAGGCTGAGTCACAGGACAGGTGGGTCGCCCGCGCACAGGAGGGGCGTTGCCGGTTCCTCTGTTGATGGCATGATGACTTGTCTAACAGCAGGAAATGCGCGTGCAATAACCCTTTTTTTAATGCTTTGCCCTCATGTGTTTTTTTAATGCTTTCTCACATGGCTCACTATGCTGTGCGCGGGTGTGCTGGTTGGCTGCTGTGGGTGTGCGTGGGTCAACGTTCACCATCATGCTCACGATGGGCGGCGGCCGACACATGGGAGCGCGACCGTGGGGTGTCGCGCAGGGCCGTGCTGAGCTGGGCTGACACCTGGCGGCAGCTGTGCATAGGGTTGCGGCGGGTGCGGCGTGCGCGTGATGTGCCCATGTGGCGCGACGAGGAGCGACGGTGGAGGGCGGCGCAACGCATACAGGTGCGGGGCAAGGGGGGGAGCTCACAAGCGGGGGAAGATGGTGGCTAATTTGGAATGCAAGGTGGGGATGGCGGGGGCACACCCGGAGGCAGCAAGTCTGTGGACAGGAATGTGGGCGGTGAGAATCGTCCGTCCCGTAGCGGATGCAGCTAGGCAGTGTACGAGGAGCGGAAAGGAGAGGGGGGGGGGGCACCATTTGTCGGGGGCCGCGACACGGCCAACCAACGCTCCGCCGGGTCCATCTGCCCCATGTGGATGCGCCATGTGTCGCTGGCTTCCCACCGCCACTCCTACCCTATGTGCTGGCGCATGCGCTTGGGGGGCACCAGCTGGCTAGTGTGGGGGGCAGGATGAGCTGGTGGATGGATATATTCTCTGCGGCCCTCTGTGGGGTATGGGGGGCGGGGGGGCAGAGCACTCATGCACATGCACGGCAGCTATGTGGGGGCGGTGTCTGTGTGCGCACCTGTGTTGTTGCTTGCTCCCTGCACGCAGGCGCACTGGCGTGGCTGGAGGTGGAGGCGCTCCCCTCAGGCGGCCGCGCTGGCAGCTGAGACGGCGGCCGTGCACCAGAAGAAAGTGGCCGCGGCCACCGCGCTGCAGGTGTGAGGATGTCTACAGGCGAGGCATGGCCTGGGCATGGATGCGCAATATGGGCAGGGGCAGTGGGGAGGGGAGCAGCAGCACCCATGTGGGGGGCTTTCTTTTCCTCTTTATGAAGGAGAATGTCGACCTGCAAGCTGATATTGCTGCGTGGGATATTGCTGCGTGGGAAGGTGCTTGGTGGAGGTTGTTTCGTGGCCGATACGGGTCGCCTCGGGTTGTTCCTCTTCCTCCTCCCCCCTTATACCTCCCTGCCTTCCCCGTGCTCTGTCCCTCCCTCTTGCTCCCCCTACCAGTGCTCACGTCCTTTCTCTCCCCTCCACAACTTGGAAGAGTGTCCACCCCAAACAAAGCCCCTTCTCTCTGTCTCATGAGGTCAGCCTTTGTCCGTGTCTACCTTCTCCTCCCATTTCCCTCCCGCGTCGCTGCTGCGGTCTCTCCCTCTCTCTTCCTCTGTCCCTTCGAGTTATAAACATCGATTCCTACGAAATCGACACTAAGCGCTTAGTATCGATTCCGCAGGAATCGATGTTTATAACTAAAACTTTTGCTTGCGCCGGCAAGGCTTAAGCCGATACTAGTCGGGTCATCGAATTGGCTATTCGATTATCGAAGTTGCCCATTCGACCATCGAACTTTCCTATTCGATTATCGAATTTTCCTTATTCGATTGTCGAAATTTCTTAGTCGACAGGGGGTCAGAGGCCAGCGGCCTATCATACTCGGCGCCCAGCGAGCCACCGAACTAGGCCTAGTCGATTATAGCGAGACATCGCGATCTGCGTCCCTCCCCCTCCCCCTTCCCCATCCCATCCCCCAGGCTCTCTTCCGAGGGCGTCGCGTGCGCCAGCGCATCGCCACCGCGCTGCAATACGCGCACGCTTCAGGGTCGGACATGGATTCGGACGACGACGAGTTCGAGCAGATGTTTGGTGGCGGGGATGCCGGCGGCGGCGACTTCCTGGCCGCGCTCATGGAGAAGGAGTTCAACTTCGACACGCCGCCGCCTGCCCCGCCCGCGCCACTGGTGCCCCAACATGTGCCGGCGCCCAGCATGCCCGCCGATGCACCGGGCTACGGCGGTGGTGGCGCCGGCGGCTGGGGCTCCCCTGCCTGGTCCGCAGAATTGCGCGCACCAGCAGGCAACGGCGCTCTGTTGCCGCAAGTGCGCGACGGGAGGGGCGGCGGCGGCGCGGAGCCTGGGGGGATGGATTCGGGCGGCGTGCCGGGGGTGGTGGACCCGCGGCTGGCCTACGGGGGAGGGGCCACCAGGGGGGGGGCTGAGAACGGCGCCACTGCCTACTGGCAGGAGCCGCGGGCCATGCCCCCGGTTCGACCTGGTGTCAGCCTTCCTGCGCTGGTGCCCCCGCGGCCCCCTGCCGGCCCCTCGCAGGGCCTGCACGCCGATGAGTACGCAGGGGGGGGCAGCTCATCGGAGGACACGGGGGCGGGCAGCCACCGGCAGCGCAACATGGAGAAGGGGAAGAAGGTGCTCGAGTCGATCGCGGGCGAGTGGTGGGTGGGAAAGCATGGCATGTGCGCGGTGGGTGGCGGTGGCGTGGGAATGGCACTTGGAGGCCAGCGGGTGTGGTTCCAGGGGAGGTGGATTATAGGGGTATTTGTGGGCAGAAGGGCCGGTAAAATGCCGACCATGTGGGGGCATATCCCCGTGGATCGTCCCGTATCCGCAAGATCGTGTCGTGGGAGGCAGCGCGTGCCTTCTCTCCAACGCACCGCGTGCCTGCCTCATCTCCTGTAGGATCTGCTGCAGGGTTGTGCCGCAGGGGACGCAGCAAGCGCATGTCGGGGGTGGCAAGCGGTGCACCGCCGAGGTGCCACCCCCGCGGGGCACTTGACGAGGGTCATGTCTCTGAGATGACGGCCGAGGGGGCATGCTTGTGTGGGTGCATACGCCCTCGTAAGTCCAGGAGGGCTTAGGGTGGTCATGAGGGTCCAAAGCTGTCAGGGTCCCATCAAGTTGGATGTGTCTCTGCAGCCATCGCCTGGCTGTGGTGGCGGAGCAGCGGATGCTATGCATGCTGGCCTCTTGTGCACGTGCTGTTAGGCGGGGAAAGGCATGCCCAGCACATGCATCCTGTGCACGGCCAGACATGTGCTTGAATAGGGGCAGGGCTTTCTTTTTACATGTGAATAGAGGGGGCAGGGCTTTCTTTTTACATATGATGGAGACGGCAGCTGGCAGAGACCTCAACGACACACTGCTGGGGTGTGCGCACCACATGCACCTTATCAGCACACACACACATGCACACACACAAAAAGAAAGCGGGTTGGCCCCCCTGCACAAGCATAATGTAGCAGATGCCAACTCTACTTTGGTTTTCCGTGCCTTGTGGGAGGGCTGCTTGTTGCTTGATGCTTGCTCTGCCGGCCCATGCTCTGCATCCACCAGGGGCTTCAAGGACCAGAAGACGGCCGCGCTCTTCTTCAAGTCGCGGCAGAAGCTGATGAAGCAGGGCATGATCAAGCAGAAGCAGCAGGCGCTGGACAAGGGTGAGACGCAGCGGATGGCGTTGGGGGGGTGCTTGCAGGTAGTGCAGCGGCGGCGGTGGGTGGTAACTGGCAAGGGTCCCCTGATAGCAGTTGTTACCCTCCATCGCATCGCTGGATATCCTGGGAGGGCGCTGTCATGGTGGGAATATCGTGGGGAAAGGAACGCACATGTTTCATGATTGTGGCTCCCAGCCCCAGGAACTGTGGATGGGTGCCCAGGGTGCGCAGCAGGGTGGCAGCACCCCTGAGAGATTATGCCAGGGGGGGCAAGAGGGAAACAGGGGGCACAAGAGCCGGAGGGGAACCGGCGGAACGAAGAGATGTCATCCCATCTTTGTATTTGTGTTGGTGCTGGTGCTGGTGCTGGTGCTGGTGCTGGTGCTGGTGCTGGTGCTGGTGCTGGTGCTGGTGCTGGTGCTGGTGCTGGTGCTGGTGCTGGTGCTGGTGCTGGTGCTGGTGCTGGTGCTGGTGCTGGTGCTGGTGCTGGTGCTGGTGCTGGTGCTGGTGCTGGTGCTGGTGCTGGTGCTGGTGCTGGTGCTGGTGCTGGTGCTGGTGCTGGTGCTGGTGCTGGTGTCATCCCATCACCCGCCGCCATTCACGGCATTGTCCACATACCACCTTGCCGTGCCCGTCGCCGTGCCCCTGTTGCCTCCGCTGCCCGCGGTTCCTTGTCTCGCGTCATTCCTGGCACCCTCGGGCACCTGGCCCGCAGGTCTGGCCCCCCGTTCGCGATCCTCTTCCTTCCCATCGCTTGCCAGGAGAGCGGTCCAGCCCGTTCATATGTGCACTGCGCCCCATGCCCTCCCCTCTAAACGGAGTATGCAGTCCAACTTTTGCGCGTTGCTTGTCGCTCTCCCCCTTGTGCGAACACGACATACATCGCGTTGTCCCCTGGTGCTGCCGCGCCGCCCGGCACTGCGTGGCAGACCCTGAAGTGCGCTGGCGCCGCTTCAAGCAGTCAGCGGAGCACGAGCCCCCGGTCAAGGTGCTGCCCAAGAAGCCACGGGCGCGGGCGATGCCGGAGTGGGCCACGCCCAGCACGCAGCTGCACCAGGGGAGCATCCTGCTCAAGGACCGCGGCAAGCTGGGGGGCGGCCCTGCGCTGCCAGGTGGGACGAGGTAGTGGGCACGCGCGCGGCGCAGCCCTGCGTGGCGCCCGCTCCCACGGTGCCCCATGGGCGGTTTGCCCTACCACCTGGGCATGTGACCAAGGCTGGTGGCAGGCGCCCAGTGGCGAGCGCGTGCGTGCAGGGGTGAGGATGCGGGGGGGGGGCGGCTGGCTTGTTGCGGACAGGAGGGATGTGCATGTGGGTGGGAGCAGCACCCGGGGCTGCGGGGGCTAGGAAGGATGGATGGGTAGGAAGGTGGGATGGGTAGGAGAGGCGGTGGGGAGGGATGGCCGGTGTGCGGGCGGTCTGGCAGGGTACCCCGTGTGACACAAGCAGGGTTGTGCCGTAGTGGCGCGTGCGCTATCTGCGCCCGCCTCCTGGGTGGCGTCCACCTGGCAGGCCGCGTGGACACCATCCGGCGCGACACGGATTGATGCTGCCACTGCACACACGCGCACGGGCGGGGGCATCCCCTCCCGGCCCCGCTCGCTCTCCCCAGGCACCGGGGGTGGGTACCGGACCCAGCGATGGCAGGCAGCTGCGTAGGTGTGCCAGCGCACGGGAATGGCTGGGCTGGGTGGCCCCTGGTACCGACGAAATGGAATTGCGGTTTGTGGTTGTTGCAAGGCTGCTTGTGGTGGTGGCAAGGCGGAACCAACCGACGTGGTGTTGCGTTCGCCTGTAGCTGAAGCACGGCTGCCTACGTCCCTGCTGCCTTGGCCCCCCGTTGTGGCGGGTAGGCGCCGGGTGCCCACAGCAGTATCTGCCACCCGCCCTTGCCGCGGTGGCATGGGGTTGGGTGGCCATGGTTGCGTTGGGTGGGAGAATTCCGCGGGCCGCATGTCCAACGTGCGTGAGCCAGCCAGCTATACGCCTGGCCCTGGGTGGCTGTGCAGCATGCTAGTGTTGGTTGCGACCGTTGGCCCACGGCCCACCACATGGCGGCGCGACTGCTACTGTTCCCTGTTTGTTGTTTGGTACCTGCAGGGAGGCCCCACAGCCACGGCGACGTTGCTGACTGCTGGTCGGGGCACGCAGATGGCGACGACGCGGACGTGGGCAGCGGGAGCGACGGGGGCCAGCGACATGTGCCGCGCGCAAGCAGCAGCGCGTCTGAGGTGTCGGGCGCGGGCACCGTGCGCGAGTTCGCCTCGGCCGAGCCCAACGCGGTGCGTGGCGGCGCGTAGTACAATGGGTGCTGTGGTTGATGGCGGTAGGCATGGCGGCACGGTATAGAGGCCGATGGGGTAGGTGCCCACCGGCGGGTTTGGATAGGGAGTGGGCGGTGATGAGCAAGGAACAGGGAGGTGGCTGTGTGCCGCACGTGCTTTTGTGAGGACTACACGTGGTGCTCGACACGTGGGAGCCTGTTCTTGTTTCATACGGCGCGGGGTGTGTGGCGCCTGCTGTTGGTGGAGGAACCCCTGGTGGCGTTTGCAAGTGTTAGCGACACAATGGGAAAGGGAGAGGCGGTGGAATGGTAGACGAGGCGGATGCAAGCAGATGTTTCCAGGCGCTCATGCACCATACAGACAAAGTGCACCCCTACATATGCCACCCAACATGACCACGACGGGAATGGTGCGTGCGGCAGGTATTGATGGGGAGGGGCATATGTCGTGTGGGCTGGCTAGCTGCCCTTGCTGCGATTGGCATAAGGGGCACAAGTTTTATAGGGGGGCAATGCTTCCATGGCAATTAGCCGCGCAGGTGGGGGCCCTCAGTGCCATCGCACGGCAGGATGTATGTGTATGTACATACGCTGTGCAAGCGCGGCCTGTCCCCTGCATGAGGAGCAGGGGCTCGTGCGTGCCAACGGAGAGGCTGTGACGTTCGCGTTGGGTTTTGCACTCAAGATCCATACTAATTGTGTGCCCATCGCCGCCGACCTGTGGGGTGCGGGTGCGTGCCCCGTACCCTCGTCTGCGCTAACTTTGCGCGGCCCATGACAGAAACTGCTGCGCAAGTCCCACGAGCGCGTGACGTCGGCCACCCGCGCGGCGGCCCCGCTGGTGAACAACTTCCTGACCGCGCCGGTGGAGCATGTCGTCATCGACTCGCCCAGGGCCAGCAAGCCAAGGAGCAACCGCGGAGTGCCCGGCCAGCGCCTGGAGAAGCAAGGGCACCAGGTGCCCAAGCGCGCGGCTACGTTCATCGGATGAGTGGCCAGGTTTGCGTCAGCTGGCAAGGACTAGAGCTCTAAAGGATGCACACCTGAGATGTCATGGAAGTTTGGTGCTCCAAGTGGCGGGGACGCAGTATAAAGGCCTAGACTGCTATGGCCCTCGCTTGCTGTGGCTTGAGCCCCTCATTCAGCTGTGGCTTGAGCCCAGGATGTCAGGACCACCGACGGGGGCCCTAGTTGGAGTGAGGGGGAATAGGCAACAATATTTGCCGGGTTCATCCTGTTTGTTCGGTCTCATTACACCCTGATTTAGGGAGTGCAGATCCCAACTGCAGAACGATGATACCAATAGCATACACTAGCTGTGTCTCCAAGTTTGCTTGAAGAAGTGGAAATGGATTTGGAGACGGGTGGCATCCTGCGGCAGACACGTGCATCGTACAGGCTATGGGATTGCAGGAGGCTAGCATATAACACAACACCACAGACCGATCCAGGATAGCTCATTGTATATGAGGAACTTATCAAACAGGAATGGATTGGTATAGAAAGGGATTGGATAGGAGAGGGAGTGGTTTGTGTAGCGCGGCTTGACGGGGGACAAAGTAAACTCAAGCACGTGTTTTGGAGTATGTGCCATAGTAGAATTATGTAAGTGCAAGAAAAAACTATGTGCGTTGTTATGTACCCGCATCAGCTCACACTGCGCCCAACATCATGAGTTCACCCGACTTAACCCGTGTTTTTTTTTTTTAAGAACGCCATATACTGCGTTGTGAGCTATTTCTAGAACACGTCATAACATCTAGGGAATTTTTTTTTTCATAGCCATGTGCATATTTTCCTGAAAGCCCATGAATCAAAGGATTTTTTGTGCTACTCAGACCTACAAAATGCTAATTCATTAGAGAGATACACTGGTTTGAATACAGGAGGGTCTGACCATGACCGCGATTTGTTGACCCTAGGTCACAAGTCATGTGCTTATTCAGATATGGTTCGTGAAAAAAATCTGGCTTCTTGCACGAGCTATAGGCAACATATGCAGGCTCTGTGGAACAAAACTCAGGCCCTTTGGGCCACTGGAGCTATTTTTCATTAGCATCACAAACACAACGCAGTACAACGCAGTGGGAAAAAAGAGAGCCCTTCACAACATGACGCAACGACACGAGCCCCATAAACGGGGCCATCATGAGCTAGGAGGGTCAAAACGTTGAAA
This sequence comes from Mesostigma viride, assembly GCA_009746045.1. Taxonomy (NCBI): domain Eukaryota; kingdom Viridiplantae; phylum Streptophyta; class Mesostigmatophyceae; order Mesostigmatales; family Mesostigmataceae; genus Mesostigma; species Mesostigma viride. The sequence continues at coordinate 5,113,753 of RPFO01000154.1, forward strand.
ATAGGTGTTGTATAAGTTATACAGCATCAAACATGCATCAAACATCATGACTGGATTACCTAATATGACTGAATCAGGCAGCCATAGCCAAAGCATCATCCACTCTCACAACGTTTTGAGCACATGCCTCGTGGGAAGGGAGGTGCTGGGTTTTCATTCCATAACGCGTGCAATACTGAAAGAAAGAGGCATGTGCAATGCAAGGCTTGGATAGGTTGAGTGATCCATGAGCTTACATGCAGGCAAAGATGACGCTGGAATGCATGCTAGCAAATGGTGGTAAGATGCTAACAACACATGATATACACCATGATTATGGGCACCTAGCTGATCTTCTTGCACAATCAACGCAGTATAAACCATCAATATCCAATCCTCGCGGTATATGCACGGCTTGACGACGTAAACTGCACCTAAATACTGCACAACTGCAACCTGCTATAGCTGACATGCAAGCAACGTCGAAGAGGATGGCGGTCTTAGAGAGGCTGGGCAGAGGTCGATAAAAATAAGTGAAAAACTGGCAGAAACTAGGTAGAAACACGATTACGCCTACAAGCACTATTGAGCCGGTGGCAGAGGCCATTTCCAGGAAAATACAGCATACCGTAGCAATAGCCACGGTCACGCCTTACTCTATTTGCAGGCACCATCATGCCCGGAGCTACCCAATAAAAGTCTGCCAAAATCTCGGTTTAGCCGAGAGTCCGGGCGTTCGGAACGAATAAACATGTGTTAAGAAGTCGAAACACCATGGAAATACCAAGCATGATGCCGCAGCAGACCCGAGTCTTGCCGTAATAATATGTATGCCGGTTTCCAGGGTGTCCGCATGAAAGTTGGGTGAGAAACTGGAAAAATCTACGTTTCCTTTGCCCCAGTACCTCAACAAACTCGTAGAAACCTGATTATCAACCTTTGAACGCATCATCATGGTCGTGCCACTCAACAGCCACTGAAATTCGCGCGACAACTTGCGAGATCTACCTGCCGCCATCGCCGTCGTCTTCACCTTCGTCCCGCGAAAAGGCCTGATTTCAGTGGTACATACTTGTTTGCAGCTATCACAAAAAAATCCAAAAAATACCAGGATTTTTTCTTGAGTTCTACGGGATGTAAGGAGGTCGTCCACTGAGTTTCAGACCGAAAATCTCGTATCTACTATGTCTGCCACGTGTCAGATTACAATGCGATACATCGCGTTCTAACCCTACAATGCGATACATCGCGTTGTTAAAAAACACGGGTTAACCCATAGTCTAGAAGGCTGCCCCATGGTCCAGAGCCAGCAACCCTATCTACGGAAATGCGGTGAAGGAATGCAATATACGAGAATTCTCATAACTTTTGACTCCGGCCATGAAATTTCATCGGGTTGGTTGCATTAGACTCGTCTTTTGAAGACGTGTCACGGACGCGAGCTATGTCATCCGGGCGCCCACTATGCACAAGACCGGTGACGTGCGCAAGGAATTTGTTTTCTACGCATTTTCGACAAAGGCTAGTGACCGGGGGGGGACACTAGCACTTGCAGCATAGGGGCAGGGGCAGGCGCGCCGGGCCAGGCACAGTCGGGCATGCAGCATAAGAGCGGACGAAAGTGTACGTGCGCGCGCGCCGGGCCAGGCACAGCTGGGCGCGCAGCACTGACTTGAGTGGACGGCAGCACAAGGGCGCAGCGTCGAGAGGATCATACGCGAGTTAGTGGACAGCTGAAGCTGAAGCTGGAGATGGAGATGGAGCTGGAGCTGGACTGCTGGACTTCAACAGCGCCGAGGCTATTGACAGGCCAGGTGTCTTTGTGGTGTAGAATGGCGGGTCAACGTTATGAGGACTGGACAGAAAATGGAAAAGGACAATTTGCGGTGCGGAGCCAGATCGCTGGAATGAATGCGAAATCGCTGGCAGCCCTACAAAGGGATTTCTTCTATAGAAAGGAAAGGTTAGAAGCAATGTTTGCTGGGCCACTCACACGCAAGGTGTGAGCATGCAGATTGTTTGAAGGATATTATGCTTCGACCTTGGTGGTCGTGACTCAATGCCGGACATTCCCAGGGACAGAAATGCCGGAGCCTCTAGGAGATGAGATCGGCAACAGGGTAGCAATCTAGATTTGTCGGGATGCCTTCCTGCTTTTGTTGGCATGTGTGGTAGAAAGCCAGGACGGCAACTGGAATGCGGTTTCTGTTTGCATGGTTCAGGCAGCAAGATAGTTTTGGCATTCCTGGCTGGACTGACAAGTGTGGCGTGTGTCATGCGTGTGGCCGCATGACGAATGAATTGGTTCATAGTCGAAGAGGACTCTCACGTAGCGTGTAGTCTCTTCGAGTCTCTCGTTAGTGGCCTTCGTGTTTCTCCCTTTCCTTGGGAGCAATTCGGCCGGTAGCATGTCATGGAGCGCTGCCTAACTGCGGGCTCGTGAGCATGGAGTGCATCAATATTGAGACTATCTGTCACGGACGCGAGCTATGTCATCCGGGCGCCCACTATGCACAATACCGGTGACGTGCGCAAGGAATTTGTTTTCTGCGCATTTTCGACAAAGGCTAGTGACCGGGGGGGGGACACTAGCACTTGCAGCATAAGAGCGGACGAAAGTGCACGTGCGCGCGCGCCGGGCCAGGCACAGCTGGGCGCGCAGCACTGACGTACTTGAGTGGACGGCAGCACAAGGGCGCAGCGTCGAGAGGATCATACGCGAGTTAGTGGACAGCTGGAGCTGGAGATGGAGATGGAGCTGGACTGCTGGACTTCAACAGCGCCGAGGCTATTGATGACAGGCCAGGTGTCTTTGTGGTGTAGAATAGCGGGTCAACGTTATGAGGACTGGACAGAAAATGGAAAAGGACAATTTGCGGTGCGGAGCCAGATCGCTGGAATGAATGCGAAATCGCTGGCAGCCCTACAAAGGGATTTCTTCTAGAAAGGAAAGATTAGAAGCAATGTTTGCTGGGCCACTTACACGCAAGGTGTGAGCGTGCAGATTGTTTGAAGGATATTATGCTTCGACCTTGGTGGTCGTGACTCAATGCCGGACATTCCCAGGGACAGAAATGCCGGAGCCTCTAGGAGATGAGATCGGCAACAGGGTAGCAATTTAGATTTGTCGGGATGCCTTCCTGCTTTTGTTGGCATGTGTGGTAGAAAGCCAGGACGGCAACTGGAATGCGGTTTCTATTTGCATGGTTCAGGCAGCAAGATAGTTTTGGCATTCCTGGCTGGACTGACAAGTGTGGCGTGTGTCATGCGTGTGGCATGACGAATGGTTTGGTTCATAGTCGAAGAGGACTCTCACGTAGCGTGTAGTCTCTTCGAGTCTCTCGTTAGTGGCCTTCGTGTTTCTCCCTTTCCTTGGGAGCAAGGCCGGTAGCATGTCATGGAGCGCTGCCTAACTGCGGGCTCGTGAGCATGGAGTGCATCGATATTGAGACTATCAACGTGTTGTAATTGTATTAACTTTCTCAATAAATTCCGCATGTGCGGCTTCATCATCAGACTGTGCAAAGTGTGTGTTGTGAAAGCATTATTCTATAGCAGGGGAGGCAATAAGGTGGTCATCAGGCACGAGGGACAGTTCCTTGTCCTCGGCTGAGAGCCCTCCTTTCTTTACTCGAAGAGACTACCCGGTAGTCTGCTTCCTTCTGTTCGAAGCCAAGACGTTGGCTTTAGTGTTTATCAACCATCAGCAGTACAGGGAACGGCCTGGCTGACAGTTTGTAAAGGAAGTGTCTTGAGACAGATTTTAAGAAAATAGAACTAGCCAGAATTTGCTGGCTCTTGTCTTTTTCTGGCAGGCTAGTCGAGTCGTTATCCTTGACGCCTGTTATAAAGCCTTTGGTTGTTGCTTCTTCTCAGCGAAACCTAGGCTTGTTGGTTCTTGTTTTGCCCATCGGTCAGCTGGTGCATGCCACTGACGCGAGCGCAGACTCGAGCCATGGCGGATGCAAATAGAGCAGATGCCGACACGTCCGCTCCGGGGTCGAATGGCGGGATTCCTCCCGCCGTACCCGCAGTGGGTGAGAGTCGCGACCAAGAAGCGCCGCTGAGTATGGTGGCGCTGTTCGCGCAGATGCAAGCGCAGATGCAGCAACAGTCGCAACAGTTGCAGCAGCAACTGGCGCTGCAGATGCGGGAAGTGACCGACAGATTGGTGGCCGTAGAGGGTCGTCATCTGCAGTCCACACCATGGGACGGGCAGGCATCGATGCCGGGCCCCAGTGGTGTTGCCGCGGAGCCGAGGGAGCGGGACCAGCCGCCAACCTCAGGTAATGCGGCGGGAAGGGCTTCGATGGAACCGGGGGTTTTGGCTGGGTCGCTAACCCAACACGACTTGCTTGGTGAGGCGGATGGTCAGCCACGGGGCGAGTATACGCTGGCGCCCAGGCGCCTGCCTTTCGATCAAGCGCGAGACGGATTGCACGAGGAGAACGGGGCAGGGCTGGCGCGCGCGATGGACCCACGCAGGGGTGCACCAGGACGCATGCTGCCAGGCGGGGTCTCAATTCCGTTTGGGCGAGGCGGTGGGGCGCTGACCGGCGGGTCGACTGCACGGTGGTCAAGTGTGCCAATCGGGCGCATTCCGCCCATGGAGGACATCACCACGCCGCTGGCTTTCCGAGTACAGGAGGCAGCACGCCCAAGCACGCTGGCGCAGGGACGCGCAGCTCAGCGACCGCCGGAGGATGCCGATGGGGTGCAGTACCCGCAAAGGGTGCGCCTCATACCTGAAGGCGCGAAGATGCCCACCCTACCACGGGTGGACATGCGCGAGAAGTTCTCCACAACCGGCAATCTGGCCACGCTGGCGCAGGCCTACTGAACGTCAGCTCAGGTATGGCTGCCAGGCCTGGCCGTCCCCCTGAATTCGTTCGCTTTGCACCCGAGCCGGAGCCCGCGCTGCGAACCCTTATCAACTATCAATGATGACGATCGCGGCCTTGCGGCTCCGCGGCTCTAGCAGTGGGATCTGCCTAACTCCCCTTCCCGCCCCGTTGCGTTCGCAGCCCTCCTCGGGCTGTCGGAGAGAGAGCAACGAGTCGGCAGTGAGCCAGGTTCGCCACGCCTCGCGCGGCCGCCTCCGAAACCTCCTCAGACTGCACGCATTTCTTACGCGTGCAGACGCAGATTCATTCTACCTCAGTGGCCACCCGAGCCAACCGTCGGCGTCGCCTCGACGCGTTGGCGGGCAGAATCGAAGTGGTGATTGAAAGCATAAGTCCTCAACCAGCCCCCCCTACCCCCCCACCTCCACCCCCACCCCCATCACCGTGATCCCCCTGGTGCGCTCCGATCATCGCATCGTCACCGCCCGCATCCGCCTAGCTGCGCTTCCCCTCGCACTTCCGTCAGCACGTGGCACCACCTGATTTGCGAACACTGCAGTTCAGCTTGAGAAATCTGACGACGCTCTGGAGGACTTCCCTGAAAAACGCGCCCACAAGCGCGTGGCAGAGGAGTTTGTCGACGCCGGCTGGACATACATCCCGGCCAGCCATGCCCAGCTGCCTGCTGCCGGCCCGGCATCGGCCCTTCTGGGCACCTCGCGCTGGCAAGCTGCCCGCGGCTGGGGCCCTGCTGCCCCCCCGCCGCCCGCCCCGCTTCACCAGCCTGCACCGGCTCCCCGCCGTCATCCAGGCCCGGCAAGCCCTGCGCGAAAACCGCGACCCCGCCCGCTACGCCTGCCTCAAAGCCGAATACCACTCGGCCATCCGGCAGGCGACCAAGGAGCAGGAGGACCTCCATGTCCGCGAGTACTCTTCGCCCACCTCCAGGACCAGCACGGCAAGTACGCCTGGACCCGCCTGCGTCACGCCCAACGGCCAGCCAGGTTGGCAAATACGTGCGTATTGTCAAAATAAATACGGCAATACGCGTTTTTTTGGCCCCGACGTACTATACGCGTATTTTGTCAGGAATACGTGATTTGGACTTGGAAATTTTTGAGGTTCGAGCTGGGGCAGCGCTTGGCGCCAGGCCAACCGGACCGTGGCGCGGCGCCTACCTTTACCAAGATTTTCTACTACGAACTAGGCAGCTTTTCGCAAGTCTAGTAATGACTTGGCAGTTGGCAAGCTAGCTGAAGCACTGCTGAAGCCTGAAATTACACGGAGTGAGTGCCAGCACGATGAAAATGCCAGCTGTGCTAGGAACGTGGTACTTGTAACACAGCCTGTATCATTAATATTGCATGGCGGTGTGCCATTGGATTTTGTCGCAAAGGGCAATCGCGTTTTTGCAGCCATGCCAGAAAAAGGGCGAGAGCATAATCTTGTAACGAAAAGAACCAGTTGTCTTGGTGAAGGATGCTCTGGGGGAAACGGTTTCGCAGCTGAAGTTTAGCTGCTCATTTTGCGGCCACAATTTTACCAGTGGCGATGGCAAGCAGATTAGTGCGACCCGGATGCACGCACATTTAGCGGGCATCGCAGGGCAGGGCATAGATGCTTGCCCTGACGCAAAGAGTGGGGAGAAACGGAGGTCAGAATTCCAGGAGTTGTTGAGCAAGAAGGCCGGGCTGAAGGCGAGGAAGCAGCAGCACATTAGCTTCAGGACAATGGCGGAGAGCGGCCACGGCCTTGCTTCGGCCGGGGTCGGCAGGTGCAGGAGATCCTCGCCATGCATGCAGCAGACAATCACGAGGTTTGTGAGCCCCATAAACGAAGAGGAATGCCATCTCCTGGTGGTGAATTTCTTTGTTGAGAATGCTATTTCCTTTCACGCGGCTCAGAGCCGCTCTTTCAAGGCGATGCTTGCCGGCCTTAGTCAGTACAAAGGGCTGATCACTGCTCCCGGACTTGGCATGCACAATAAATCCTTGCAAGGAATGTGCACATGCAGTAATGGGTAAATTATGGTGGCAGGTTGGTAGGGAATAAGTGCAAGGAATGTGCACATATTGCATTAAAAATTTATGGCAGGCTCAGGTGGGGAATAAGTGCAAGGAATGGTGCAGATTAAATTATGCCTTCCACCATAATTTACTGATCTCCATGCATAACTATGCCCCCTAAGGCCTAAACCCTAAAGGCCCATTCATAACCATGCTGCACACTGCCACGTATTCTGGTGACGTATTCTGCCATGCTCCACGTATAATACTCGTATTTTGAGGCCGACGTATTTGACGTACCGACGTATTGGCCAACCTGGACGGCCAGCCGGCGGCGCGCAACCGGCGCCGCAGACGCTCTCTGCCGGGCTCACCGCAGCAGCAGCTTGACCAGTGGTATTCCTCCCAGTCCCGGCTGCTCGGCGCCCCCCCGCCGCCTCCGCGGCTTGGCCCTCTGGCGGCCGCGCGCCTGGCGCGCCTTCGGGCGTCCCTGCGCCGCCCATGCCGCCCGCCGCTGAGCAGGACTACACATACCCGGCCCCGACGGAACCCCTGGCCGACCCCAACGAGCTACCGCCGTTCACCGAGCTCGAGCTGAGCACCACTGCCAAGCAACTCCGCTTCTACGCCGCCGTTGGACCTGACCAGCTCCCCGCCCGGGTGATTCAGCTGACGGCGCTCACGGGGTTCCTTCTTGACGTCTGCAACCCGATCCTGCTTGCCGATGCGCCGCCGATTCCTGAGTGGCAGCACAGCTACCGTATTATGCTGTATAAAAACAAAGGTTCCCCTGACGACCCCGCCAACTATTCGACCGAGGATGGTTGATCTCCCTCGATCTGGATTCCCTGATTTGTCGGGGCGGAGGGAGCGAAGGAGGCGAGGGACGCCGCTGGGTGACAGCACGTATTAAAATAAATAGAACATTTAATATTTTATAGGCCCTGGTCTTTTATAAGGGGCAGTAGTCACAATTTATAAGGGCCCTGGAATTTAATAAGGGGCGCCAGTGTGGTGGTATGAGATCTGCCCTCTAAAAGGGTGAAAATCCGTGCAAGTAACTTGTAAACTAGTTTAGTCCTTGGACGTAGATCCAAGTACTTCAATTGGACTACAGGGTAGTACAGTCTACTTTAATCTACTTCAAACTAGTTCATTCTAGTTCAAACCTGTGCTGACGTGTTTAGGCGTAGCATTGGACGCTCAGGAGGTGAACGGACCTACTGGGGTGTAGTAGACCAAGACTAAACGTAGTACAATGTCGAAAGAATTAGTAGGGATGGGTTCTTTGTAGTACAACTGGCCAAGGGTGCTTTTGGCGCCAAAACCAGCTGTACTGGACTTGCATCCGCCACAGTGGGCAAGTACGCATCCACTTCGCATGGTGTATAAATATTGTATGGGTCACGGCATTATGTTTCGACCCGAATTAGAAGGACTCTACATTTCGCGGCCTAGGACACCTTTTTTAGCGGGGAATGTGGTTCGGTCACGTAGGGGAAAACGGTGGCAGGTCTCCGAGCGTCATATACTTGGAAATTTCGTTATGTTCGTATCGAGAGTAGATTTCTGACAATTTTCCTCATTCGGACAGAACCACTGTGAATTTCAGCATCCGTCCAGTACCAAAGCATGGACCTAGCAGGAATTCCTTCAGACATCTCGGAAGTAGCAATTTTTAGTATCGAGCGCACTTGCGCTAGTGTTCAGTACGAATTTGGCCTCCGTCAGGTCAGCAAGCGGCGTGGGAATAAACTGGACTGAACAAAACGGTGGACTGTACTAAGAAATTCCTACGCGAATTTCGTCATCGAAATCGGAGGGAAATTTTCGACCAAGGACTAGAGATTTCATCGAATTTTCGGAACTGGCCAATTGATGCCAAATGGCGCGATTCTAGATAACATATGTTGCTTTACTGGTATCCGACGGTGCCGAACTTCGAAATTGAATTTATGTCCCCCGCCGTATTGATGGAACCGCATTCTCGCATCAATTAGTTTTCCGTGGTGGCGAAATGTAGTGGACCTGGACCACCGCCGGCCCAATTCTGAGAAAAAGTGCTGGCATATAACCAGCCGAGGTGTGCCTGTGCTGGTATTCGTTTTTTTTAGTGGTGACGGCCAGCCATGGTGGCCAGAGTTAACCCATAGCCCGGCTACAAGTTTTGCGGGCTTCGCCCGCAACATTAGAGCTCGTACTTTTGTGGCCGGTCCCCGGCCAGGGAGCCCCGGCTAGGGATTGCGTGACACCACGTACCGCTGCCGAGGGCCAGGTGGCGCTAGCCTCGCAAAGGAGCGCGCGCTAGCTTTAGGGTTTCGACCACAAGATTCATGGAGGTTGGCAAAAGGGTGAAGAAAAAAACCGAACAAAAATGCAAAACGTTACGTGGTTCGAATTCGTAACTTTTCATTGGGGCATATGACGAAGTGTGCCTTGGCGCCTGAAGTCTACATAACCAAATTTTGTTGAAGTTGCACAGTATGTACATTGCTACAAAGGGACGAATTGCGCAACCGCGCAGTGGACGGAGCTCGCGAACTACCTACACTGTACGCAGACAGCAGAGAAAAATCGCTTTTAGGCGGTGGAGCAGAGGAGAATCCACGTGTGAGCTTCCTGCGCGTTTGTAACGGAATTTCGTTAATGGAAAGTTTGGTCCAACAGCCCAAAAGTTTGCGACGGTTATATCTGGAGCTCGCGAACACAGGACATCGCAGAGTTTTCCAGTAGAAGCTATTTGCGCATACGGACCTGTGCCAAATGGCTCATCTGGATGTAACGCACGAAAACCATGATAATATGGACCGCCGTGGTTTGACCTTTTCGTGATTGGTCGCAACGAAATTTCGCGTAGCTCATTCGTCAAGCGGACTGTAAGTCGCGCCGCTTAGTGGCTGGAGCCGAAAGCCGTTCGAAAGAGTGTTAGCTAAATTTGTGCCAAGGCTGCGTTTTACAAGCTTTAGTATATACCCTGCCAGCCGTTAAGAATGTACTCCAGCACAAGTACATTTTGAGTTTAATTTCCAAGTTTCCTGTTTTTTGCTTGTTTCAAGTTCAGTTTTGCATAAAAAGTGTCCCCGTAGCCCATGGATCTCATATGGAGGTAGTTGAACTAGTATATGCTACAATATACTAGGTTGTACTATTTTCTACTATAATGTACTAAATTGAACTACGTTTGAACTAATTGTAACTGTGACTGACGCCCCTGTAACGTCTCCCAACGCTCAATAACAGGTCTGGCCACCATTGGTGACCTCCTAGAGCCATTCACAGCTGCATTTCGTGGATCACCGCACCAAAAAAAATTGTTTTACTTAGCCTTATCAACATGGGAATGAGGGCTTTGGTGTGCAAACATGCATGTGTGTGCTAAAAATTGGACATTCTGACACTGCGCGAGAGTCTGGTAATACTCAAGCACTTGAGGTGATGATCGAAGTATAGAATGAACCGATGCAAGCAATCAAGCATTATGCAACACATCAATCCAAAAACGCGTTTTGGTTCCCTGGTAATTATTTCAAGATAGGCTAATAGTCAGTTTGGCCTCAAATTTGGCACCAAGGTACCTAATCAGATATCTTATGATGCCATGTGGTCAAAAAATTTTTTGGGAGTCGGCACCATGGTAACATGGTGACATTTGCTAGCAAAAAATACCGTATTTTCAGCACTTTCTGGCATGTATGCATATATAATGACATCAAATAAACTCAGTTGGGCCTGGAACTTTGCACATGTTCTAAACACATCCCATGCAGCATGCCCACAAAGTTTCAGGCTGGTTGGATGACAAATTGGTGACAAATGCTAGCATAAATACCCAAAAAATGCAGTTTTTCATGGTTTTTTAAGGGTTTTATCACACATATGCATACATAATGACACCAAATGAACTCAGTTGGGCCTGGAACTTTGCACATGTTCTAAACACATCCCATGCAGCATGCCCACAAAGTTTCAGGCTGGTTGGATGACAACTTGGTGACAAATGCTAGCATAAATACCCAAAAAATGCAGTTTTTCAGTGTTTTCCAAGTATTTCATCATAGGTTTGCACATATATAAGACCCAAGTGGACTCAGTTGGAGCTAGAACGTTGCACATATCATCAACACATCTAGTGTAAACTGTCCATAAGAAATGTAGACAGTTGGCATGATCAAATGGTGACAGATGCTAGCAAACATAACACAAAAATGCAGTTTTGCCCCATTCTTCAACAAGGGTTTCATGACATAGTAGCATGGAAATCATTTCATTATACATTATGTTTTACAATGCATGAAGCCACGAATGGGGCCACACCCTCATAATACAACCCAGGTCAACCATGCATCAATAATACATCATGTTCACATAATGGGGATTGCCACATTCGGGGGCACGTTCTCAGTGCCCGTCGTGCCCCGAGCCAACCTCTTTCTTTTTTTCTTCTCTACCTCTGACAGGGGCCTGGGGACAATCTCATCCACCAGCTTGTGGAGCGCCCTGATGTTGGTGACCTGCTGCAGCACCCCTACCCCCATGGCACGCTTGGCCACACCCTTGGCGCACGTGGAGGGGTGGGTGCGACCGTTGGTCATGGTTTTCATGTCACGCTTCTTCACTGCGTGCACGTGCTCCAGCGCCTGGCCAGAGAAGTACTGCAGGTTACCCCACTTGAGGATGGCTGCTGGCAGGTGGTCTACCGCTATGTGGTAGTAGAGGGTGAGGTTCTCGGCTGCGGTGGCTCTAGCTAGGGCATCTGCCGCCTTGATGGCAGCTGCCTTGACCCTGTCAGCCACAGCTTGCCTAACTGGGCCACCCTCTACCTTATCATCCTCAAAAGGCCTGGCTACCTCCACCCAAAACTCCCTAAGGGTGTCCAGGGAGTCCTGCATGGCAGGGCGCATGTCGTGCTCTTCTGGGAACACTACGTCCAGCAGCTTGTCACCGCTGTTGAGCACCTTGTGGCACTCCCGACCTATCACTGTCACCCTCTCGCTCAGGTCCCCCTTACCCTGCGTCTTCTTGCGTGCCTTCACCTGCTCAGGCTTGACATGGCACTCCACCTCCACCTTGAGCATGTGCACTAGCCTCTCCTCATCCTTGGCCTGCACGTGGTCTAGCACTACCCGCTGCAGCCAGGTGGCCACCATGTTCAGCTCCATGTGGAGCAGGCAGAGGGTGACGTGGGTGAGGGGGATGTTAAAGATGGGGGGCCTACCAAAGAACTGCCCATAGTGGGCCTTGGCAAAGGCTGCACGTGCGGTGGGGTTGGGGGGCTCACTGTCCTTCTCGTCCTCCTCACACGTGAAGCACTCACCACACGCCGGGCAGTCGTATGGGTACTCACCGTGCGCGTGTGCCATCTTCCTCATGCCCTCCAGCGTCCGCAGCTCGTGCTCCGCCTGCCCCAGCCAGCCCTCGTGGAGCTGGTCCTTGCTCATGTGGCACCACGGGCAGGGGTAGGTGCCTGAGCAGCCCACTAACCCCAGCACGGCGTGCAGCCACTGCAGGTCACCCCCTAGTATGGCCTCCAGCACACGCCTCACGTTGCCATTGAACACCCCCCCTTCCTGCCTGATCTCCTCCAGCTCCCCCACCAACCGTGCCGTGACCTCCTCTAGCACCTTGTAGTCATCATCACGGCCCTTGGCCATGACCAGCTCCTGCAGCTTGTTAGGGGACTGGTGCATTGCTACCTCATCACCTGACCCGCCATGCCGCATGACACGGCCACCGATGCTCAGGGCCTTGAATCCCCGGGCCATCTGGGCACCATCCCCTAAGATCTGGTACAGGATTTTTGCCCTGTCAAGCCCCTTGGGGTTGGCACGCAGGTCCTGCAGCAGCGCAGCCCGCAAGCCTGATGTGACTACCGTGCCATCTTCACTTTGCACTATCTTCATCTCCTCCAGCATCTCCTTCATCTCCTCTGCCATCACGTGCTTCGTGGGCAGCGTGGGGTACTTAGCCCCTGCACTAGTGGTCCTAGGCAAGAACGACTGGGTGGGAGCATCCCAGACACAACTAATCATCTGCCTGAGCTGCTGGTACTTGTCATAGCTAATGCCAAGCCTGAGCTTCATAGCAATGGCCAGGATCACATCCCACTCCTCTGTGACCTCTAGAATCACATCCTCGTGCAACTGCTTGAGCCTCCCACTATCCCTCAGGTAGGCATCCAGCACGTCCGGGTGAATGTCAAGGTAGGCTGGGATGACCTCATCTACCACGTCCACGGCAAAGGTGTCATCCAGCCACATGCTCACCCTGGTGCTGAGATCATGCCTCCTGGCCTTGGGGACAGACTTCCCAGCCACCACCCTCGGATTCTTTGAACCCACGCGCCTGCCCACCGGTGCCGTAGGGCTCACCACCTCCTCCACGTGACCTGCCCGAACTGCATTTTGCCTGGCCACCTTCAAGTCCCTCCTCAACTGCACTATCACTGCTTCCTGCTCCTCAACCTTGCGTGCCAGTGCTGCAGATTGCTCCTTGTTCCTCTCTTGGGCTGCCTTATAGCTACCAAGACTGTTTTGCAAAGTCCTTGCACGCTGGCTCCCATCACACCCCCCCTTGCCAGGTTTAGCCAGCTTGGTGCTCGTGCAAACAAAACCCTTCACACCAGCTAGCACGTTCAACGGCACACTTGCCATGGTCACCACTGCATTACCCATGCACGTTGTTATATAGGTTCCCAATGATGCAACCCATGCACAAGACAAATGAAGCATGAAGGAATGAAAAAGCCATTTCATTACAAAATATAATATTTAGGAAAAAACAACATCATTATCATCCTGCCTGACCTGCCATCACCAATGATATGTCAATGCCAATAAAACACAGTGCCAATAAAACACCTAGCACCCTACTTCTTCACCCAGCGCCCGGAAGCATCACGGTACTCAATGTAAGGAGGCCACACGTAGGGGCCATGCTTGGCCTCCCACGCTGCTAGCTTCTGGTAGTTGACCTTGAAGTTGAGGATCCCTGCCCTAATGTTTCTCATGTCCTCATCATCACACCACCGGTAAGGATCCTCGGGGTCCCTGCGAATGGTGTCCCCGTCAGCTAGCCTCCTAGCTTCAAAGTTCATGTCCACATGGACCGTCCCCATCCACAGCTCATGATCGGTAGGTTTGTGGAAGGAGGGAAACACCTCCTCCTCCCCCCCCCATCTTCCCCCTCCTCCTCACCTGCCAGCTGGGACATGGCCAGCCTATCCCCCTGGTTTGAGCTACCAGCTATGCTCTCTACCCCCTCCTCATCCTCCCCCTCATCGCTCAGCCCATCCTCACTAACAGCGCTGCCGGGGATGTTAGGAGGGGCATGGGAGGAGAGGAAGGTGGTGGCAGCAGCCTTGACATTCACAGGGATGCTTGGGAGCAGGCACTGGCAGTGGGATGCAGCATGCAAAACCTTCCTGGCTGTATACCGCTGCAAAATCAGGCGAGCTGCCGCCTCCCCCTCCCTTTCAGCTAGCCACGTGTTTGGGTGCTCGCGGTCTACCAAATCCCACTTCGTTGCCAAGACATGGAAGGGATGGTCTACCGCGTATACTACATTCCCCATCACGTTCATGACCATGTAAGAATATCTTACCAGGAGTGTTTGCTCCTCAGCAAAATTGCTGGACCACTCCAGGTATAGGGGGGGCACGACAACGGACACGCTGCTCTTCAGAAGCCTGGCGCCAGCCCACTCCCGCTTGCCCTCGCAGGCCAGCTCCAGCAGGCTCTGGATCTGCGTGCAGCTCGTGATTTCACGCTTGATACGCCTGAAGGAAACGCCGGGGTGGGCGCTCGACGTCCTCGCACTGTCGTGGGTTAACACCCCGGCTTGACCCAGCGTTGCCTGGAACGCCTCCTCCGGGAACGGGTTGATTGTAAAAGACATACTGGCCTGCGGATGTTGCGTCAGGCCGCGATAAACTCGCCGGTTGATGGCGACAAAGTAGGGCTTTGCCGTCGTCAAGAACTGCAAATTGTTGTCTCTATTGCAGCCTGGGCACACCAAAGATCGCGGCAGCCCGCCACGCCCACAGGAAACACAGCGCAGAAGGTTGCTCCGGCCGAGCGAAGTCATATAGCTGCAAGAAAAGACGAAAAAGCGATTAAAAGCACGACATGCAGTGTTGCCCCTGTCAGCGCTCCTATAATTCTCACTTTTTCGCGGAAGGGGCGTAAAAATCGGAAACGCAAAATTAAGGGAAATCCTACGCTGGGTTTCTTTAAAATGATGTAAGGAACTAGTAGAACGTGTTCGCTTCCACCGTCAATTAGTTTGGGCAACGAGACCTTACCTTAACCCCTAAATGGGCGGAAATGCTGCCGATAAATCGGCAGTAACTCACCTATTTTGTAAACCAGCCCCTGTACAACCTAGCAATATCCAATGGCTGTCCTTGGGGGGCAAGCATGTCCGTGAGTTGCCCTAAGCCATGATATATCACAACCTCACATATATTCATCGTAGGCCATGTATAACTGCCGTCAAAGTCAGGGGGGTCAAGACGAGCGTTTTCATTTTTGGTAGAATGTGCATTTTGAATTATGTTGTAAGAGCTAGGCACCTACCACTTCAGGGATGATAAACAATTAGTTGCTGAACAGTTTGAGCCATTGGGGTCATCATTTGGGTGGGTATACCAGCAGTTACACCCAGTACAGCCCATAGGGGTACCGTTGGTAAAAAGCAACCAAGGGGGTAGGAGTGGGCATACTACCTACTAATACGTACTAATATGGCCCCCAACCATGCCAAACAATACATTTCCCTTCCACAATGATGGGGAAACATAACTGCATCATCACACTGCCCTTACATGGCACCTATGTGCAGGTGCCACCTTGTCCATGCACGTAGGTAACGTGGTACGGATACCCTACGCAAGGCATGCATTCTAGGAGGCAGCCACCAACAAACTAGTGATTCTAAGCCTATTTCAGCCTGCCCTAGCAAGGATAAACTAGGCCTAAGCTGCTATAGCTTTCCAGGTGATGGCCAGCACACCTGGTGGCACATGCTGACAATGGGAAGCTTCTACTCACCGGTTACATGCTTGATGATGCCACAGAGACCAGCCAACTGCCTCACACTCATGCAATATGTGTGTGGGAAATGTATAACAAACATATATGGAGGTATTCAAACCCATACAGCCTCTAAAACGTATCACCATCACCCTGTGGCAGGTCAACTGACTGAGGGAAGCATCTAAGAAGGGTGTTTTAGAAAGGGGCCAGGCCAGGGTCAAGAAAGAGCATGAATAATGCAAAAAGAATGTGCTACACAAGCTAGAACGTATATATAAACGTCAAACATCGATAGGAAAACGATGCTTAAGCTTTACCAGGCATGGATGGCGTTACCTTGGCCCAGGCGGTGGCCGCAAAATGGCGCATTTCGGCACACCAAAGTTGTGCAGCATGGTCGCTGGATTCGGCGATTTCTGGCCACCCTTGCACGTTTACGACTACAATGTATCATAAAAAGTAAAAAGAAACCGATATATCCTTTAAAATACGCCGGAAAGGTATTGCTGTCAACGTTTCTATCGTCCGGCCTGATCGCAGTTTTTTCCAGCAAGAACGCTGCCGACACCTATCAAATGGCATTCCCGCGAACCAAAAATTGGCCTGTATGATCTTTAGGACGTATAAAATCAATGTCCTAAGTTTGGCCAGAAAATTCTAACGCAAACGTAAATGCCATGCGTCACTAGTGGGCGCAAGCCGCCATGGCCAGGTCGTCGTTTTCCGGAATGCACGTTGTAGGTGAAAAAGTACCCTGACCCCTTGTACTTTGACGGTCTGGAACACCTGTTAAACTTGGTCAAAATATAGCAAACCCTAGTATCATGTTCTGGAGAAACTTATAAACTTTCATTCTTCTCAGCTAAACGTTTCCTAATTCCCAATAGTATTCTCGCAAACTGGTCCCCCGAGTAGGTGCCGACAAATCGGCTGTAAGTCACTTTTTGGCGGAAAATCGGCAGCAAGACCATTTAGGGGTTAAAGATGCACGGGTCTGGTCGGACGGCGAGCAAAAACTGCGCCAACTGCGTGCTTGTCCTCGTTCACACCCAATACAGCAGCGTTTCGCGAGTTTTTTTGTGAATATTATTTTTCCCTATGATATTGCCGTTCGAACAAGCGAAATCCGGTACACAATGGCTTCGTATTCCGTGAGCAATAAATTTTCAGCTACCATAGCCGTGCACACCGAATTTCAGTCAACATTGCACGCGCGCACCGAATTTCGTCAACTTTTGCGCGGGAATTACCGGGGAACCGCCCGGCGCTGCGCCGGATTGATGTGAAGGAATGGAATGCTGCCATGAATTTTAGCCGTAATACTTGCAACTAGGGGACACACGATAAAGTCACGAATCTGACATGCATAGTGCCGTCATGGCACATGCATGAACATTTACACGAACAGAGGATCACATGGACGCCCACGCGCACACGCATGGCAATCCCCATGCCCCAACACACACACAAGCCCCAACTCGACACATTGCACCAATGACCCACCCACCCAAACCCAACCCCAGCCCCCGGCTCACCCCCCCAACGCCCATGAACACGCCCATGCCCCGCCCCCGCCCCCGCCCCTGCCCACGCCCCCGCCCCCGCCCCCGCCCCCGCCCCCGCCCCGCCCCCGCCCCCGCCCCCGCCCCGCCCCGCCCCCCCCGCCCCGCCCCGCCCCCGGCGCCCCCGCCCCGCCCCCGCCCCGCCCCCGCCCCGCCCCCGCCCCCGCCCCCGCCCCGCCCCCGCCCCCGCCCCCGCCCCGCCCCCGCCCCGCCCCGCCCCCGCCCCGCCCCGCCCCCGCCCCCGCCCCCGCCCCCCCCCCGCCCCCGCCCCGCCCCGCCCCCGCCCCCGCCCCGCCCCCGCCCCCGCCCCGCCCCCGCCCCGCCCCCGCCCCGCCCCCGCCCCCGCCCCCGCC
Organism: Mesostigma viride; assembly: GCA_009746045.1. Lineage (NCBI taxonomy): Eukaryota > Viridiplantae > Streptophyta > Mesostigmatophyceae > Mesostigmatales > Mesostigmataceae > Mesostigma > Mesostigma viride. The sequence goes on from RPFO01000154.1 coordinate 5,131,529, forward strand.
CCGCCCCCGCCCCCCCGCCCCGCCCCCGCCCCGCCCCCGCCCCGCCCCCGCCCCCGCCCCTGCCCCTGCCCACGCCCACGCCCCGCCCACGCCCACGCCCCCGGCGCCCCCGCCCCCGCCCCGCCCCGGCGCCCCGCCCCCGCCCGCCCCGCCCCCGCCCCCGCCCCGCCCCGCCCCCGCCCCGCCCCCGCCCCGCCCCGCCCCGCCCCCCGCCCCCGCCCCCGCCCCCGCCCCTGCCCACGCCCCCGCCCCGCCCCCGCCCCGCCCCCGCCCCGGCGCCCCCGCCCCCGCCCCCGCCCCCGCCCCGCCCCCGCCCCCGCCCCCGCCCCGGCGCCCCCGCCCCGCCCCCGCCCCCGCCCCCGCCCCCCCCGCCCCCGCCCCCGCCCCCGCCCCCGCCCCGCCCCCGCCCCGCCCCCGCCCCCGCCCCGCCCCCGCCCCCCCCCGCCCCGCCCCGCCCCGCCCCCGCCCGCCCCCGCCCCCGCCCCCGCCCCGCCCCGCCCCCGCCCCGCCCCGCCCCGCCCCGCCCCCGCCCCGCCCCCGCCCCCGCCCCGCCCCGCCCCCGCCCCCCGCCCCCGCCCCCGCCCCGCCCCGCCCCGCCCCGCCCCGCCCCCGCCCCGCCCCGCCCTGCCCCGCCCCCGCCCCGCCCCGCCCCGCCCCGCCCCGCCCCTGCCCCTGCCCACGCCCACCGCCCCGCCCACGCCCACGCCCGCGCCCCCGCCCCCGCCCCGCCCCGCGCCCCGCCCCCGCCCCGCCCCGCCCCGCCCCCGCCCCCGCCCCGCCCCCGCCCCCGCCCCGCCCCCGCCCCTGCCCCCGCCCCCGCCCCGCCCCGCCCCCGCCCCGCCCCGCCCCCGCCCCCGCCCCCGCCCCCGCCCCGCCCCGGCGCCCCCGCCCCGCCCCCCCCCGCCCCCGCCCCGCCCCCCCGCCCCGCCCCCGCCCCGCCCCCGCCCCGCCCCGCCCCCGCCCCGCCCCGCCCCCGCCCCCGCCCGCCCCCGCCCCGCCCCGCCCCCCCCGCCCCCGCCCCGCCCCCGCCCCCGCCCCCCGCCCCCGCCCCCGCCCCCGCCCCCGCCCCCGCCCCCCCGCCCCGCCCCCGCCCGCCCCCCCCGCCCCGCCCCGCCCCCGCCCGCCCCGCCCCGCCCCCGCCCCTGCCCCCGCCCCCGCCCCCGCCCCGCCCCGCCCCCCCGCCCCGCCCGCCCCCGCCCCTGCCCCTGCCCACGCCCACGCCACGCCCACGCCCACGCCACGCCCCGGCGCCCCCGCCCCGCCCCGCCCCCGCGCCCCGCCCGGCCCGCCCCCGCCCCCGCCCCGCCCCCGCCCCCGCCCGCCCCCGCCCGCCCCGCCCCGCCCCGCCCCCGCCCCGCCCCCGCCCCCGCCCCCGCCCCGCCCCGCCCCCGCCCCCCCGCCCCGCCCCCGCCCCGCCCCGCCCCCGCCCCCGCCCGCCCCCGCCCCGCCCCCGCCCCCGCCCCCGCCCCCGCCCCGCCCCGCCCCCGCCCGCCCCCGCCCCCGCCCCGCCCCGCCCCCGCCCCCGCCCGCCCCCGCCCCCGCCCGCCCGCCCCCGCCCCCGCCCGCCCCGCCCGCCCCGCCCCGCCCCCGCCCCCGCCCCGCCCCCGCCCCGCCCGCCCCCGCCCCCGCCCCGCCCCGCCCCCGCCCCGCCCCCGCCCGCCCCGCCCCCGCCCCCGCCCCCGCCCCGCCCCCGCCCCCGCCCCGCCCCCGCCCCCGCCCCGCCCCCGCCCCGCCCCGCCCCCGCCCCCGCCCCCGCCCCCGCCCCGCCCCCCCCCGCCCCGCCCCCGCCCCTGCCCCGCCCCGCCCCCGCCCCCGCCCCGCCCCCGCCCCTGCCCACGCCCACGCCCACGCCCACGCCCACGCCCACGCCGCGCCTGCGCCCACCCTAGCCTCACCCCTACTCCAAGCCACAAATGCACCCTAAGCCACAGCCAGAAGTACAGCACAGCAGCGACAATTGCAGACTTAGCCCAGACACACACCTACCCACGTCAATGCCCCTGCCCAGAGACTCGCGGCCTCATCCCATCCCCCTGCACGAACAGTTCCCAAACAAAAGAAAAGGCAAACAAAAGGAACAAGAGTAGCAAGCTGCATTGCCTGCACATATGCCAGTTCTGGCGCACATGCCAGGCCGAAAGCAACTCATGATTGCCCCTGCCTGTGCCCCTGCCCCTGCCCCTGCCCCTGCCCCTGCCCCTGCCTGTGCCCCTGCCCCTGCCTGTGCCCCTGCCCCTGCCTGTGCCCCTGCCCCTGCCCCTGCCCCTGCCCCTGCCCCTGCCCCTGCCCCTGCCCCTGCCCCTGCCCCTGCCCCTGCCCCTGCCCCTGCCCCTGCCCCTGCCCCTGCCCCTGCCCCTGCCCCTGCCCCTGCCCCTGCCCCTGCCCCTGCCCCTGCCACTGCCCCTGCCCCTGCCACTGCCCCTGCCCCTGCCTGTGCCCCTGCCCCTGCCTGTGCCCCTGCCCCTGCCTGTGCCCCTGCCCCTGCCCCTGCCCCTGCCCCTGCCCCTGCCCCTGCCCCTGCCCCTGCCCCTGCCCCTGCCCCTGCCCCTGCCCCTGCCCCTGCCCCTGCCCCTGCCCCTGCCCCTGCCCCTGCCCCTGCCCCTGCCCCTGCCCCTGCCCCTGCCCCTGCCCCTGCCCCTGCCCCTGCCCCTGCCCCTGCCCCTGCCCCTGCCCCTGCCCCTGCCCCTGAGTTAGTCTAAGTCTCCCGCCTGTAGCCTAAGTGGACACGTGCCAGCACCGCCGGCGCCCAATTGGGTACTGGGACGGTGCTGGACTAGAGCAGTCGTGGCATGGACACGTGGCTAGACTCAGTATGTGATGAGCCGGTACCTCAGTACCGGGACTGTAGTTGTCATGTTAGGACTGACTAGATCAGGTTGTAACTGATAGGTTAGTCCGTCCTCTGTGCATGCTTTCAGGTTCACTTTGTTTGAGAAGGCACCAGAACTTGTTTATTGCAAAATTATATGCTTAAGCCGCTTGCAGGCCTTGGTAGACCGAGAGACTGGCAAATTGTGCGCAAGTCCCAGGCGGCTGCCACCATATAACACCCCCAGAGACAACAAACAAACAAACAAACAAAAGAGGGTGGGTGGGTGGGGAAAACTGATAAAGCATGCGCCGCCATGTCTTCCTCAATAAATTGGCTGCATTGCATGCGCACGGTGACGAATGCAAGTCCGGTACAGTACTGGCGCGGCGCCTAGGTGCCACTGACCAGTTGTACTACAAAGAACCCACTTGTACTGATTCTTTCGACATTGTACTACGTTTAGTCACTGTCTACTTCAACCCAGGTGGTCATACCACCTCCTAGGCAGGTTGTGCTACACCTGAACGAATCTTTACTAGCCTGAGCTAGTTTGAACTAGTTTGAAGTAGATTGTACTACCCTGTAGTACCAATGAAGTACTTTGAACTACATCCAAGTACTTGGAAACAGTCCAGAGGTCATTTGCAGGGACTTTCACCCTTTCCAGGAGCATTTCTCGCAGATCAGCCATGAGGCAGCGGCACCGACTCGCACTCCGCTCCCCTTAGTCGCAAATCAGGGAATCCAGATCGTAAGATCAACCATCCTCTGTGCATGCTTTCAGGTTCACTTTGTTTGAGAAGGCACCAGAACTTGTTTATTGCAAAATTATATGCTTAAGCCGCTTGCAGGCCTTGGTAGACCGAGAGACTGGCAAATTGTGCGCAAGTCCCAGGCGGCTGCCACCATATAACACCCGCATCTCCAACCTGGCCGTCCCCGGCCGCATCTGGAGTGGTTGTAGAGGGGGAAGCCCTAGCGTGGCTGCTAGAGTGCGCCTCCCCTGCACCTGTCAACGCAGGTACCCGCAGAGCCCTAGTGTATCCACTAGAGTGCGCCCCGCCGGCTCTGTCCAAGGCAGGATACGGTCGAAGGTTAGCCAAACTGGAAATCAGGATGATGGCGCGACGCCCAAAACCAGCAGGGCCCCAGCGTGTCCACTGGAGTGCGCCCTGCCGACTCCTCCAACGGAGCTGCATCGTTTTATACTGCGCCCCCCCGGCCTAGACCGGGGCAGGCGCATCCCCACACTGGCTACTGCCAGTGTGAACTCCACTGAGCGGGGGGGAACTCCTCAGCCAGCAACCACACCCACCGCGGCACTTGCACCGCTAGAGCACGGTGCAGGCCCACGTAGTGGTCCACCGACTTGAACTGGCGCCAACGCCCGCGCTTCTGGATGTCTGGGAGTGAAACGCCCTGCAGGTAGTCGTACGTTGCCCCACCATGTCGCATGGAGTAGGGCGGAAACATCCCCCGCAGGCCCAGAACATCCCACGCCGCGTGCCACCGACGAGAGAACTGGCTGTAGTTGAGGCTCCCAAACAAGGGCTCCTCGGGCTCCCGCCCAGCGCACAGGCGCTCGAGCACGTACAGCGAGAGGGGGTCCTGCACCACCACCGCCTGTGCACCCCCCTTGGCTGTCTTGGGATCCCGCAGAAGCAGCGCGCCCAGGCCTCGCTGCCCCAGGCGACGGTCGCCGCGCAGCGCCACGTCCCCCACTCGGAGCTTGAAGGCCTCCCCGATGCGCAGGTATTGCTGGAAAGTGATGACGCACACGGCTGCTGCCATGGGCGCCCCCTGCCAGCGGAGGATCTGCACCACCAGGTAGAGCAGCTCCCACGGCACCGGATTGGGGCTATGGGTTTGCACGCGTCGCTGCCACCCGTACAGGAGTCGGCGGGCCTCGCGCCACCCCTGCACTTGGCTGGGGTAGTACAGTTGCAGCCCACACAGCGCCCTCATGCACATGGAACGCCCTGCTCCCCCTCCATCCTCGTAGACAGACACGAGCCACTCGCAGAACACGCTCTCCGCTTCCTCCGGCGGTACAGCACCATAGGGCTCAGCCCAAAGAAGGTACGCGATCACTGCGCGATGGTAGCTGCGCAGGGTCGCGGGCAGCACGGTGCTCTCCAGTAGCTCCTGCCGCCCTCCCGGCCCCGGGTTACTCTCCACATCGCCATCGGCGGTAAGGTCCCGCACCCACCGGCCCCGGCTGGGCGCGTCCGCGGGGTTTCGCTCCGAGCGGATGTACACCCAGTGGTACCTGGTGTTGCTGGCACAGCCCAGGGCGGCAGCGCGGCGGCACCACGTGTTGAGGCGGTAAGATGATGACCGCCCCTTCACCAGTGCGCCCAGAACGGCGGTGCTATCCACCAGCCGTACGTGCCGTCGCCCCCACCGGGCCCGCGTGCGCAGCCCCCACTCCAGGCTCTGCACGGCTGCGCGCGCCTCTTTCTCATTGATGTGCGCACCCGCGTCCCTCCACCGGTGTTTCACCGCCACACGCCAGCGGGCGGTCGCCACCGCCCGATGTTCCCTCTCCCCCGTTCGCTCCACACCGACCTCTTCCGACCCGACACACAGAGTCTTCCACCCCTTCATCTCACGGCAGTTGGACAAAGCTTTCACGTCTGCCTCTGCCAGACGGGCGTACACCACACCGGAGCCCCGGCTCGACGCGTCACTGGCCACGACGGTGGTGTCCAGCGGCTGGTTGCGCTGCGCATGCACCAGGGGAGCCAGGCAGACAGCCGCCCAGAGCTCCCGGCGCACACTTGCCCAGAGTTGGAAGCGTCCTCCCTTGCGGAGGGCCAGCACTTGGTGGAGCATCCTGTAGGCATGGAACCAGATGCTTAGCAGACTCCTGCGAAGCAGTTGGATCCATACCCAGCGTCCCAGTAGGGAGGCCAGCTCATGGTAGCTTGCTCGTCCCCGGGCCAGCACCGCCTCAGTGTCATGGACGAGGAGGGCTAGTCGCTTCGCCGACGGCCACAAGCTCCCATCTTGGTGAAACTCGATGCCCAGGATCTCCACAGCTTGGCCCTCCCGCGCCCGCTCGACCTTTTTCTCATTCACCACCAGGCCAGCTGGCGCGTAGCACTCAGTGCATGCGCGGTCCAGCAGCGCGTTCGCCTCCGCTGCGCTGCGCGCGTGTGTGGTGCCCAGGTCGTCGATCATGACCAACTGCGCCGGCCGAGGAGGGTCCTCGGGCAGCAGCTGCCAGTCAAGCTCGGCGGCCCCCACCAACTCCATCCACTCCCGTCCTCCCTCACGCACTGTGCGCACCCCGAGCTGATGCATCGGGACGCTCACACTCAGCCCGGGGTTCAGCTTCCCCGGCCCGAACAGGGTCTGCATGTGCGCCACCTGCGCCAACAGGACCGAGTGGGACCACCCCATCACCAGAACACGGAACCTGGGATAGAGCCGGCGGCGCTCCCCTGGTTGGCCGACCTCGTCTGACCAGACTGGGGGCAGCGCGAACCACTTCCGCCACTCCGTTGGCACAGAGAAGCGGTAGTAGTACGTCTCCAGGTCCGTTTTACTCGAGTAGCTGGGCGCGCCCCCGGCCATCTCGGCCACCGCCCCCACATCTGGCAGGTAACAGCTGCCAGGGGTGAGGAACTTGTCGTTGCTCTGCACCATGTTGCAGATGAGTCGCTGGCGCTGGGCTGACGGGTCCACCACCCCTGGATCGCGCTTGGGCACGCCGAACAGGCCGTTGGTGACCGGTGGTTCCTCCTCGCTATACTCTGTCATCCCGGTCTCCGCCAGCCGCACGCTCAGGCGCGCGTACTCCGTGTCGCTCGCACAGCCATGCGTTACTCGCCGTCGACGCCCTGGCTGCGCTGCCTCTTCCCTCAAAATATTTTTTATATTGCCATATACCTCCCTCCACTGGGGGGGAGGCAGTCCATCAGCGGCACGCTGCCCGCCACTCCGCCCGCGGGCAGCGCAAGTCTCTCCGGGGCAATTATTTCATATTGCCCGTCGGGCCCATAGGGCCCAGACTCAACGTCATGCACCAGGTCCTCTGCCGCTACGGCTCTCAGCCGGCGCTCATGGACCTGGGCGGCAATCTCCAGCCCTTGTAGGGCCGCCTGCTGGGCCGCAGTGCAGGGGGTCACTAAGGACACCCCGCTGGTACCGCAACCCGCGGGCTCCTGGGCAACAGGTGCGGGCAAAGCCATCCGCATGCCACCGACAGGACCCGTTTCAGGCGGTTCCTGTGCTCCCCTCCACAACCAGTTGAGGCCATCCACGATTCGCGCGCTGCGCAGGAGCAGGGCCCGCCGCCGCATGGCCCGCTGATACCTACGTCGGGACCGTAGGCGCGCGCGGTCGAGGGGCTTGATGGCCACCTCTGGGAGGGGGAATACACCTCGCCCTCTCACTTCTTCTGGGAAGAGCCCGCCACTCCTCCCTCCGCCTTGTCCTCCTTTCCTCGCGCCGACGCCAACGCATCGCGCTCCTTCTTGTGTGCCCGCAGCGCTCGTCGAGCCGCCCGCGTGCGGACACCCCCTGCCGGCCGGTAGGGCAGCATGTACCCGGACGCGTTCCAAGACCCGCTGGTCTCCACCAGCAGGAGAGCCTCCACGCAGAGCGCCAGGTACTCCACGCCCGCCAGCTCGCTGCACACGTTGGGACTGAGCTCCTTGTTGAGCGTATCCCAGACGTGGCACAGGTTCTGGGCCAGCTCCATCCTCTCCTTGGATGCCCACCCAAGTCCCGTCCCCTCCTTCTGCTGGCGCAGCACGGGGGCCCTTTGCACGTTCAGCCAGGCCACCATGTTGCCGTTGTGGCCCTGTATGGCGGTCTCCATGTGCTTGGGGGCCGTGCGCTGGTGGTACTTGTGGTCTTCCACGTCCCACACCACGCTGAGCGCCCGCCCCGCCGGCAGGTACTCGAGCAGGTTGACCCCGCGGGTAACTGGCAGGTCGGTCAACCTCCCACCTGTGCCCCGGCCACCCGCGCGCCCTCGCCCGCTCCCCTCCGAGTCGCTGCTCGTGCTGTCGCTGGACGTGCACCGGCAGTGCCGATGCCCGCACTCCCGGCACTTGGACCGCTTGCTCTCCCGTTTCCTCTGCCCACCTTGGGCTGCTGCGAGCGCCATGTGGTACGGGGTTCCAGCCGCTGGCACCCAGGTACCGTACGCGGTACCCGCTGGTGGGTAGGGCTGAGGCCAGGCTGCACCCATCTGCCCTGGGTAAGCGTACGCTGGGCCCTGCGTTCTTTCCACGCCTGTCGGTGTGCCCGGGTACCCATGGGGCCCGCTTGTCCACCCGGCAGGGCTGGGCCCTGCTGCCCCCGCCCCCCCCATGCGCCCCCTTCCTGCACGCTGGGTGCTGGCACCCGTACTGCGGCTCCCAACCCCTGGGCGCCGCCAATCCCCAGCTGTTGGAAGCCCCCCATGAGGGCATTCATCTGCGCCATCATTTCGGGGCTCAGTCCCATTCCGGCCGCCCCGTCCCCCTTGGCACTGCGCGGGAGACCTGCTTTCTCCTCCTTGCCTCCCCCGCGCGCGCCCGCTTTTAAAGTGCCTGAGCGTGGCACTGCAGACACCCCCTCGCCTCCCCCAAAACTAGCGCCAGCCGCGTTTGCCAAGCTCCTCCCTGCATTTGCAAGCTGTTTCCTGCCATCCCCTCCGACGACAGGCGCCATATGACCAAAAACGGCGGGAAAAACGGCACCTGGTGCGCCAGCAACTGTGCTAGCACCTGGGGGGCGAAATCCCTGCGCCTGCTCCTCTTTGGCCCCTGCCAAAGCTTCCCCGACATCAGTGTCCTCCTCTGAGGAGTCCCCGTTCGGTTCCTCATCGTTTGTAATGCCTGTTGTACCTTGTGCTAACATTTTCGCCACCTTGGCTGAAATATTTTGCGCCAGCTCCTCACGAGTGTCATACCCATTGATTTCAAACCCAAAGATCCGAAGCTTTTCTGCCAAACTTCGTAACTTGTTTTCCGAGCTACGCAACAATATTTTAGGGTATTCAGAGCCGAGTTCTGCCGCTATAAAATAGGCGACAGCTGAGGCGTTCCTGCCATGGTTCACATAGATTTCCTCCACACGACTCGCAAATCCGCGCGGTAAATCCCCCGTCTCGCTAGCGTTTTCATCCCCGCTAGCCATCATAATCGTAAAGAGGAAGTCGTTAGCTTTAAAACGGATCTATTCCGAGGTAAAACGGCCAAAAGATGGCTTAGAAAACCGAAAAACGAATTTGAAAACTGATAAAGCATGCGCCGCCATGTCTTCCTCAATAAATTGGCTGCATTGCATGCGCACGGTGACGAATGCAAGTCCGGTACAGTACTGGCGCGGCGCCTAGGTGCCACTGACCAGTTGTACTACAAAGAACCCACTTGTACTGATTCTTTCGACATTGTACTACGTTTAGTCACTGTCTACTTCAACCCAGGTGGTCATACCACCTCCTAGGCAGGTTGTGCTACACCTGAACGAATCTTTACTAGCCTGAGCTAGTTTGAACTAGTTTGAAGTAGATTGTACTACCCTGTAGTACCAATGAAGTACTTTGAACTACATCCAAGTACTTGGAAACAGTCCAGAGGTCATTTGCAGGGACTTTCACCCTTTCCAGGAGCATTTCTCGCAGATCAGCCATGAGGCAGCGGCACCGACTCGCACTCCGCTCCCCTTAGTCGCAAATCAGGGAATCCAGATCGTAAGATCAACCATCCAGGATCAGTAAGTTAGTTTAACTTACGCAAAGTCTGGCCAGCCATAGTTGACGGCTGGCCAGCAGTATATGTGCCATTCTATCCTAATGCCAAGGTGTCTCGTCGTTCACGCACACACACGCCATTTGGCAGTGCCCAAGCATTCCAAGCTTTGTGTTGCATAACTTGCATTAAAAACTCCAAAAACATACACACAACAGGACGACGAGCGTTCATTTCGCGAACAAAAACAACCCATTCCATTTTTCGACCTCCAGTTTTTTTTGGAAAAATGTCTAACCCCAACAGCAACAAGGGTAAGGCTCCGATGCACCCAAGGAGCCGGTCCAGCTCTCCGACGTCCTCATCGTCGGGGACGTCCGACTCGGAGATTGCCGCCCAGGCAGAGATTGAGCGGGCGGCGAGGAGCTTCAATCAGTCTATGGAGGCTGACCCGTCGACGTCGGGAACGTCTTCGTCGGGCCACTTGTCCGAGGGCTCGTACAGCAGCGTGGTGCTGCGAGTTCCCCTGTATCCGCAGGGGAGGGGATCCACGCCTGTGGTGAACAGGCCGAGGGGTCCTCCCTACGCACCGACAGCTGCAGCGGCGGGGGCTGGACCTTCGGCACCTCCTGCAGAGGAGGAGTCCATGGAGCTGTATGGGCTCCAGCCTGGTTCCTCAGCCGAGGAGCAGGACGACGCACGCTCGCGACAGGTGGCTGCGGATGAAGGCCTCGCTAGGGCGATGGCTGAGCGCGAGGAGCGGGAGCTTCGGCGCGCGGACACGCACGCACGTGCTCGCGCCCAGCAGAGGGCGGATGCTGAGAACGTGCGCCGGGCGTTGTTTCACAGCAGTGAGCTGGCTTCTGGCGAGGAGCAGTTTGAGGTGATGCGTCGGGGGGACCTTGCATGTTTTAAAAGTTTGCGTAGGTCTCGTGAGCCGAAGGTACACCTAGGTGTGCATCAGGAGTCGGAGTTCTCTTTGACAGGTCCGTCGGGGGCATCTGCTGAGGACGAGATCCTCATGACCCCAGCCATGACGGCGCGGGAGCGTGAGGCGCAGAAGCGCATGGCGACGTTTACCGCCGACAAGCAGCGTCGGCAGGCGCGGAGGGCCGCGGCAGAGGCCAAGAAGGAGCGCGAGCATGCGGAGCGGGTGAGGCAAATCGCGCTGACGGAGCGCATCAAGCTCAAAATGTCGATCACCCAGGTGCGCCGGGACCGGATGGTCCGCGAACTCAGGGTGTGGAAAAAGGCGCAGGCGATGAAGCTGCAGCATATGGCTGAGATGGAGGCGCCTGGCAGGCCGGAGGCGCAGGAACGTTACAGACGCTCGCTGGCACGGTGGGAAGCCAATGTGGGAAGGATGGAGCAGCGCATCCTGAAGCAGCGACGACGCATGCTCAAGCATGCACGTAAGACAGCGGTGAGGGGACCGCTTGGTGAAGCGGTGAGAGTCGAGTTTGGCCTTGGGCCGGATGAGGATGTTTCTGCAAGCCAAATGTTTTATTATTTGTCGCAGCCTAAGAAGACCATCACCAACCGTGATGGCACTGCCGCACGCACGCGTGTTTACAGGCAGCCTGGTGAAGCCGGACCGTCTAACCTGTCCAACAGGGAGGACCTCATTGATCAGCTTCAGCTGGCGCAAGCCATGCTGGAAGCAGATACCCCGCTGTCTCCAGGCGAGCAGGCGACGTTGGCCGACACGGTGGCCAGGCTAGTGGCATCGCTGAAGCCGGCCAAGCGAAGGGCGCAGGCAGAGGCATGCGCACCCCAGCCAAAGCGGAGGAGGGACGAGGGGGCGGATGACGGGGAGAGGGGGGGTCACCAGGGCGGGGCAGGACACGGCACGCAGGAGTCTGCACCAACACGGCACGAGGGCGGGGAGCGGCAGCAGCAGCAGCAGCGACAGCAACAGCAGCAACCGCCAACTGCAGGAACGACAACAACCTCCACCATGGCCTTGACTAGGCCCAGGTTTGATCCAAAAAAGAAAGAGGACAAGCTAGTGTTTCCGGGTTTGCCAGAGGGCCATACCCAGGACGAAGCTAGGGAGTGGTTGTTTAAGTTGTCACATGCATATGCTAGCGACAATGTCCGTGATTGGTTTGCCTCTCTACGTGCGTCCACACCCATCCATCAATCTGCCAAGCCTATCCAGCAGTTGGTACAATTGTACCAAAAGCGTGCCAGCAGCGGGGTAGACGTGGCAGAAAATGTGTTGTGGGCGCAGTTCATGGTTGATCTTAGGGCACTTGTTACCACAGGGGAGCACTTAGAAGTGCTTAAGGGCTTCCAGTGGATAGAGGCCTATAAGGTCAATAAGCGTGACTATGTGAGTGACAACAAAAAATATGTCATGTACATAGAGGGAGATGAGGAGCTGAAGAAGCTCAATGCCAAGTACCTAGTACACCTATGGCTACAAAAGGCAGAACTGGACCCCACCACCCTGTCAGTAATCCTGGCAGGTCTAAAGGATAAGTGGGAGGACTTCAGGAAGGCAATGGCCTATGTGCAGCAATGCCTAGAGCCGTTTGCTGCTGCAGCCAAGGAGGGAAAGGTGAAGCAGGTAAAGGGGGAGGAAGCCTCAGGTACGGGGCTCTCCAAGAAGCAGATGCAGTCGCTGGTAGCCCAGGTAAAGGCGGTAATGGGGGGGATAAAAACAAAAACAACAAAAGTGGGGGAGGTGGAAACAAGGGGGGGGAAAGAACAATAACAATAAAAACAGAAAACAAAGTGGGGGAGCTAGCAAGCCAGGGGGTGCTAAGCCAGCAGGGGGGGACAAGAGGTTGCCTCATGACCCCACCAAGCATTGCACTAGGTGCCTTTGTAAGGGGCACCTAAAAGATGACTGCTGGAAAGGCAAACCCGACTATGGTTCTGACGTTGATGTTTGTCCTGGATGCTGGAAAACACGTCACCCCATTGCAGCAGGAGCGCGCTGCACGGCACCCAGGCACAACAAGACCACGCCAGGGCGCTACAACCGCGCGGGGGCGGCAGACCAGGGTGACACCTGTAAGCTACCCTCACCATTTTTCACAAATGGTTTCCTGTTACCTTCTGTCTGCCAAGTGTTGCCTGAGTGTGATGATGTGGATTGGGAAGTGGCATATGACATGACACTGTCACACATGATGCGTGACCCACCATAGCTCCCTTAGTGCAGCAGCAGAAAAGGTAATCACGTATGGTGCTCTAGCAGAGCAACTGCACAAGGTTATGGGCCATGAGGCTGTGGCTGAAAGGCTAGCCAATAAAATACAAGGCCATGATCTGGAACAGATGTGCAGGCACGTACGTAAGCACTGTGAGCAATGTCAGCTATATGCTCCTAAGCCCAGAAAATGGCATGTGGCCACACCACCACTGGCTAGAGGCAAACTGGTTGGGGATGTTATACACGTGGTGAAGGACACGGTATACTACCTAGTCATAAAGGATGCCTGGTCAAGGTTTGTGGTAGTGGAGCCCTGCCTGGGATGGATAAAGAGCAGCTGCACAGAGCTTTACAGATAGCCTTGGCACGTTTTCACCCCATTGAAAAAGTAATGCTGGATCAGCAGTTTCTCTGCATCCAGGACAGGAATGACCTGCCCAAGATAGAAGTGTCTGGGGCTCAAGATCATGAACGTCAGGGGTTGGTAGAACGTACCATGAGAGCCATCAGGGATGTGATAAGAAAAATGCCATCCAGGTTGGCTGACTCTGGTAGCTATGCTGACAGGGCATCTTGGGCAGCAGGGGTGACTACCCAGCTAAACGCCAAACCAATAATGTCCTCACCTTTTGGGGAAATCACCCCAACTGGCCTTCAGTCAGGCAGCTATGCTTCAGAGGTACACACTCACTACAACACACAAAGGCAGCACTTAGCCAAGTTGCTGGCAAAGAAAGACAAAAACAATGCCAGGCCTGTGTTTGAAGTGGGGGACCATGTGTTATTTTTCAGAGAGGGTGACAGAGGAAGAGCACACTCTGCCAGATGGCACGGTCCAGCTGTAGTCACCAAAATTCATGAAGAAGGGACTGCAGTCACTATACAACATGACAGAGAGCGTGTGGTCAGCAAGCATAGACTCAAGCTTTATTACCCACCACTGGCAGACGTGTCAGGGGTAGAATTCTTGGACATGGATTCAGAGCAGGAGTCTGGTGGATTGATCTCACCCAATGAATTGGCTAAGGACGTCATTGATGCAAGCACTAGCACCACAGTAGAAGCTCCTGTGTTCCTCAGTAGTGCAGCCCCACTACAACCCAATAGTCCACCTGGGCAGGAGGACGGTGCACAGGGTGAGCAGCAGGTAGCACCTCCCTCACACCTGGAGGAGTCACAAAACAGAGCAGATCCTGTCGTTCCCAGGAAGTCATTTGCTGAGATTCTTAAGGCCTTGCACAAGGCACACAACACTAAAGCAGTTGTGGCAACAGGTACAGCACAGGTCAATGCTGTAGGGGATGCAGGTCAAGATCCTAGTATTTTGGCTGTAGACACCCAAGCACAGGTGAGTATCATCAGTGCAGAAGCTGTATCTGGTCTGAAAATGAAGGCCTCACCATGGGCTAGAGTGTCAGATTTTTCAGGCAAAACCAAAATGCAGGTCAAAGGTCAGGTGAGCATTCAAATCTTGGGTATGCCCACTCCATTTCAGGTGGTTGAGGGTTACTCAGGGAATGCCCTGTTAGGGGAACCTTTTGTATCTTACCCTGGTGTTGTCATCTCAGCTGGGAGGTTGAGTGTGGCAGGGGTAGGACAGGTGCCTCTAGATCATTTTAAAATCCCTTTGAGCCAGATTAGCACTGGGTTGGATGCTGCCATCAATGCAGTTAAGCCCAAGTACCTCCCAGGTCAGGAACCGTGTGTGGAGGACCTCATACACTCTCAAAAGCTACACCCTTCAGCGTTTGGGCTTGGTAGATGGGATGTTGCATCCATGTCTCCCCTGTCCTATGATGATATTGTACGGGACTGCCAGACGCAGATTGGGTTTCTTAAGTGGCTGGAGGCTTTTACCAAAGCCAGGGAGGAGTGGGTTGTTCCAGATGCACGTAGTCCCACACACACACCACCTGTGACTCCTCTTGATGCTATGCCAGCTGGAGCCAAGAAGCTAAGGTTAAAGTTTGTGTGCAAGCATAAACCTCAGGCTGATGGGGGACCACCCATTTTCCATGCTAGGCCATGTGTTACTGAGTTCAGGGGCTCTACAGAGCTGACAGAGGCTGAGCTTTATACTCCTGGTATTCAGCAAACGTCTCTCAAGGTGTTGCTTTCCTTGTTTTTGCATCAGCTTAATACAGGGAAGGATTATGTGTGTAAAGCCACAGATATCAAAAGAGCCTTTCTAAAGGGGGACCCTGCCATAGCACAGCAGGTCTGGAGAGGTCAGGTATACGTGGTGAATACTCCTAAGGTGTGGCACAGGGATATTGTTCAACCCTTGTTGAGGCCAAACCTGGGGGTTGAAGGGTTGCAGTCAGCTCCAAAAATTTTTAGGCTGTCTGCACAGGAGGTATTCATGAAGCTAGGGGCCACCTATGATGACATTGACCCTTGCCTGTTTGTCATACCACACCCTGATGGAATGATGATGTTTGTGTGGCATGGGGATGATCAGTTAATCTCAGGTCCTAGAGCTGCAGTGGATGCTTTCATAGCTCAGGTGTCTGCCAGTTTTGAGATTGGCAAGCAGCTAGAGCTGGGCAAGGAGCCAGTCAAGTTCTGTGGCATGATGCTTGAGTTGCTGCAGCAGCAGGGCAGCTGGGTTTGCTCCATGCAGGCCTCTGCTGAATACATTAAGGGGACGGGACACCCCCGAATTTTTTGGCGCCAAAAAATTCGCGCCGGAGCCGAAGGTCACAAATTTCACGTGCACGGTGCGCGCACCCCTTGCGGAAGTGGCCATGGCGACTGCGTTCAGGCGAAACTGCCACACTAGGGCAGGCGAAATGCAAAAATTTTACTCGAATCTAAAAGGATATGAGTTTATGATGTTAGTTTGTGGCGGAAATCAGCTGGTTTACAATATCGCTGTTGTTTTTTTATGCCATCGGCATGGGGGGTAATCTGAATTTTTTGGTCGCGCGGAATGAAATAGAATTCATGATAGCGGCTGTAAAATAGCGGTTTTGGGGGCTGTTCTGACCTTGAAGCAGGCATTAATATCGGTTGCATCGAATTCTAAACCGAGCTGGTGCTTTTTGCCAGATTTTCGGCCATTATCGGTAAGTAATTGTTCAGACCTGCGCAGTGCGTGTCTGACCTGTCCATGGAAGAACGGCTGTTGTTGCGCGCCTGGGCGAGGGATTTACGAGGGCAAGGTACAGATTTGTCGCGAACGTTATCTGCTATCGGTGCTTTCTTCTATGAGCTCATCGTTCGAGGTTTTTTGCGTTCTTTTTGGGCAGTTTCCGCCAGCTAGCTCGCCGTCGCTTGCCGTTGTGTTGTCGAATACCTGGCAGCTTTAGATTGTTTTCGTTGATGTCGTGATCAGGGCCGCTTCAGTCGCAGCCTATAGCTCTTCGGGAAGGTATAAGGCATTTCATAAAACGTGTTCTGGCAAGGATGTTGTGCGTATGGACGCTTCTTGTTGTTTGAGAGTGACGCACCCTCTCCTCACAGGCCGCAGCGGCATCACAGCGCTCATGCGGTGAAGGGCCGCCAATGGTTTCTTTGCATTTTATCGTGCAGGGATGGAAGTGTTATAGTGATGATGATGTTGGAGATATTGCATTTGTGTGACTGCATGTAGATAGCTGGCACCAATGGTTGTTTGAGCTTTCCTTTGTTATGATGATGTGACAAGACTACAATGTGCTGAGCCAACCATGGTTGACATGCATGACTGCATGCAAGCTATATATACCATGTTCTTACTTGGTTCCCTGCCCTCCATAGTCCCAGTTTGTCATCCATGCCGGGGAGGACAGTTTAGGAGGTGTTGTTGTGTTGATTAGCTTGGTTGGCATCAACCTTACACTCTAACCTGGGAGAAACATAGGAAATGCCGCTTAGGCATGTTAGGGCTACCATCGTCAAGGCTATGCACATATTTACAAGGCTGGCCATGCTGGAGGGATGATGAAGACATATGAGGTGCGTGGCCACCCCTTGTACTTTGTAAACATACTCTGCATGGTTTTGGTGCATGTTGGATGGCATATTAAGTGGCACTGTGGGGTTACTAACTTACTGAGTGGTCCTTAGCGCCTTGTCATGTGGTCATATAGGAAACCCATCAACTTGAGCAGTTCTTGTCGCAATGACACCCCACATTGAGCATGCGTTGCCGTCAGCGTGCAAGAGTTGATTATGTGTGCTTTGGTCAGTTTGCAGATGTCTTTGATGAAGAAGGAGGTGCTAGTGTGGCTAAATGGTTACTCTAATTTCCTTGTAGCGTCTACATGGGTGGCCATCTTGGAATGGTTGTAACTTGAGCAGTTCTTGTCAGAATGGCGTCAAACCTTGAACATAGGAGGTACCATATGTGCAGAGAATGGTAGTATGTGGTTTGGCCAGTTTTCATGAGGCTTAGATGTATAAAGGGGTGTTAGTGTGGTTAAATACTAGCTAAAACCTCCCTTAGCTTCGTCACAGGTGGCAATCTAGGAATATCCATCAAATAGGGCTGCGCTTGTCAGAATGACCTGAAAATTTGGGGCTGCATGTCCCCCAACCTCTAGTATTTGGGAATATATGATTTGGCCCTATTCCATGTGTTTATGATTTGATAATTTTTTTTTTCATTAAAAAAGTACCCTTTTTGCGGGAAAATCCATCAATGTGTGTAAACATGATAATTTTGTGCTCAAAATTAGGTAGCATTTCTCAAAAGTCAGGGAACTATATGGGAATATATGATTTGGTCCCAATATGTTTGCCCACTGCCCTAGGAAAAATGTGACTAGAATAGCGTCTTTTTCTATTTTTAGCGCGTTACCGGTGCCCTGTGGGAGCTAGTACCCCCCCCAAGTGGCTGGAAAATTTTTTTTTTATCATATTAATGGTCCCCAATCATCATTGGATTTTTAGCACATGCATAGGTATGGTTTCCAGAAAAGTGCCCTTTAGGGGTGTCCCCTCCCCTTAAGTCTTGTCTGGATGTTCTGCCTGTTCACATCACCCCTGACATGTGCCCTACCATTAGAGGCAAGCTTGGTTGGCTATGTGCTACATGTGCACCCCACCTGGCTTTTGTGAGCAGGGTAGATGATGAGGTACTACAGGAGGTAGGAGCACGGGCAATCAAGCAGTTGTTGCATGATGGTCCACCTTTGATGCTTCACTCACTGGACCTGTTTACTCCCATTCACATCACGTGCATGATGGATAGTTCAATGGAGTCCATGGTAGTTACCAAGGTTCAAGCCAGAGAGGCTGGATTGTTTTTCCTGCATAACCAAGGTGGGAAGAAGTCACTAGTCTCCTGGTTCAGTAGATTGCACAAGAGGAAAGCTGTGAGTAGCAATGTAGCTGAATGCAGGGCTGTGGTATCTTCTGTCTTGCATGCAAGGTATCTCAATCACTTGCTGGTCTGGCTTCAACACCAGGCTGGTAGCTCTGCAGGAGTGAAAGCACATTTGCTGACTGACTCTCAATCTATCATCTCTTTCCTTGCCAATCCTTTGGCTGTACACTCGGACCTGGATTGGATTGTGCTAAAACAGGAATGCAAGTACCTGGAGTCTAAAGCCCACGTCAGGGACAAAGACAATGCTGCAGATGCACTGACCAAGGTGCCACAAGCAGCAGGACCACAATACCAGGTCTTGTATGGGTTGATGAACCCTGGTTACAGTCTGAAGTGACTGGCACATTGTACATGTTAGCCCATGACCCCCTGCCTAATACTGCAGCTGAAAGGCTGCAGTGGCAGCTGGGTAGTTTTCTGACAGTGAGAAGCACTGGTCTAGAAAGTTGGGACATGATGAATGTGTTATTTATTGAATAAAATTTTGTGAGACACTTGTTTGGATGACCATGACATGCTGGGGCCTTGAGCACCCATCTCACTCAGTTAAGAAACCATGCTTGAGACATGGGGCCTTTTTAAGGGGACGTGCGCCCGCCGAATTTTTTGGCGCCAAAAATATTCGCGGTACCGCCGTGAAGTTAAAAGTGGGTGCACGGTGCGCGCACCCCTTGCGGAAGTGGCCATGGCGACTGCGTTTAGGCGAAACTAGCCATGTAGGGCTAGAGAAATGCAAAAAAAATGCTCGAATGTTGGAGACGATGATTTAATGATGTTGGGTTGTGGCGGCAAGTTGCTGGTTTACAATATCGCTGCTTTCTTTTACTGCCATCGGCATGGGGGGTAATCTGCATTTTTTGGTCGCGCGGAATAAAATAGAATTCGTGATAGCGGCAGTGAATTCGCAGTTTTGGGGGGCTTTTTGACCGTAAACGATGCATTAATATCGGTAGCATTGAATTCCAAACCAAACTGGTGCTTTTTGCTACATTTTCGGCTATTCTCGGTAAGTAATTCTTCAGGCCTGCGCAGTGCATGTCGGAACCTTCCATGGAAGAACGGCCGTTGTTGCGCGCCTGGGCGAGGGATCTGCGAGGGACAGGTATAGATTTGTCGCGAATGTTATGTGCTATCAGTTCTTTCTTCTATGAGCTCATCGTTCGAAGTTTTTTTCGTTCTTTTTGGGCAGTTTCCGCCAGCTAGCTCGCCGTTGCTTGCCGTGGTGTTGTCGAATACCTGGTAGATTTAGATTGTTTTCGCTGACGTCGTGGTCAGGGCCGCTTCAGTCGAAGCCTATATCTTCTCGGGAAGGTTTAAGGCATTTCATAAAACGTGTTCTGGCAAGGATGTTGTGCGTATGGACGCTTCTTGTTGTGTGAGAGTGACGCACCCTCTCTTCGCAGCGGCATCACAGCGCTCATGCGCTGGAGGGCCGCCAATGGTTTCTTTCCATTTTATCGTGCAGGGGAGGAAGTGTTTTATTGACGATCATGTTGGAGATATTGCATTTGTGTGACTGCATGTAGATAGCTACCACCATTGGTTTATTTGAGCTTTCCCTTGATATCATCATGTGAAAAGACTGCAATGTGCTGAGCCAACCATGGTTGACTGCATGCAAGCTTTGTATGCCATGATCTCCTTGGTTCCTTGCCCTCCATAGTTCCAGTTTGTTGCCCATCTCAGGTAGGGCAGCTCAGGAGTTGTTGCTGTGTTGATTAGCTTGGTTGGCATCAACCTTACACTCTAACCTGGGAGAAACATAGAAAATGCTGGTAAGGCATTTTAGTGCCATCATCATTATTGCTATTCACATGCTTATTAGTCTGGCCATGCTCGAGGGACGGTTAAGGGGTATGAGGTGTGTGGCCAACCCTGTGTACTTCATAACATATTCAGCATGGATTTGATGCATGTTGGATGGCATGTAAAGTGTAATTGTGTTTATACTTGGTTACTGAGTGGTCCTTAGCGCCTGTCCGGTGGTCGTCTAGGAAACTCATCAGTGCGTGTCACAGTGACCCCCAACCTTGAGCATGTGTCGTCATCAGTGTGTAATAGTTATTTATATGTGCTTTTGGTCATAGATTTGCCGAGTTCTAATCATGAAGTTTACAAGGTAACCTTGGGTAGAGTATAGTGTATGCTCTCTTGGCATGTATGCCTAGCGATCGTGTTGCTATGCTTGCGTTTGCAAGGTTGGCCATGCCGAGGGCAGGTAAGGGCAGATGCGGTGCCTAGCCGTTTGCTTATGGGTGTAGACACCTCCCCCGCTGCCCTTGCACAGCTGGACGAGCTGAGGAAAAAGAGGGAGTGCCAGCAGGTGGTCAAGAAGACGCTAGAGTACAAGGCTGAGGCAGCCCGGGCGTGGCATGTGAAGCGTGGCCATCGCTGGGATGAGGGCAAGGTAGATGCCCAGAGGGGCCAGGTCACCTACAGCAAGGGGGTGCACTATGGGGGTGTGGGGGCTGCTACTGGGGGGCGGGGGCGGGCAGCAATGAGGATGATGATGACACTGCACACATCCCTTGCTTGCGCTGCTCTAAGACCGATGCATCTGATGATGACCCTTTCTTGCTGTGCAGCACACCCGGGTGCGATGGGGGGCTCCACCTGAGCTGCACGGTCCCTCTCCTGCCCAGCGTACCTGATGGGGACTGGTTCTGCCCAGTTTGCTGCGGGGAAGACTGTGATGATGGCAGTGATAGTGACAGTGACTAGTATAATGGACGCCCAGGTGGCATGCTGCCAAAGAGCATAACTTCCACACCGCTTGTCCAAATGCAGCCAGATTTTGCGAGCGTGTGTGTCGATGACTAATGGAATTTTAAATATCATGTTTGGCCCATTTCACATGTGTTTGGTATTTTATTATTTTTGGCATGTGTGAAAAACAGCGTTTTTGTACTTGCAAGAGCATAAAAATTCTAAAGCATGTCAGATATGGGTTGTGAGTGGCTCTAATTTTTGGCCACCCACGACCTGCTTGGAAAATATCATGGCTGGCCTGAATTGATGTGTGCATGGGCTGGGGCATACTGTGCCCTAATTAGCGTCTTTTTCTATTTTTAGCGCGATACCGGCGCGTGGTTGGGGGTAGAACCTTCAATGAATGCATGGATAACTCACTAAACATGTTATTTAGGGCCCCTAATCATGGCTGGGCATAATTCAATTGAATTCATATTGAAACAAGTGTATTCCAGTTTTGGGGGGTTTTGGTGGCACACCTCCCCTTAATGCATCTCTTGTACATGTGTGAGGTGACCTTTGGGTCCTAGTAGGTTATCTGACAGTTTTTCTAAGGCATTGGGAATGGCTGCGTCCATTTGATGGCTATATGTGTTTCTGTTGAAACCCAAAGAAAACTGTAAAGTGGGAGTTAGTCTAAGTCTCCCGCCTGTAGCCTAAGTGGACACGTGCCAGCACCGCCGGCGCCCAATTGGGTACTGGGACGGTGCTGGACTAGAGCAGTCGTGGCATGGACACGTGGCTAGACTCAGTATGTGATGAGCCGGTACCTCAGTACCGGGACTGTAGTTGTCATGTTAGGACTGACTAGATCAGGTTGTAACTGATAGGTTAGTCCGTCCAGGATCAGTAAGTTAGTTTAACTTACGCAAAGTCTGGCCAGCCATAGTTGACGGCTGGCCAGCAGTATATGTGCCATTCTATCCTAATGCCAAGGTGTCTCGTCGTTCACGCACACACACGCCATTTGGCAGTGCCCAAGCATTCCAAGCTTTGTGTTGCATAACTCCCTGCCCCTGCCCCTGCCCCTGCCCCTGCCCCTGCCCCTGCCCCTGCCCCTGCCCCTGCCCCTGCCCCTGCCCCTGCCCCTGCCCCTGCCCCTGCCCCTGCCCCTGCCCCTGCCCCCTGCCCCTGCCCCTGCCCCTGCCCCTGCCCCTGCCATCACCATTCTAACCACCACACAATACGAAAAGCAAGAAGAAACTATAATAAACAAGCACAAAGTTGACTGCACATTACATGCCACTGTACCAGCAGGCACATAGCAAATTTTAGCTGCAGCTTCAATTTCAACTTCATTGCAATTGCAAGTGTGACTGCATGTGTAATTTCAACTACCAATGCTTTATGCCCACTGCATGTGCCCAGTGCGAATGCAATTCAAAAGCAACATGCAATCGCAATTACAGCTGAAGCCGGCTATTAAACAAAGATATATAAAGCAGCTGTTAAGGGGACGGTCCCGGCGCGAATATTTTGGCGCCGAAAAATTCGCGGTGCCCGTCCGTACCGTGAAAAAGTGGTGCACGGTGCGCGCACCCCTACCGGAGCTGGCCATGGCGACTTGCTTTCAGGCAGAGTAGAAAAAGATAGCTCGCGGAATGCAGAGAAACTGAGCGAATCTTAAAGACGATGAGTAAATGATACTACTTCGTAGCGGAGTTCGCGTTTTTTGCAGTGTCGATGATTTTATTGATGACCATCGCCACGGGGGTCCAATCTCATGTTTTCGTCGAAAGGAATAAATTAGAATGCACGCAGGCGGCGGTGATTGTCAGTTTTTATGGGCTGTACCTAGCGTCAAGGATTGGTTGATCTTACGATCTGGATTCCCTGATTTGCGACTAAGGGGAGCGGAGTGCGAGTCGGTGCCGCTGCCTCATGGCTGATCTGCGAGAAATGCTCCTAGCAAGAGTGAAAGTCCCTGCAAATGACCTCTGGACTGTTTCCAAGTACTTGGATGTAGGTCAAAGTACTTCATTAGTACTACAGGGTAGTACAATCTACTTCAAACTAGTTCAAACTAGCTCAGGCAAGTAAAGATTCGTTCAGGTGTAGCACAACCTGCCTAGGAGGTGGTATGACCACTTGGGTTGAAGTAGACAGTGACTAAACGTAGTACAATGTCGAAAGAATCAGTACAAGTGGGTTCTTTGTAGTACAACTGGTCAGTGGCACCTGGGCGCCGCGCCAGTACTGTACCGGACTTGCATTCGTCACCGTGCGCATGCAATGCAGCCAATTTATTGAGGAAGACAAGTAGACCCGGCGGGGGCCAAGCCCCCAACTATTTTGGACTCCACAACTAATGGAGAATCCTATTCAAGCCCGGCTGCGCAGAGTCTAAATTCCCGTGGCCCGGTGCCAGTGGCCCAGTGCCCGTGGCCCGGCGCGGCGCCCGTGGCCCGGTACTGGTTAGTGGCCCGGTGGCTACTGGCTACTGGCTAGTGCGAGTTGTGGCCCGTTGAAATTCCTTTCGTCCCTCCGTTGCTGAATTTTTTTCCCCGTGGCTAGTTGCCCGTGGCCCGTGGCTACTGGCTTCGCTGCGGTCCGGATAGGAATTAGTACGGTGCTCGCTGCGCTCGCTCGCTGCGCTCGCGGCTCGGGCGCTTCGCGCGTACTGTTTCTGTGATATCTGCGATTCTTCCGTCGACCTCCGCAGTACCCCCTAATGGCTGATTTTTGTACAACGATTTTCTACCTAATTATCGGACCAACGGTCACGAAGCTCGCTTTATATAAGGGAAAGGACATGGCGGCGCATGCTTTATCAGTTTTCAAATTCGTTTTTCGGCTTTCTAAGCCATCTTTTGGCCGTTTTACCTCGGAATAGGTCCGTTTTAAAGCTAACGACTTCCTCTTTACGAATCTTATGGCTAGCGGGGATGCAAACGCTAGCGAGACGGGGGATTTACCGCGCGGATTTGCGAGTCGTGTGGAGGAAATCTATGTGAACCATGGCAGGAACGCCTCAGCTGTCGCCTATTTTATAGCAGCAGAACTCGGCTCTGAATACCCTAAAATATTGTTGCGTAGCTCGGAAAACAAGTTATGAAGTTTGGCAGAAAAGCTTTGGATCTTTGGGTTTGAAATCAATGGGTATGACACTCGTGAGGAGCTGGCGCAAAATATTTCAGCCAAGGTGGCGAAAATGTTAGCACAAGGTACAACAGGCATTACAAACGATGAGGAACCGAATGGGGACTCCTCAGAGGAGGACACACTGATGTCGGGGAAGCTTTGGCGGGGGCCAAAGAGCAGCAGGCGCAGGGATTTCGCCCCCCAGGTGCTAGCACAGTTGCTGGCGCACCAGGTGCCGTTTTTCCCGCCGTTTTTGGTCATACGGCGCCTGTCGTCGGAGGGGATGGCAGGAAACAGCTTGCAAATGCAGGGAGGAGCTTGGCAAACGCGGCTGGCGCTAGTTTTGGGGGAGGCGAGGGGGTGTCTGCCAGTGAACAGGCATACGCAATACGCAATCGTACGGGGCCCATGGGTATTGGGTATAATATGCTCGTACGGTGTATGATACGCAAATCGTACGGTGACTCTTGAAAATGCTGTTTTTTTAATGGTTCAGGGGGTTCCTCAACATTCTGACCAATCAGGCATGTTTTCTTTGTGTTCTTGCAATGCACCACATGCCTATATGTGACATATCATCTCATGACATTGGCATTACCGTTGCTGCTTACAAGTACAAGCATTGTCATGTTTAATTGTTAAGTCTGTTAAAAGCACACCATAACAAAGTTGTATGCACAATCAGTGCACACCTGAAAAGGATAATAACACAAGTAGATATGCATGCGCAATGACACTTGCAGAGGTATAGAGATTGCTGCCACCATTACTGTAGGTTGAACTTAAAACCACGTCATCTCTTGCAGCCCCCACTTCAGGCTCTGCACGGCTGCGCGCGCCTCTTTCTCATTGATGTGCGCCCCCGCCTCCCTCCACCGGTGTTTCACCGCCACACGCCAGCGGGCGGTCGCCACCGCCCGATGTTCCCTCTCCCCCGTTCGCTCCACACCGACCTCTTCCGACCCGACACACAGAGTCTTCCACCCCTTCATTTCGCGGCAGTTGGACAAAGCCTTCACGTCTGCCTCTGCCAGACGGGCGTACACCACACCGGAGCCCCGGCTCGACGCGTCACTGGCCACGACGGTGGTGTCCAGTGGCTGGTTGCGCTGCGCATGCACCAGGGGAGCCAGGCAGACAGCCGCCCAGAGCTCCCGGCGCACACTTGCCCAGAGTTGGAAGCGTCCTCCCTTGCGGAGGGCCAGCACTTGGTGGAGCATCCTGTAGGCCTGGAACCAGGTGCTTAGCAGACTCCTGCGCAGCAGCTGGATCCTGATTGATCTTACGATCGGGATTCCCTGATTTTGCCTGGGGGAGCGGAGGGATGGAGGTGCGCCGCTACCTTGGAGGCGCTACACCGTTGCCCAGTGGTGCAAGTCGACATGCGGGAGCCAAACGGGGTGGCCACGCCCTCTCTGGAGGGTCTGACAGCCTTGGATGGGCCTCAGATGTAGTTCGAACTAGTTCAAAGTTAGTACAGGTAGTACAAACTAGTTCAAACGAGTTCAATCTACTTCAACTAGTATCCAGGGACCCTCAAGATATGCCAGGTGGTTGCTGAACGGTTCTGGCATGACAGAACATGTGTGACATCATAAAAATGTAGTACAATGTTGAAAAAAGTAGTATCAGGGTCCTAGATCTAGTACAGTAGTATTCTGAGGTCATTCTTACATGGAGCGCCGCGCCGGCGGGGCGCCGCACTTGCGTGTGTCACGGATGCAACGTTGATGCGATGTATTTCAAGGTGGTGATGGCTGCCAAGCCAGCTTATCAGTTTTCAACACAACTAGAGCAATACTTCACCGTTTTTGACAAAGTTGGTGTCAAACTAATCGTGAGACAATAGCCGACATCATTTTGACGGTTTTTGCACCAAGTTTTGACGGGTTTGCGCAACGGGAGTAAAAGTCCGCAAGGTAGAACTGAGTGACAAATTTTCAGTCCGAAATTTTTCTCAGTCTCCAAGATTGCGGAATATTGAGCCTAGTTGTGAGAAATTTCTTCATCTTTGAATTCTATAATGGCTAGTGATCACGAAGACACCACCCTTGAGGCAGTAGACCGAGATTTCTTATTAAATGTGAAAAAATCGTATTTTCAGGGGGGCAAGGAGTTGTTAACGACTTTGAAGTTCTTGACTGAGTATCTCGGTCCAAACTGGGCCCAAAGGCTTACTACTATGTCTGAGGGTCGTTTGACATCCTTGGGACAGTTTCTCAAGACTGCAGGGCTCCAGATTAGTGAGGGGTCAAGTGATTCCGACATGGGTTCCATGTTGTGCAAGGCCATTACTCTAGAGATGAAGAAGCCCCCAGTGGCCACTGGGGGCAAGGGGAAGACTGGTCCAGCCAGGGGCGAAAGGACCCGAAAGGATCCTCCCAGCAACGGCACCGACGAGGAAGAGGAGGACGCGACGAGCTCTGAGGATTTTTTGGACGCGCGCGAGCAGCTGGCCCCTGCTGCTGCTCGCGCCAAGGGAAAGAAGTCTCAGGGCAGGAACCGAAAGCTGGCAGAGAATGCTGCCCTTCTGGCGGGCGTCCGCGAGCTCATCGGAGCGGAGTTGCAAGCCCTGGCGCGGGGGAAGAGGAGGGACGCGAGGAAAGGGAAGAGCCAGCGCGAGGACAAGGGGGGCAAGGGCCATCCGAAGAGCAAGCGCCAGGAGAAGAGACGCGCGCAGCGCGGGAGCAGCCCAGGCTCGACAGACACCAGCAGAGGGAGCGACGAGAGTCGCGGCAGCAGCAGCAGCAGCAGCAGCAGCAGCAGCGACAGCTCCGACAGCGAGAGCTGAGGCCGTGGCAGGGGCAGGGGTGGCGCTCGGTCGCGCCGCGACAAGTCCCGGGAGCGACGTGGGCATGGCAGGGGCCGTTCTGCGGAGCCCAAGGGGCGTCGGGATCGCTCGCGCGAGCGTCGCAAGGAGCGGCAGCGGTCCAGCAGCCGGAGCACGAGTCGGGACTCCTCCCAGCGGAGCTCGCGTCGATCGCGGGAGCGTGTGAGGGAGAGAGACCTGCGCCGAACCACCAAGGGGTCTCCCCCGGCGAGCTTTCAAAGTGGCCTGGCGCCTGTTGGTCAAGGACCGCGACGACAGGGTGCTGCCGCTGCAGGTGCTGGATGCGCGCCAGGTCGCGCACGGGAGCCTGCAGGCCCGCTTGGCCCTTCGCAAGGAGCAGGAGGGCGTTGGGGCTGCACCGGGAGCCCCCGGCGGGTGGAAGAACAGCACGCACCATCTGGTGTGCAAAAACCTGACCTACATTCTGGATGTGGCCATCCAAGAGCTGGGGGATGATGTGGTGACGGAGCTGGCCTGCTTCGAGTACCTGGCGCGTGTGGTCGAGGCGTTCCTCATGGTGGAGAAGACCAGCGGCTGGAACAACGGGGCGATGCACCTGCTGCCACTGGTGGAGGGCAGTACTATTGGAAGCGCAGCAGCCCGGGCAGCGCGGAAGGCGGCTCGCCAGGAGGCGGAGCTGGCATCGGCGGCGGCGGCGGCGGCCAAAAAGGACTGATTGATCTTACGATCGGGATTCCCTGATTTTGCCTGGGGGAGCGGAGGGATGGAGGTGCGCCGCTACCTTGGAGGCGCTACACCGTTGCCCAGTGGTGCAAGTCGACATGCGGGAGCCAAACGGGGTGGCCACGCCCTCTCTGGAGGGTCTGACAGCCTTGGATGGGCCTCAGATGTAGTTCGAACTAGTTCAAAGTTAGTACAGGTAGTACAAACTAGTTCAAACGAGTTCAAACGAGTTCAATCTACTTCAACTAGTATCCAGGGACCCTCAAGATATGCCAGGTGGTTGCTGAACGGTTCTGGCATGACAGAACATGTGTGACATCATAAAAATGTAGTACAATGTTGAAAAAAGTAGTATCAGGGTCCTAGATCTAGTACAGTAGTATTCTGAGGTCATTCTTACATGGAGCGCCGCGCCAGCGGGGCGCCGCACTTGCGTGTGTCACGGATGCAACGTTGATGCAATGTATTTCAAGGTGGTGATGGCTGCCAAGCCAGCTTATCAGTTTTCAACACAACTAGAGCAATACTTCACCGTTTTTGACAAAGTTGGTGTCAAACTAATCGTGAGACAATAGCCGACAACATTTTGACGGTTTTCGCACCAAGTTTTGACGGGTTTGCGCAACGGGAGTAAAAGTCCGCAAGGTAGAACTGAGTGACAAATTTTCAGTCCGAAATTTTTCTCAGTCTCCAAGATTGCGGAATATTGAGCCTAGTTGTGAGAAATTTCTTCATCTTTGAATTCTATAATGGCTAGTGATCACGAAGACACCACCCTTGAGGCAGTAGACCGAGATTTCTTATTAAATGTAAAAAAATCGTATTTTCAGGGGGGCAAGGAGCTGTTAACGACTTTGAAGTTCTTGACTGAGTATCTCGGTCCAAACTGGGCCCAAAGGCTTACTACTATGTCTGAGGGTCGTTTGACATCCTTGGGACAGTTTCTCAAGACTGCAGGGCTCCAGATTAGTGAGGGGTCAAGTGATTCCGACATGGGTTCCATGTTGTGCAAGGCCATTACTCTAGAGATGAAGAAGCCCCCAGTGGCCACTGGGGGCAAGGGGAAGACTGGTCCAGCCAGGGGCGAAAGGACCCGAAAGGATCCTCCCAGCAACGGCACCGACGAGGAAGAGGAGGACGCGACGAGCTCTGAGGATTTTTTGGACGCGCGCGAGCAGCTGGCCCCTGCTGCTGCTCGCGCCAAGGGAAAGAAGTCTCAGGGCAGGAACCGAAAGCTGGCAGAGAATGCTGCCCTTCTGGCGGGCGTCCGCGAGCTCATCGGAGCGGAGTTGCAAGCCCTGGCGCGGGGGAAGAGGAGGGACGCGAGGAAAGGGAAGAGCCAGCGCGAGGACAAGGGGGGCAAGGGCCATCCGAAGAGCAAGCGCCAGGAGAAGAGACGCGCGCGGCGCGGGAGCAGCCCAGGCTCGACAGACACCAGCAGTGGGAGCGACGAGAGTCGCGGCGGCAGCAGCAGCAGCAGCAGCAGCAGCAGCAGCAGCAGCAGCAGCAGCAGCAGCAGCAGCAGCGACAGCTCCGACAGCGAGAGCAGAGGCCGTGGCAGGGGCAGGGGTGGCGCTCGGTCGCGCCGCGACAAGTCCCGGGAGCGACGTGGGCATGGCAGGGGCCGTTCTGCGGAGCCCAAGGGGCGTCGGGATCGCTCGCGCGAGCGTCGCAAGGAGCGGCAGCGGTCCAGCAGCCGGAGCACGAGTCGGGACTCCTCCCAGCGGAGCTCGCGTCGATCGCGGGAGCGTGTGAGGGAGAGAGACCTGCGCCGAACCACCAAGGGGGTGCGTCTCCCCCGGCGAGCTTTCAAAGTGGCCTGGCGCCTGTTGGTCAAGGACCGCGACGACAGGGTGCTGCCGCTGCAGGTGCTGGATGCGCGCCAGGTCGCGCACGGGAGCCTGCAGGCCCGCTTGGCCCCCAGTGGCCACTGGGGGCAAGGGGAAGACTGGTCCAGCCAGGGGCGAAAGGACCCGAAAGGATCCTCCCAGCAACGGCACCGACGAGGAAGAGGAGGACGCGACGAGCTCTGAGGATTTTTTGGACGCGCGCGAGCAGCTGGCCCCTGCTGCTGCTCGCGCCAAGGGAAAGAAGTCTCAGGGCAGGAACCGAAAGCTGGCAGAGAATGCTGCCCTTCTGGCGGGCGTCCGCGAGCTCATCGGAGCGGAGTTGCAAGCCCTGGCGCGGGGGAAGAGGAGGGACGCGAGGAAAGGGAAGAGCCAGCGCGAGGACAAGGGGGGCAAGGGCCATCCGAAGAGCAAGCGCCAGGAGAAGAGACGCGCGCGGCGCGGGAGCAGCCCAGGCTCGACAGACACCAGCAGTGGGAGCGACGAGAGTCGCAGCAGCAGCAGCAGCAGCAGCAGCAGCAGCAGCAGCAGCAGCAGCGACAGCTCCGACAGCGAGAGCAGAGGCCGTGGCAGGGGCAGGGGTGGCGCTCGGTCGCGCCGCGACAAGTCCCGGGAGCGACGTGGGCATGGCAGGGGCCGTTCTGCGGAGCCCAAGGGGCGTCGGGATCGCTCCCGCGAGCGTCGCAAGGAGCGGCAGCGGTCCAGCAGCCGGAGCACGAGTCGGGACTCCTCCCAGCGGAGCTCGCGTCGATCGCGGGAGCGTGTGAGGGAGAGAGACCTGCGCCGAACCACCAAGGGGGTGCGTCTCCCCCGGCGAGCTTTCAAAGTGGCCTGGCGCCTGTTGGTCAAGGACCGCGACGACAGGGTGCTGCCGCTGCAGGTGCTGGATGCGCGCCAGGTCGCGCACGGGAGCCTGCAGGCCCGCTTGGCCCTTCGCAAGGAGCAGGAGGGCGTTGGGGCTGCACCGGGAGCCCCCCGCGGGTGGAAGAACAGCACGCACCATCTGGTGTGCAACAACCTGACCTACATTCTGGATGTGGCCATCCAAGAGCTGGGGGAGGATGTGGTGACGGAGCTGGCCTGCTTCGAGTACCTGGCGCGTGTGGTCGAGGCGTTCCTCATGGTGGAGAAGACCAGCGGCTGGAACAACGGGGCGATGCACCTGCTGCCACTGGTGGAGGGCAGTACTATTGGAAGCGCAGCAGCCCGGGCAGCGCGGAAGGCGGCTCGCCAGGAGGCGGAGCTGGCATCGGCGGCGGCGGCGGCGGCCAAAAAGGACAAGTGAGGGGCAGGGGTGTGCTCCCGCTGCCAGTGAAGATGGTCCCCCGCTCGACCGCAGCCGCCTGCGATCCAACCGCAGGCTGCAGCGCGCTCTGCGTGCCAGAGCAAGGCTGCGGTGTCAAGAGCGGGCCACAAGGGGCCTGAACTGGCTGTGGGGCAGGACCCGGGAACGGTCCGGTGGACCGGCGGTGCAGCAGCAGGCTATTACTGCGAGCCCCTGCACCGTCGCCCAAAGGGCCGCCCTACAAGGGATGGAGGATGCTGCCCGCGTCTACAACCGCCGGCTTACCGCCGTAGCGGAGGCGACAGACACGGGGGACGCAGAGCCCGCGCCATACGGGCCGGGCGGTCAATACGAAATTATTGACCCGGAGAGGCTGGCACTGCCAAAAGGAGGAGCTGCAGGTAGTGTCAAGCTGCTGGACTGCCTGCCGGAGGCATGGCAGAGGACGTATGAGGACATAAACAACATTCTACAAAGATGCGACGCGGAGGCGGGGGCGTGGATGCGGCGGGGCCGGGTGTCTCATGGTTGTGCAAGCGATGCGGCGTACGCACGACTGAGCATCAGGCTGGCGGAGACGCGGATGATCGAGTACAGTGAGGAGGCGCCCCTGTGGTGAACGGCTGTTTTGCCGTCCCCAAGAAAGACCCCGGGGTTGTGGAGCCCAGCGAACGACGGCAGCGGTTTATAGGGAATATGGTGCCGTGCAACCGGCGCTTCCTCAAGCCGCCTACCTGTTACCTGCCTAACTTGGGCGAGGTCGCTGAGCTGAGTGTGGGGGCGCCATGCTATTCGGGCAAGACAGACCTTGACACCTACTATTACCGGTTCGAGGTACCTGAGAGCTGGCGCCCCTATTTCTCGCTGCCCCCCGTGTGGTCCGATGAGGTCGGCCAGCTGGGACGACGGCGAAAGTTGTACCCCAGGTTCCGGGTCCTTGTCATGGGCTGGAGCCACTCGGTGGTCCTTGCACAGGTTGCCCACCTGCACTGTCTCTACGGGGCGGGGTGCTCGATGCCAAGAGAGGGCTGTCATATCCCATGCACTTGATGGGGGTGCGCACAGTGCGCGGGGATGGCATGGACCGGCTGGAGTTGGTGGAGAGCGCAGCCAGTGCAGCGTGGCGGCTGCTGCCGGAGGATCCCCCACATCCCGCTCAGCTGGTCATGATCGATGATCTGGGGGTCACCCATGGGCGGAGCGCGGAGGAGACCAACGCCGTGCTCACCAAGGCGTGCGAGGAGAGCTACGGTCCCAAGGGGTTGGTGGTCAACGAGAAGAAGGTGGAGAGAGCTGAGGAGGGGCGCCCGGTGGAAATCTTGGGGATTGAGTTCTGCCAGGACGGGTCCATGCGGCCGAGCGCGGCCCGGATGGCGGCCTTGGTGCGCGACACGCAGGCAATGCTGGGGCGTGGACGGGCCACTTACCACCAACTGGCCTCGTTGCTGGGACGGTGGGTGTGGGTCCACTTGCTGCGTCGGGGTCTACTGTCCATCTGGTTTCACGCCTACCGCTTGCTGCAGCAAGTCCTGGTGCACAAGCGGGGCTGGAGCTATCGGCTGTGGGGTAGTGTAAGGGAAGAGCTCCAGGCTGCAATGGACTTGGCCCCGCTGGTGCATGCGCAGCGCGACCAGCCCCTGAGCTGCACCGTGGTGGCCACTGATGCGTCAACCCACGGTTCTGGGGTGGTGTACAGCCGGTGGGAGGCGCCTGCGGTGCGTGGCCTGTCCAACT
Organism: Mesostigma viride; assembly: GCA_009746045.1. NCBI lineage: Eukaryota > Viridiplantae > Streptophyta > Mesostigmatophyceae > Mesostigmatales > Mesostigmataceae > Mesostigma > Mesostigma viride. The sequence continues at coordinate 5,163,719 of RPFO01000154.1, forward strand.
GTCGGGAGCGGAAGGGCTGGAAGACGCTCTGTGTGGACTCTGAGACGGCCAGCGTGGAGCGCACAGGGGAGATTGAGCACCGAGCCATGGCAGCGGCGCAGTGGCGCACCGCTCTTGCCCACCGGTGGCTCGATCCCTCGGCCCACATCAACGAGAAGGAGATTCGTGCGGCTGTGCAAGGGATCGAGTGGGGCCTGCGCTCACAGGTTCACTGGCAGCAACGTCACGTGCGGCTGGTGGACAATTCGGCAGTTGTCGGTGCGCTCGTCAAAGGGCGTTCGTCGTCCTACCGGCTGAACGCCTGGTGCCGCCGGGCGATCGCGCTAGGGCTGGCCAGCAACACCCGCTACCACTGGGTGTATGTGAGGTCGGAGCGCAACCCGGCCGACGCGCCCAGTCGTGGTCGATGGGTGCGCAACCTCACTGCGGATGGCGACGTGGAGAGCAATCCGGGGCCACATGGGCGGCAGGAATTGCTGGAGGCCACTGTGCAGCCCAGCACGCTAGCTGCATATCACCGAGCGCTGAGGGCGTACGTGGAGTATGGTCAACCCCTCGCTCCCGTGGCCAAGACGGAGGCGGAAGGCGTCTTTTGTGAGTGGCTGGTCAGCGTGTATGAGGAAGGGGGAAGCCGGACCATGGTTGTGCGCGCATTATGCGGGCTGCAGCTGTACTTCCCCAACGAGATTAAGGGGTGGTACGAGGCGCGTCGCTTGCTGGCCGGCTGGGCGCGACGAGTTCCCGTGCAGAGCCCTCACCCCGTCCCGTGGCAGCTACTGTACCTCGTGGCAAACATTCTTCGTGCACAAGGCTCGATATTAGCTGCCTGCTGCTGCATCATTGTTTTTCAGCAATACTTGCGCATCGGAGAAGCGTTCAAGCTTCGCGTGGGGGACGTGGCTCTGCGCGGGGACTTCCGCCTGGGGCCCAGTAACCAGGGTGCGCTGCTGCTACGCGACCCCAAGACAGCCAAGGGCCAGGCCCAGGCAGTGGTGGTTGTTGAGCCCCTTTCACTCACGTTGCTTGGCGCCCTGTGTGCTGGGCGGGCGCACGAGGAGCTGCTCTTTGGCGCACTCAGCTACAGCCGTTTCTTGCGGCGGTGGCACGCCGCCTGGGACCTCCTTGGCTTGCGGGGGATGTTTTCACCCTACAGCATGCGCCACGGGGGGGCCACCCATGACTACCTGCGCGGGGTACCAATCGCGGACATCCAAAAGCGTGGCCGGTGGCGCCAGTTTTCGTCCGTGGACCATTACGTGGGGCTCCACCGCGCCCTGCAGGTGCGGGTGCCCCAGGTGGTGTGGGACCTCGCGGGCAGACTGCCCCCCGTGACTGGCGTCGTCACTTTGGGCCATAGATTTCGGCCATACTTCGGTGAGGCGCACTCTAGCGGACACGCTAGGGCTTCACCAGCTGGAGGGTAAGGATGTGCCCTCCCATGGCTCCTGACGCGGTTTCCAGATGTACGGCCTGCGGCCAGGTTGGAGATGCGGGTCAAGTGGAAGCGGCGGCCAGGGACTGCCAAAAAATATTTTATGTCTCTCTGTCTACTAAGTCCGGTCGGCTTCAACATATAGTGTAATAAACAAGTTCTGGTGCCCTTCAACCAGAAGTGGACCTAGGCAATGCACAGTGGATGATTGATCTTACGATCGGGATTCCCTGATTTTGCCTGGGGGAGCGGAGGGATGGAGGTGCGCCGCTACCTTGGAGGCGCTACACCGTTGCCCAGTGGTGCAAGTCGACATGCGGGAGCCAAACGGGGTGGCCACGCCCTCTCTGGAGGGTCTGACAGCCTTGGATGGGCCTCAGATGTAGTTCGAACTAGTTCAAAGTTAGTACAGGTAGTACAAACTAGTTCAAACGAGTTCAATCTACTTCAACTAGTATCCAGGGACCCTCAAGATATGCCAGGTGGTTGCTGAACGGTTCTGGCATGACAGAACATGTGTGACATCATAAAAATGTAGTACAATGTTGAAAAAAGTAGTATCAGGGTCCTAGATCTAGTACAGTAGTATTCTGAGGTCATTCTTACATGGAGCGCCGCGCCAGCGGGGCGCCGCACTTGCGTGTGTCACGGATGCAACGTTGATGCGATGTATTTCAAGGTGGTGATGGCTGCCAAGCCAGCTTATCAGTTTTCCCCACCCAGAGTTGAGGTCCCGGACGTGATCAGACAAGCGCACGCGCGCGAGGTCGACAACCCCTGGTCGATGGCAGAGGTGGTTTCCCAAACGTGCGAACACCTTGTGAACATTCTTTTGCAGGAGTCACGAGGCAACGCCGATCAGTGGGTTATAACCACTCGGCCATCTGGGATTTGGTCAACACTCGACACACCGCGGGCGGCGGAACCAGAAGCTCACGATCCAGTGGTCGAGGTAATCACGGGTCGGGAGGTCACGCCAGAAGATTTCCACTACCAGTTCGTTGATCAACCAGAGGGGATCATCGAACGTTCATATCAGCAGATAGACGAGGGCGACGGTACCGTAGAAGGGTACGCTGCACGACGTCGTGCTGAGCTGCACGTCCCGCAAGAGCCCGAGCACGATTACGGTGGTCGTGGGGCCTGCAACGACAAGCGGGGTGGTGGGACGCGGTGGGTGAGAAACCTCGAGTGGGATCGCAAGAGTGGGAGCGAGCCCCAGATTCCAGTGGAGAAATCTGCAGACGGGCGACCCGTTAGCAGAGTGCTAGGACCTTACGCCGACGGGGAGGACGCCGCTGGCAGCGACGAGGAGCGGCCAGAGACGCCCATCGCGGCCACAGCTCAAGAACGGGAGCTTGAGGCAGCGAATCAAGCAGGTGCTGAGTCGGTGGCTGGGACGGTGCCCACGGCATCTTCCAGCAATACCAGCGCTTGAGTCAGTTCTTCCTTTTTCCTTCGCCTTTATTGTTGTGTCCCCACTTGTATATAATGCCTCGTGGCAAACCGGGCGACGGCGACAAGGGCGGCGACAAGGGCGAGGAGGCACCGGCTGGGGAAAGCCAGGAGCCTAGGAAGGACAAGGAGCAGCTGGTGGGGGACGCGATCCCTACCAGTGACGGCGATGGGGGAAAGCGGCCAGGGAGCAAGAGGCGACACGAGGACTCGGTGGAGGAGGCGCGTAAGGTGCGGGCGACATGGCCATCTGACGCAATGACGGACCGTGGCGAACGGGCAACCAGCCGTGGAGAAGCGTAAGAGGGACACCTCCGCTGACGGCAATGGTAAGAGGCTTCATGTGGATGTGCCCTCCCCTGTGCCTGCTGGCCCAAGTGGTGCTGTTGTTGTGACACCCACTGTGGTGGAGCCGGTGAAGGCGCTGCCAGGGTCGAGGCCTCACATGAGTGCAGTCACTCTCATGAATGGACAAAAGCCTCTTAACCCACCACTAGCATAGGAAGCTTTTTTACACTATATGTTGAAGCCGACCGGACTTAGTAGACAGAGAGACATAAAATATTTTTTGGCAGTCCCTGGCCGCCGCTTCCACTTGACCCCCCAAGACAAAACAGAAAAGGGTGGGTGGGTGGGGAAAACTGATAAGCTGGCTTGGCAGCCATCACCACCTTGAAATACATTGCATCAACGTTGCATCCGTGACACACGCAAGTGCGGCGCCCCGCTGGCGCGGCGCTCCATGTAAGAATGACCTCAGAATACTACTGTACTAGATCTAGGACCCTGATACTACTATGATGTCACACATGTTCTGTCATGCCAGAACCGTTCAGCAACCACCTGGCATATCTTGAGGGTCCCTGGATACTAGTTGAAGTAGATTGAACTCGTTTGAACTAGTTTGTACTACCTGTACTAACTTTGAACTAGTTCGAACTACATCTGAGGCCCATCCAAGGCTGTCAGACCCTCCAGAGAGGGCGTGGCCACCCCGTTTGGCTCCCGCATGTCGACTTGCACCACTGGGCAACGGTGTAGCGCCTCCAAGGTAGCGGCGCACCTCCATCCCTCCGCTCCCCCAGGCAAAATCAGGGAATCCCGATCGTAAGATCAATCATCCACTGTGCATTGCCTAGGTCCACTTCTGGTTGAAGGGCACCAGAACTTGTTTATTACACTATATGTTGAAGCCGACCGGACTTAGTAGACAGAGAGACATAAAATATTTTTTGGCAGTCCCTGGCCGCCGCTTCCACTTGACCCGCATCTCCAACCTGGCCGCAGGCCGTACATCTGGAAACCGCGTCAGGAGCCATGGGAGGGCACATCCTTACCCTCCAGCTGGTGAAGCCCTAGCGTGTCCGCTAGAGTGCGCCTCACCGAAGTATGGCCGAAATCTACGGCCCAAAGTGACGACGCCAGTCACGGGGGGGCAGTCTGCCCGCGAGGTCCCACACCACCTGGGGCACCCGCACCTGCAGGGCGCGGTGGAGCCCCACGTAATGGTCCACGGACGAAAACGGGCGCCACCGGCCACGCTTTTGGATGTCCGCGATTGGTACCCCGCGCAGGTAGTCATGGGTGGCCCCCCCGTGGCGCATGCTGTAGGGTGAAAACATCCCCCGCAAGCCAAGGAGGTCCCAGGCGGCGTGCCACCGCCGCAAGAAACGGCTGTAGCTGAGTGCGCCAAAGAGCAGCTCCTCGTGCGCCCGCCCAGCGCACAGGGCGCCAAGCAACGTGAGTGAAAGGGGCTCAACAACCACCACTGCCTGGGCCTGGCCCTTGGCTGTCTTGGGGTCGCGTAGCAGCAGCGCACCCTGGTTACTGGGCCCCAGGCGGAAGTCCCCGCGCAGAGCCACGTCCCCCACGCGAAGCTTGAACGCTTCTCCGATGCGCAAGTATTGCTGAAAAACAATGATGCAGCAGCAGGCAGCTAATATCGAGCCTTGTGCACGAAGAATGTTTGCCACGAGGTACAGTAGCTGCCACGGGACGGGGTGAGGGCTCTGCACGGGAACTCGTCGCGCCCAGCCGGTCAGCAAGCGACGCGCCTCGTACCACCCCTTAATCTCGTTGGGGAAGTACAGCTGCAGCCTGCATAATGCGCGCACAACCATGGTCCGGCTTCCCCCTTCCTCATACACGCTGACCAGCCACTCACAAAAGACGCCTTCCGCCTCCGTCTTGGCCACGGGAGCGAGGGGTTGACCATACTCCACGTACGCCCTCAGCGCTCGGTGATATGCAGCTAGCGTGCTGGGCTGCACAGTGGCCTCCAGCAATTCCTGCCGCCCATGTGGCCCCGGATTGCTCTCCACGTCGCCATCCGCAGTGAGGTTGCGCACCCATCGACTACGACTGGGCGCGTCGGCCGGGTTGCGCTCCGACCTCACATACACCCAGTGGTAGCGGGTGTTGCTGGCCAGCCCTAGCGCGATCGCCCGGCGGCACCAGGCGTTCAGCCGGTAGGACGACGAACGCCCTTTGACGAGCGCGCCGACAACTGCCGAATTGTCCACCAGCCGCACGTGACGTTGCTGCCAGTGAACCTGTGAGCGCAGGCCCCACTCGATCCCTTGCACAGCCGCACGAATCTCCTTCTCGTTGATGTGGGCCGAGGGATCGAGCCACCGGTGGGCAAGAGCGGTGCGCCACTGCGCCGCTGCCGGTGGTAAGTGGCCCGTCCACGCCTCAGCATTGCCTGCGTGTCGCGCACCAAGGCCGCCATCCGGGCCGCGCTCGGCCGCATGGACCCGTCCTGGCAGAACTCAATCCCCAAGATTTCCACCGGGCGCCCCTCCTCAGCTCTCTCCACCTTCTTCTCGTTGACCACCAACCCCTTGGGACCGTAGCTCTCCTCGCACGCCTTGGTGAGCACGGCGTTGGTCTCCTCGGCGCTCCGCCCATGGGTGACCCCCAGATCATCGATCATGACCAGCTGAGCGGGATGTGGGGGATCCTCCGGCAGCAGCCGCCACGCTGCACTGGCCGCGCTCTCCACCAACTCCAGCCGGTCCATGCCATCCCCGCGCACTGTGCGCACCCCCATCAAGTGCATGGGATATGACAGCCCTCTCTTGGCATCGAGCACTCCCGCCCCGTAGAGACAGTGCAGGTGGGCAACCTGTGCAAGGACCACCGAGTGGCTCCAGCCCATGACAAGGACCCGGAACCTGGGGTACAACTTTCGCCGTCGTCCCAGCTGGCCGACCTCTTCGGACCACACGGGGGGCAGCGAGAAATAGGGGCGCCAGCTCTCAGGTACCTCGAACCGGTAATAGTAGGTGTCAAGGTCTGTCTTGCCCGAATAGCATGGCGCCCCCACACTCAGCTCAGCGACCTCGCCCAAGTTAGGCAGGTAACAGGTAGGCGGCTTGAGGAAGCGCCGGTTGCACGGCACCATATTCCCTATAAACCGCTGCCGTCGTTCGCTGGGCTCCACAACCCCGGGGTCTTTCTTGGGGACGGCAAAACAGCCGTTCACCACAGGCGGCGCCTCCTCACTGTACTCGATCATCCGCGTCTCCGCCAGCCTGATGCTCAGTCGTGCGTACGCCGCATCGCTTGCACAACCATGAGACACCCGGCCCCGCCGCATCCACGCCCCCGCCTCCGCGTCGCATCTTTGTAGAATGTTGTTTATGTCCTCATACGTCCTCTGCCATGCCTCCGGCAGGCAGTCCAGCAGCTTGACACTACCTGCAGCTCCTCCTTTTGGCAGTGCCAGCCTCTCCGGGTCAATAATTTCGTATTGACCGCCCGGCCCGTATGGCGCGGGCTCTGCGTCCCCCGTGTCTGTCGCCTCCGCTACGGCGGTAAGCCGGCGGTTGTAGACGCGGGCAGCATCCTCCATCCCTTGTAGGGCGGCCCTTTGGGCGACGGTGCAGGGGCTCGCAGTAATAGCCTGCTGCTGCACCGCCGGTCCACCGGACCGTTCCCGGGTCCTGCCCCACAGCCAGTTCAGGCCCCTTGTGGCCCGCTCTTGACACCGCAGCCTTGCTCTGGCACGCAGAGCGCGCTGCAGCCTGCGGTTGGATCGCAGGCGGCTGCGGTCGAGCGGGGGGACCATCTTCACTGGCAGCGGGAGCACACCCCTGCCCCTCACTTGTCCTTTTTGGCCGCCGCCGCCGCCGCCGATGCCAGCTCCGCCTCCTGGCGAGCCGCCTTCCGCGCTGCCCGGGCTGCTGCGCTTCCAATAGTACTGCCCTCCACCAGTGGCAGCAGGTGCATCGCCCCGTTGTTCCAGCCGCTGGTCTTCTCCACCATGAGGAACGCCTCGACCACACGCGCCAGGTACTCGAAGCAGGCCAGCTCCGTCACCACATCCTCCCCCAGCTCTTGGATGGCCACATCCAGAATGTAGGTCAGGTTGTTGCACACCAGATGGTGCGTGCTGTTCTTCCACCCGCCGGGGGCTCCCGGTGCAGCCCCAACGCCCTCCTGCTCCTTGCGAAGGGCCAAGCGGGCCTGCAGGCTCCCGTGCGCGACCTGGCGCGCATCCAGCACCTGCAGCGGCAGCACCCTGTCGTCGCGGTCCTTGACCAACAGGCGCCAGGCCACTTTGAAAGCTCGCCGGGGGAGACGCACCCCCTTGGTGGTTCGGCGCAGGTCTCTCTCCCTCACACGCTCCCGCGATCGACGCGAGCTCCGCTGGGAGGAGTCCCGACTCGTGCTCCGGCTGCTGGACCGCTGCCGCTCCTTGCGACGCTCGCGGGAGCGATCCCGACGCCCCTTGGGCTCCGCAGAACGGCCCCTGCCATGCCCACGTCGCTCCCGGGACTTGTCGCGGCGCGACCGAGCGCCACCCCTGCCCCTGCCACGGCCTCAGCTCTCGCTGTCGGAGCTGTCGCTGCTGTCGCTGCTGCTGCTGCTGCTGCTGCTGCTGCTGCTGCTGCGACTCTCGTCGCTCCCACTGCTGGTGTCTGTCGAGCCTGGGCTGCTCCCGCGCCGCGCGCGTCTCTTCTCCTGGCGCTTGCTCTTCGGATGGCCCTTGCCCCCCTTGTCCTCGCGCTGGCTCTTCCCTTTCCTCGCGTCCCTCCTCTTCCCCCGCGCCAGGGCTTGCAACTCCGCTCCGATGAGCTCGCGGACGCCCGCCAGAAGGGCAGCATTCTCTGCCAGCTTTCGGTTCCTGCCCTGAGACTTCTTTCCCTTGGCGCGAGCAGCAGCAGGGGCCAGCTGCTCGCGCGCGTCCAAAAAATCCTCAGAGCTCGTCGCGTCCTCCTCTTCCTCGTCGGTGCCGTTGCTGGGAGGATCCTTTCGGGTCCTTTCGCCCCTGGCTGGACCAGTCTTCCCCTTGCCCCCAGTGGCCACTGGGGGCTTCTTCATCTCTAGAGTAATGGCCTTGCACAACATGGAACCCATGTCGGAATCACTTGACCCCTCACTAATCTGGAGCCCTGCAGTCTTGAGAAACTGTCCCAAGGATGTCAAACGACCCTCAGACATAGTAGTAAGCCTTTGGGCCCAGTTTGGACCGAGATACTCAGTCAAGAACTTCAAAGTCGTTAACAGCTCCTTGCCCCCCTGAAAATACGATTTTTTCACATTTAATAAGAAATCTCGGTCTACTGCCTCAAGGGTGGTGTCTTCGTGATCACTAGCCATTATAGAATTCAAAGATGAAGAAATTTCTCACAACTAGGCTCAATATTCCGCAATCTTGGAGACTGAGAAAAATTTCGGACTGAAAATTTGTCACTCAGTTCTACCTTGCGGACTTTTACTCCCGTTGCGCAAATCCGTCAAAACTTGGTGCGAAAACCGTCAAAATGTTGTCGGCTATTGTCTCACGATTAGTTTGACAACAACTTTGTCAAAAACGGTGAAGTATTGCTCTAGTTGTGTTGAAAACTGATAAGCTGGCTTGGCAGCCATCACCACCTTGAAATACATTGCATCAACGTTGCATCCGTGACACACGCAAGTGCGGCGCCCCGCTGGCGCGGCGCTCCATGTAAGAATGACCTCAGAATACTACTGTACTAGATCTAGGACCCTGATACTACTATGATGTCACACATGTTCTGTCATGCCAGAACCGTTCAGCAACCACCTGGCATATCTTGAGGGTCCCTGGATACTAGTTGAAGTAGATTGAACTCGTTTGAACTAGTTTGTACTACCTGTACTAACTTTGAACTAGTTCGAACTACATCTGAGGCCCATCCAAGGCTGTCAGACCCTCCAGAGAGGGCGTGGCCACCCCGTTTGGCTCCCGCATGTCGACTTGCACCACTGGGCAACGGTGTAGCGCCTCCAAGGTAGCGGCGCACCTCCATCCCTCCGCTCCCCCAGGCAAAATCAGGGAATCCCGATCGTAAGATCAATCAGTGGCTAGAGGACATGGAGTTGGTTGTGCTCTCCGTGGACCCCACTGTCAACCTAGTGCAAGTGTTTCACTCGTCCACGTGCAACAGGGACTCATCAGAGCGTGTCAGGGAAAAGGCTAGGACTGGTGTCAAGGATAAGCTAACCTGGGCACAGTTCCTGGATGGGTTGAGGGAGGAGTTCTCTGACAAGGTTCTCAACCTCACCAACTATTATAAACATCAGTATGACACCTTTGAGATAGTGGGCCCTGTGGCAGAGGAATGAGCTAGGCTCAACCGTATCAGGGACAAGGGGGCCAAGTATGGCTTCCTGGTCACAGATAGGGCCTTGGCAGATTATTTCCTGGACCGTATGGGGCTGAGTGTGGATGGTAGGAACAGTGCCCGCATGTTTCTTAACCAGACTGATGGCTCCTTGCGTGCTCTGGAGCTTGTAATCCTCAGCATAAGGAAGCCAGATCCTGCCTGCAAAGCTATCCAGTCCCATGGCAGCAATGCCACCTCCGCCGTGCAGGGCCAAGGTGATGTCCCCGGGTACCCAGCCCGTGATGGGGCAAGGCCTAACAAGCGTAAGCGCTTCAGGCGCCAGAGGCAGGGGGCTCAGGGTGGCAAGGGTGCAGGTTCCCAAGGAGGGGTTGGGAGCCAACAAGCTGGTGGTCAGCAGGGTAAGGGTGGCCAGGGGCAAGGCAAGGGCCAAGCTCAAGGCAACCAGGGCAAGCAGGGTGGGCAGTCTCAGGGAGGCCAGGGGAAGCCTGGCAAGGGTGGGGCTGGGTCTGGAAAGAAGGGTGGAGCATGCTTTGTGTGTGGCAAGGAAGGTCACTGACGACGTGAGTGCCCTGACAGGAAGGCCAAGCCTGCTGGAGCAGGGGGCCAGTCTGGGCAGCAGTGACTAGCTACATCATCCCCTGTAAATAGTCAATCACCCCTTGGGGAAGGTGTGCTGGATGTACATAAGGACGGGGGTGTGCCCCTTGTGCAGCACCAAGGGTGTAAAGATGTTGTTCTTCCACTGGATTGCAATAACAATGCTGCAGCTGAATTCCCTATGCCTCATGCAGGTGGTGGGTCTCCAGCAGGTGCTGGCCTGGAGGGCCAAGGGACCTTGCTGGAAGGGCCTGGAGCGGTCCAGGGTGCAGGGCCTGGCTTGGGGCGTCAGGATGGCCTGCAGGGAAGCCCTGGAACCTCAGGAGTGGATCATGTGTCCCCACACACGGTTCAGACGTCTCGCCAGGTCAGTACTGAGAGAGTGCTGAGCTATGCTGAGGCTGGCCATAGGTTGCCTCACATGTTTGGGCATTCTGGGCAGGCTGCAATGTTTGCTTGGAAGCTAGGTAGGGAGCCTTTATGGGAGGCATGCCAGGCTGCTGCTGAGAACTGTGGTTGCCAGGAGAATGCTGTTCACCCACCTCAGTCCCATGCTAGGGAGCCTGCTAGGGAGCGTGGCGACATCCAGATGGATATCCAGCATATCACGGGCTTGTATATATTGGTGGGAGTGGACAGGTTCAGCAGATACAGACTGATAGACGTTCTGCCTGGTATGCAGGAGCACCACTTGTTTTTGGGTATGAAGGCCCTGGTCCCAGGCTTTGGGGTATGCAAGAGTGTGCAGGCAGACTTGCAGTTTGACTGTTTGCTCAAGCATCAGTGTCAGAGTATGTTTATACCTGGCTGCCCTACCTAGCTTTTAGGCCCTTGCCTGAATTGAGGGGGGAGAGACTGTTTGCCCTACCTGCGTAGTGTCTTCACTTTAGGCATTGTGCAAGGGGGGTGTCAGAGGTGAATTTCACCCTGTGTGCCCAACTGCCTGTTTACATTTGTAGTGTCTGGCCATCATGTTGTAAACGGAGGTATTAGGGTTGCGTCCCTAACAATCGCACCCGCCTGCCGTCTTTCTGGCCGATAATTAAATAGGCTTCTTGGTAGGGCCCGCCGTGAGCTTTCCGGCACAACTTACAGCACTGAATATAGTGCAGTATAGCAAAAGTTATGCAGTGCCGAAGTTGTAATTCCGGCACAATACTTTGCGTACCTTAGGTGCCGATGGTACTATCCTCGGCCGAATATTCCGTGTTGGATATTTCGTATGACTGAATCCAGTTCTAGATGCATTGTATGCCGTGTTAGTTGCTTGACGTCTGGCGTTCTCCTAATCGTCAATTGTATAATCGACAGCTGGCAACTTGTGCAGAATATTCTAGAAGGTGCACCGCTGCCCCAATGTGCCTTGATAAGGAAGTGACGCACCTACGTTGCACTTACCTTGCAGTCCGAGCCCAGTGTGGCTATGGATGCTATGGTCCCCACCCGGGAACCGCACCATGGCTTTGGCGGTGAAACGGTGGCAGTCCGTAACCTAAATATGCAATGAATAAACTGATTATCAATTGTCTCAATCAGTTTTGACGACCAAGGAATTATATGAAAATTTCTGACACAAAGCCATTACAGAATTCACCCTATGGACGTCAATTAGCGAGACCCGCCTGAAAATGGCGAGAGACGTAATGTATTTCATGCATTATTATGGTTCGGAAGTTCGCGGCCGTGAGTCGCGTAATATTTGCTGGTCAGGCGTCTTGTTGAAGTCCTGCTGGCCGGCGCGTTTCCTGGAACCAGTCGCGGCTGGAGTCGCGGAAGTTTATATAAAACAATTTCCGGAATATTTCACATGTCGTCAGGCGTCGTTGGTTGAAGCCGGAGCCATATAATGAGCTCAGGTTCAAACCCTGCGGCCGGCGATGTCGCAAGCTAATTTTTTGGTATTTTTTCGGGCAACGCAGCGTGGAGCTGCGAATTTTGTGCCGGAACCTGTCACTGGCCTATGCCAGTATGGGGAGTAATATGTGGTCGGCTGACCGGACGTTTATCGCGGGATTAATAAGACGTGCATAGTCCACGCAGTGTCACGTCCGTGATCATTTACGTCCGTGCACTCAAGAAGTTACGCGGTTGCCGTAATCGGAATCGTTACCGACGTTTGGTTGGTTCCGATTCAGTAGGCCGCAGGCTTTGTTCCTTGGGCCGGTGTGGAGCGCCGCGCCGGAAAGGCCTGAATTTCTAGAGTGACAGTCTTAGGTGACCTGACTTAGGTTCAGGCGCAAGACTTTGGGGCGCAAAGCCTTGGTGGCTTGCGCAATATTCCGGTGCGTGACATTTGGCAGTTATGAATCTTTTGTATTGTCCAGACGGAATGATGTTCAGTCCATCTGACAAAGCTAGATACGCAGATCGTAGTGTGCGGTGTGCTGGCTCGCACGTGGTTGTCGAACAGACTTGCTCTGCATTTTGCTGGCAGTCTAACTGCACGTCAGGCGGCTTGCTGGCAAATGCGACAGCGCATGGATGCCGGGATTTTTGGAGGTATTTAGGAGCAGCGCAGCGGCCATGGTGGTCGTTGTTCGCTCGTTTCTCTCCCTCACAACTAGTTTGTTGTCTTCATGGGGTTAAACTTCTCGAACAGCCCGGAGCAGCCCCCGTGAGTGGTTGCATGTCGTTGCCATGACGATGGTTGATAAGATTGACAATGGTTTGATCCGGTTGGGATGTTGTTGGCATTGTGGACGAGAAACGTTCTGCTGACCCGGGAACAGTCCCGGGAAAGGGCCGGTTCGTCGTTGGCCAGTGTGCCAGTAACTGGGACATGAGCGCAGAGTCACACAGTTGATATAGATTATGACGTAAGTAAACACTGTTGCGCCACAGTGGCGTCATGGTCGGTCTGTGGTGATTTCGATGGGTCTCAAGGATATGTAGTTACTCTTACAGTTGCGGCAGCACAACTCGGCATTCATTGTAATTTGTCAAATGTTATGGAATGAATGGTTTGGGCATTGCTTTCATCATAAAGCATTATTGCAATCTTCATAATATAAATATCGGCTGGCTGCGCTGCCTGTCATGAAGGTGGTGGTGCCGTCAAGGACCACACCTATCATTTCCACTTTATTTAAACGAGCGAACAACCCTTGGCGGGTTCAGTTCGGACAGCCTGAGCCGGAGATATACCCAAGCTGCTTGCAGAATCAAGCACTTGGAAGAGGATTAAGCTTATCCTTTAAAAAGCTATGAAGAGGATTAGGCTTATCCTTGAAAAAGCCATGAAGAGGATTATGCTTATCCTTGAAAAAGCACTGAAGAGGTTATTGCTTAGCCTATTTGAAAAGCATGTGTGGTCCTGTCGTGGGAATTTTTTTTCCCTATGTGATCCTCTTTTTGACTTTTTGGCTCTTCCTTTTTTCGAGCTAAAAAGTGGGGGGGAATATAGTGGATCACACACAAGAGTACTCTATTGCTATGGATGCACGCAAACGCGACAGCTGTCACGTCCGTGATCATTTACGTCCGTGCACTCAAGAAGTTACGCGGTTGCCGTAATCGGAATCGTTACCGACGTTTGGTTGGTTCCGATTCAGTAGGCCGCAGGCTTTGTTCCTTGGGCCGGTGTGGAGCGCCGCGCCGGAAAGGCCTGAATTTCTAGAGTGACAGTCTTAGGTGACCTGACTTAGGTTCAGGCGCAAGACTTTGGGGCGCAAAGCCTTGGTGGCTTGCGCAATATTCCGGTGCGTGACATTTGGCAGTTATGAATCTTTTGTATTGTCCAGACGGAATGATGTTCAGTCCATCTGACAAAGCTAGATACGCAGATCGTAGTGTGCGGTGTGCTGGCTCGCACGTGGTTGTCGAACAGACTTGCTCTGCATTTTGCTGGCAGTCTAACTGCACGTCAGGCGGCTTGCTGGCAAATGCGACAGCGCATGGATGCCGGGATTTTTGGAGGTATTTAGGAGCAGCGCAGCGGCCATGGTGGTCGTTGTTCGCTCGTTTCTCTCCCTCACAACTAGTTTGTTGTCTTCATGGGGTTAAACTTCTCGAACAGCCCGGAGCAGCCCCGTGAGTGGTTGCATGTCGTTGCCATGACGATGGTTGATAAGATTGACAATGGTTTGATCCGGTTGGGATGTTGTTGGCATTGTGGACGAGAAACGTTCTGCTGACCCGGGAACAGTCCCGGGAAAGGGCCGGTTCGTCGTTGGCCAGTGTGCCAGTAACTGGGACATGAGCGCAGAGTCACACAGTTGATATAGATTATGACGTAAGTAAACACTGTTGCGCCACAGTGGCGTCATGGTCGGTCTGTGGTGATTTCGATGGGTCTCAAGGATATGTAGTTACTCTTACAGTTGCGGCAGCACAACTCGGCATTCATTGTAATTAATTGTCAAATGTTATGGAATGAATGGTTTGGGCATTGCTTTCATCATAAAGCATTATTGCAATCTTCATAATATAAATATCGGCTGGCTGCGCTGCCTGTCATGAAGGTGGTGGTGCCGTCAAGGACCACACCTATCATTTCCACTTTATTTAAACGAGCGAACAACAAGTGATAGGCCAGGATATAATGGCACGCAAACGCGACAGCAGATGCCCAATGCGAAAACGAGGGGATCAGACCGAGAGCAGGCGTTCAGGCCGGGAGCAACTTTTTGCACCGAGTATCGCCGCCATTACCACCTGCACGATCAAAGTGCTACTCCACCAAGACCAAGAATTCTTTGCTGCTTCATCGAGCCAAGTTCGGCAATCCATCCAAGACGACATCTACTTTTATGCTGCGTTTTTTTTTTTTTTTTTTTTTTTTTTTCAGGAATGGTTTGGCCGTGGCCCTTGCCACGAGCAATGTGTTTTCTTCCCCGTGCTGATAGCAATGGTAGCACTGTTTTGACGGGCTAGCCATGTAAGGGGGGTGTCAGAGTATGTTTATACCTGGCTGCCCTACCTAGCTTTTAGGCCCTTGCCTGAATTGAGGGGGGAGAGACTGTTTGCCCTACCTGCGTAGTGTCTTCACTTTAGGCATTGTGCAAGGGGGGTGTCAGAGGTGAATTTCACCCTGTGTGCCCAACTGCCTGTTTACATTTGTAGTGTCTGGCCATCATGTTGTAAACGGAGGTATTAGGGTTGCGTCCCTAACAATCGCACCCGCCTGCCGTCTTTCTGGCCGATAATTAAATAGGCTTGGTAGGGCCCGCCGTGAGCTTTCCGGCACAACTTACAGCACTGAATATAGTGCAGTATAGCAAAAGTTATGCGGTGCCGAAGTTGTAATTCCGGCACAATACTTTGCGTACCTTAGGTGCCGATGGTACTATCCTCGGCCGAATATTCCGTGTTGGATATTTCGTATGACTGAATCCAGTTCTAGATGCATTGTATGCCGTGTTAGTTGCTTGACGTCTGGCGTTCTCCTAATCGTCAATTGTATAATCGACAGCTGGCAACTTGTGCAGAATATTCTAGAACGTGCACCGCTGCCCCAATGTGCCTTGATAAGGAAGTGACGCACCTACGTTGCACTTACCTTGCAGTCCGAGCCCAGTGTGGCTATGGATGCTATGGTCCCCACCCGGGAACCGCACCATGGCTTTGGCGGTGAAACGGTGGCAGTCCGTAACCTAAATATGCAATGAATAAACTGATTATCAACTGTCTCAATCAGTTTTGACGACCAAGGAATTATATGAAAATTTCTGACAATCAGGACCAGCTGCCTTGTAAGCTGGTAGTAGTCCCCAGGGAGAGTCATGGGCAGCAAGGGGCTGTAGAAAGATCCATACGTGAGGTGAAGACAGTGGTGCTAGCAGCAGAGTCAGTGCCACTTGTGGCATCTGCCTTAGAGAGGGCAGCCTGGTGTAAGGGGATAGAAGAGCAGCTGAACCACAGGGTTAATTATTACTTTGATGGTGTGGCTGTCTCTCCCCTGGCCCTGCAGTATAGCTTATTACCTGAAAACGTGGTGCAGGCCAGTCTTAGGAAGGCAGATAGGTTATTTGCCCAGCTGAGACGTAAGGACAAGAACTGGAATGTGCTGAGGCCTCAGGTGGGGCTGAAGGTCAGGATGTGGAAGGAACCATCTATTCCAGGCAAGCGGGGGAAGTGGCAGGATGGGGTTGTCACTCGTGTGGAAGAAGCTAACAGATCTTGCCTGGTGGCTTTGGAAAAGGATCCAAGGCACGTGTACAGGTTGTCCTGGGCTCATGTCAAGGAAAGAAGGCCACATGCAATCTGGCCTGCAGACGGGCCAGGCCCTCCCAGCTGGGTTGAGGAGCCAGGCCAGAGCCAGGCAGCAGCAGCTAACAATCCTCTGGTGGTGGATGATGGTCTGTCCCTGCTGGAAGATGACGAGCAGGAGGAGGCTGCTGAAGCAACTGTCACAAGGCCAGAGGGGACGGGGCAGCCACCTAAGGCCCGGGGGCCTCTCATGGCGGACGTCATCCGAGCACTCATGCGCAGCAAACATGATCCCAAGGTATCCAAGCTCACGGGGTGGGGGTCGTGCTGGGCAGCTACAATGGAGGTAGATACCAACTCACAGGTGTCTGTCATCAGGGAAGAGGATGCTGTAGGCTTACAGATGTCCCATCCCAGTTGCCTTGCTGTGTCTGATTTCTCAGGAAAGGTGTCCATGAAGATCCTTGGGGAAGTGAGTGTGCCTATCTTAGGGGTGCCCACCACGTTCTGTGTGGTAGAGGGCTATCAGGGGCCTGCCATTCTGGGACAGAACTTCTTGTGCATGCCAGGGGTTACTTTGACCTCTGATGAGTTGGCACTAGAAGGCAGGGGCAGCCTCCCCCTTGAAAGATATCACTATTCCCAGGGTCTTGCAGTGGCGGTGAAGGCTGTTAAGAGTCAGCCAGCTGAGGGTCCTCAAGGTCAGGAGCCCATAGCTGAGGACCTGTTGATCATCCCAACCACCTTTGATCCACGGCAGTTAGGGGTAAACAGGTACCAGATAGCTGCTCACAGTCCTATTCCCTGGCGCCAGCTAGTCGAGATGATGCAAAGCCCCAAGATGGCTAAGGCATGGACTCTTGGCTTTGTTGCTTCTGGGCATGAGTGGATAGTTTCCAACTGTGCAGAACCTGTGGATGAGCTGCCAGAAGTTCACCAGCTGCTCAGATTGATGTTTGTCCTCAAGCTCAAGGAGGTAGATGGTGTCCAGGTGCCACATGTCAGACCAGTTGTAACCGAGTATCATGGCACTGGCCAGTTGTTAGATGAGGAGCTCTATACTCCAGGGATGCTGCATGACACGTGGAGGATTCTGCTGTGTATATTTCTGTCTTTTCTGGTTAAGGGTGTGCCCTATAGCTCTGTGCTGATTGATTTCAAGAGGGCTTTTCTCAAGGGTGACCAAGATCAGGCTAGGCAGACTTGGAGAGATATCCCTCCTTTCTTTGTGACTGTACCTGCTGTATGGAGAGCAGAGATAAAGGCCAGGTACCTGAGAATTCTGAAAGGGTTGGAAGGTCTCAGGTCCAGTCCCATTATCTGGAGAAAGAGCCTAGAGAAATTCTTGAAGAATACTTGTGGGTTTTCTGTGTCTCCAGTGGATCCCTGTTTGTTCCAAGGGTCCCACAATGGCCTTCCTGTCTTTGCCTCACTGCATGGTGATGACCTGCATCTCATAGGTCCACCAGACTGGGTTGAGGCTGTTTGGCTAAGATCCAGAAGCGGTTTGAGCTGGGTAAGATACAGCACATGGTGGAGAATGAGCCTATGGTCTTCTGTGGCATGCAGGCTACGTTGTTCCAAGCCAAGGGCTCGTGGTTCATCAGGATGGAGGGTGGTAAGGACTACCCACAGCAGATTGTAGATGCATTGCAGGAGCCCATCACGCAGGCTAGGTGTGCTACCATCAGGGGCATGCTGGCATGGCTTGCAAGTATATGTGCCCCTGACTTGCTGGTTTGAGTCGACTTACTGATTCCCAGCTGGTTGAGGTGGGTGCTGAGAGTGTGGTGCAGGCTGTCATGATGTCTCCCCCTCTTATACTGGGTCCTGTGGATTTGTACAAGCCCCTTGACATGGTTCTCTATGTGGACAGTTCTATGGACAATAGGAAGGTCACAGAGGTCAGGGGCAGGGCAGCAGCATTAGTTACCCTGGAGCAAGATCACACCTCACTTGTTACCTGGTACAGTCGGTTGCAGAACAGGGTTACACCCAGCAGTGATATTGCTGAGTGCAGGGCAATCTGTGAAGGGCTGCATACTGCTCTTTACTTGAGGGAGCTCTTCTACCAGCTATGTCAAGTGGCTTCCTGTAGGTTGCAGCTGCACACACTGGTGAGGACTGATAGCATGGGCATGGTGCAATTTGTGCACAGGCAGCTGGCCAGGAGCAGGGACCTTGACTACTTGTTGCTCAAGGAGATGTCCTACCTAGCTCACATTGAACATGTGCCTGGTGTGGACAACCCTGCAGATGCCCTCACCAAGCTGGAGGAGAAGGCGGAGCGGCAGTACCCCCTGCTCCGTGGGCTCATGGACCCCTTACACGGGCGGCCATAGAGACCAGGCCTTGCTTCAGCTTGGGTGTCCCCAGTGGGCTGCTTGACCAAAGTACCAAGTGGTGACTGGTGCTTACTGGTTGACAGCCGGTCCTTCAGGGTTAGGTACACCCTCCTGGACAGGAGTTGGTCTGGAATGCACTCCTACCAGCTGAGAATCATGCCTGGCCCTCCCCATGGGGTTCAGAAGAGTCGCCAGGACTTAACCCATAGTCCGTAAACTACCCGACCTGTCGGGTAGTTTGACTAACGGTCGAATTTCGCGCCGCGCCGTGAGCGCCGCGCCACCTGTGACGGATGTCAGTGGTCCGGTGGGTCTGGGAACACTTAGGGACGAAGGTGATGCATAGGTTTGGGGGTAATATTCGCCATAGCCTGGTAATTACAACGTGCATTGAGAATGTATCACGTGACTTTGGCGGGAAAATTTCGCTCGCGCGCGCGTAATGAGATATGGCTGCCAACGTGCCGCCTTCACGAAATTTTTGCGTCTCACGGCTTGAAACGGTTCAGAATGTTGTTCAGAATGACGATGCATGATTTTCGTAGGTCAGGCACCGCCAGACTTATAGGGTTAGGAAAATACAGGTAGGAAAATATGACTTTCCTGGTCGTCAGTTCCAGATGAGTCATAGCTTATCATAGGTCGATTTTCTCCCTATGGCCGGGCAATCTGCGCCAGCCCGGGCATCCAGTTTGGGTAAGGGACGTCAGCTGCAGCGTTTGCTGAGAATGCGGACTAGTTTAGTGGCCATCTTTGCACGGAACATCGACCTGGTAGCCATGGCGGATCATGAAGTATGCGGCTATGGCGGCCTTTGCCTGTAGAGCATCAGTATGTGTGAGATATGAGGGTCCCGGCCAGCGGAATCCGGGTAGGGCATGAACGAGCCAGGTACGACAACGTATTTGCGTGTTGTTTGCAGCGGAATACGTATCCCATGCATTATGAATGACGATTTTATCCATGCATATTTCAGCAAGTTCCATGCCTGTTGTAAAGAGTGGTATTAGCCCTGAAAGTGCCCAGTTTTGGGCATTTCTTTGGAGTATACCACTCCGTCAGTGCAGGTAGGCAACGTGTTTGTATTCCAGCACTTTTGGCAGCCTTTGATAGCTTGTTATAATGCATTATTGTGCTGCATGTCATAGATAGCTGTTTTCGCGCGCGTAACCCACACACATGTATGAGCACGTTATATAGGGGTAATGGGTTATCCGGGTGGTCTGACCCAAGGAAACCCCCATTGGACTATCCAACTAAGTTGTCCAATGTTGGTATTGAGATTCCCTGCCCTCCCTGGGAAGTTAGGGGGGGGTAGACTTTTCCTTGGGGAAAAAAGATCGTCTTTTGGCCAGCTTTGACTGGAGCTATCATCCAAATGCTTTGAAAAAGCCAAGGTATTATTGCATATTCTGAAAGCCCTTGAAGTGTAGATACTCCTAGCATCTTGGTTGGGGGTATTTGGAGTTGTGGCCTGTGAGTTATGATTTTTTTTCATTTTCAGGGGTATAAAAGTGCCAAAAATGGGTCAGCGGACTATGGGTTAAGTCGACGCCTTTGGCCTCAAACAGTTAGGCCATGCAAGGGCAACCCGAATGCTGGTTCTTACAGGTTGCTGTACATATGTTTTCTAGTGCTTGTTTCCAACCTGTTGCTTATAAAGAACCTGGTTGTGTGACCATGTGGAACATGGTTGCCAGGGAGCCACATTCTGGGTTATATAATGCTTGAATAAAACATAATCATGTCATGTCATTCTCATGTTGTTCTCATGATTGTAATGTTTGTCTTGTGTAAAGTTCCAGGTCACCTATAAACCTGGAGATTGGGGTGGGGTTCAATTCCCCAGCAGAGCCACAGCCTGGCATGAGTGATTCCTGGGCTTAACACCCAGTGATGACATGGGCTCCCCAATAAGGCAGTATTTGCATGGGTGCTACCTGAGTCTCTTTGAGCATTAAAGGGAAAGGCTGGCCAAGGCGGGCGCCATAAGAACGGGCGCCTGTGATAACTGTGAAAGATCAGGAACTCACAATAATACGTTCTTGGCATCCTTTAATCCCAGCCATTGGACTAGGTAATGTGCCTTGACTTTAATCTAGCACCAAGTTCCCAAGGAAAGGTTGGGAGCTGACCAAGGGGTCAGGGGATAACCTGGGGTGACCTCTGATTCACTGGCCAGTACACCTAGCCTGGTCCAAGGGCATATATGTTGTTACCCAAAAGGAGGCAGGACCCTGGGCCCTATCAGGTCTGATCAACCCCAAGGGACCAAGTGGTCTGTGGCTGAGTGGGCACAAGCAAGGTTTAGGCTTGTTTCAAGCTGGTCCAGCTCCAAAAGAAGAAAGGGTTGGAGTTAGCATTTTGGGCAGCCAATATGCTAAGTGGATACAGTTTGGAAAGACCTTTCCAACGCCGTGCTGACCGCCTGAAACAGACAAGGGACAAGAAAGACATGAAGTCCCGAAGTCCTAGCCATCCGTGGCCGACTAGGGTGCAGTCCTCTGGTGTAGTGGACAGGACACGTGGCAGGACGTCCCTGCACAGGCTTAGCCTGTCTATCACTGTGGTCCACGTAGACCAGGAGGAGCAGCAGCCTGTGACTGGTGGGGTACTGGAACTGGCACAGGGCTGCAAGGATACTAGGCCTTGCAGGCCTGTGACAGGTCCTGTACTTCCTAGGTTGCAGAGTCTAGGCAAATCCAGTTCGTCCTGGCTCTGCACTGATGCCAGTGGACGTTGAGGATTTGCTTGCACGCCTGCACGTGCCTCGTCACGCCGATGGGAACGAGGAACAACACAAAGGATATAGCTTGGTCATGGGGGATGACCAGCTATCTCGGCAAGCACGAACCGTGGGTGCCACCTTGGTCGTGGAAGTGCCCATCGTGGTCGTGGCCTGGTGCATAGATTTAAGGTTGCTGCCTTGCAACATTGGCTAAGCCGTGCTGTGAAAGACCAAGAGCTCACACCCGCTGGGAGCTCTTTCTAACTTCGGATCTAGGTAGTAAGATAAGACCTCGTAATTTACGACTCGGATGCTTTTTACCACCCTCGGACGAAAAGTATAGTGTTCTAGACACCAGACGCTAAACTTAAGTCTGCCATGGTTATATCTTAACAACCCGTGGCAAGACTGCAACCATTGTGGCAACCCTTGTGCCCAGCGACATGAGTCGCACCGGATTCATTGTCCGCATCCAGGTAATCAACATCACGTGCTGCAAACAGATATATTGCATAACAGAAAACCGGGATTGAATAAATTACATACATTTATTTCAATGTGTCGTTCCGACAGTATTTTTCCGAGCCCTGCCCAGCATCATTTGTAATGCTTTACAACTAGCCCTATGCCTATCCACTATATAGTTCTTGCAGTCTACCCAGCTATAGAAAATACCTACTTTCCCTGTGCCTCCATCATGTGCCACAGCATAGTAAAGTTGCCTAGATACATCACTATCCCAACCCCCAAGTGCTTCATTATATCTAATATTATTTCTACTATTATTAGTATTAGCCATCACACACGTCGTCTATCGCCAGCAGACAGAGATAGAAAAAAGAAAGGAACCTTTTTACCTGTAGTGTGTGACCTGTCACAGGGGGGGGGATGCCAACTGGCTCTAATCTAATCACTATCACAGAAATCAGGAGCTTTGCGCTCCTAATTCCATACAAGAGGGTAGCCTCCGTGATAACTGCCCGCCTTTTCGCAAGGACGAAGCCACGGAAACCACCCTAACGACGTCCTCGGCTTTCGCAGCCAGGATGCTCACAACACGTCACAAGAACGACAATTCACAAACAAAACAACAAGGAAGGGCGCACATAACATCGCCTCCTACGCGTGCAGGCAAGAGGGACGGAGCAAGGCGGTTGGCTGCAAGCGATATATGGATACTGCATGACAAAACATACCTTGACGTTGCTCAGCCGACTTTCCTTGTTGGCTTGGCGCCGATTCCTAGTGTTGTTGTGCAGAGCCGAGCTCCCCGTCGGTGCCCAGTCGACAGGATGCCTCTAAGCCCTACACTATGACCGCCCTTTAAGCTAGACGATGCCGCCATTGACCACAGCCAGTTTCCCAGGCTGGCGGGTCCAACTCGGCTTTCTATCTCGCTAAATATTGGGCCGGACCTGCGCAGGCCCTGCGCTATTAAGAATGCACCTTGCGGCTTAAACACAAGGGCTCTTCGCGAGCACCTGTGGAAAACCTCTAGAACTACCTCCGATCCAGTGTTACATCCCGAGCCGGACAGAGCGAAAGATCTATCCTAGTATAAGGTGCAGTTTAATAAGACAGCATAGCCGCGTATCCGCATACCGCGATAGCAAGCAAAGATCGCAGTAAATTGACTAATTGAGCCGCGGTTTATTATCCTCAGCTAGGCCTTATAGCATGATTAATTAATCTAGCTATATAACACGGCATGTCATGAGGCAAATGACATCCGCATCAGTGCCCCTTGGTCTGAGAGAGTCGTAAACACTCGTTTCATTAATCATCAAACCAAAGAGAGTGAGTCCATCGTCCTCAGACCAATTTCACCTAGCTGCGCTACCAAGCTGGCAAGTTGGTGTGCAGGCGCGCCGACATGCGCGCCGATCTTCCAGAGGCTTCAGACTGCCCTCGGGCCCCAACAGGTTCTGTCTGACGTCTAGGGCCGGCCCGGCCCCTAGAAGATCTCGTACTTCTGGCTAGGCCCTGGCCAAGGCGTTAACTGCACTCAACAGGGAGGAGGGAGAGATAGGCCCGGATGGATTTGTGGAAGATGTCCTCTCCGAGTTGCACCCCAGCCTGTTGGAGATTGGCTCTCCTTTTGTGGCTCACCTGCTTCACAGGATGTTTGCACAGTCACCAGGACCTGAGCTAGATATGAGGCCTGCTGAGGGGCAGGACATGATGACTGCATTACCTGAGGCCTTGAAGGAGGCCTTCAGCCAGTTCCAGCCAGCAGGTACGTGTGGGGAAGGCTTCTTACCTGGAGTAATGTTGGAGCTGTCAGTTCAGCAGGGTGACTTTGACTTGGCTCCTTCTCATTCAAGCTCTGTCAGAGGGTGTTTCCCCTTGGAGACCTCTAACCTGTTCTGCAGCCTGGGGTTGCCCAAGTACACAGTGGAACTCAAGGTCCGTCTGACGCCCCTGAGGGTGCTAGTACCTTTGCTAGGTGCTAAGTGGTCTGTTGTCAAGGCCTTGCTGCAGTTCAGTGTGGCCCGAATACCTCCGCCACAAGCAGGACCCCCAGAAGCCCAAGGTGTACTCGGTTCTGGTGGGCGTACAGATCGTGAGTGTGCAGACACAAGACGCCCTCAAGGTGGGTGCTGGGCTCAGAGAGTCAGTTTGTGGTGATCCTCTCTTATCCAGGCCGGGTCTTGCAGTCGCTTTGCTGCCCAGGACCGGTTGTGAAGGACCGGGCTGAGGAGGAGGAAGGAGAAAATGTTGGAGCAAGGAGGGGTTTTTGGACTGTGGTGTGAGGGGGGGATTCCCGGATGGATGATGGGGGGGGGGGGGCTCCAGTCCAGTTCTGATGTTCCAGTCCAGAGCTCCAGAATTCCAGAATGCTGATGAGATGACTTCCACTATTGCTGTGTTTATCTGGTTCTAGAGCAGTCTGATTAGGAAGTGACTGTTCTTCTCTCTAAGTACCTGTGACTAGATGTTTATGAGATAGGAGGCCCTGCTTCAGGGATGTAAAAACCCATCTGCTTTCCCCAAGAGTTGGTGGATTTCTGTTAAGTGTTACTTCTCTTCAAGGAGCTAGTAGTTGATCTTTGGAACTGGTGGTTCCAATCTTGAGGGGGAGATATGTAACAAGCAAAAATGATTTGTTGTTACATCCTTTGTTTTGTGAACGTTTGGCTTTTATTCGAGGACTTTTGGATCAGTATTGCGAAAATCATAAGGTTTCCAAAAGGCGGTACTTGAAACTTGTACTTTGTCAACCGACTGTTAGAAGCCCTTATTGGTCGTGGCCTGATCCACGTGGGGTTAGTTTGTTGGTCGGCACTACTAAGTCTTAAATGCTCCTTTGGGACTTTAGTGCTAACTACAGACTCAGGATCTCATCATGTCTGGATTCTGCCAGGCTGTGTGTGGTGATGTTCTGTTTCGTGTGACTAGGATGGATAATGAAGATCTCGTTTGGAATTCCATGATTTTGATTGGTTCTCTTCAGGCTAAGGTTGAGGCAAGCTCGACAAGCACGTCGATATTAAGGACATGGGGTCGCCATTGTTGGCACGTTGGTTTTGATCCATCATCATGGTATAATAAAGCTTGTCTTTGTTGCATGTCCATTCATAAGAGCCCCTTTGATACTAGACTGCTTTCAGTTCCACAGAAGACGTCTAGGGCACAACTTGTCTTTGTGTCTACAAGGGGTGTGGTTCCCTAAATCACGTGCTGTGGAATCTCCATATCAACGTTGCCCGGATATACTTGAAGATCTGTGACTCAGGAAGGCAACCCAGGTAAAGATCTTTCATATTTGGACTGATGTTGATGATCAATTTTAGTCGTTATTACCATAGATAGGTCAATTTTTAAGGGTTTTGGGGTGCCACCAAGTATGGCATTCACAGTGATTCGGGCCGTGGTGCCCACAACCCCGTAACTAGGTCTTCATCCCCAACGGGAGCACGAGTTTAATCAATTATTTAAATAAGGTCTTAGATAGCTAGAGCTCCCTCCATCCCATCTCATCCCACTCTCAACTGTACTGAGGACTAGTGCTCACGTAACGCTGACGTGTTAATTAATGATCTCCCAGCGTAGTCATGTTATATCAAGGAGACAACCCTCCTAAAAGGATGTTATATCAATGAGACAACCAGCGCAGGCCAGAAATCGGGAGAATCCGGACCATGGTAGCTCGAGCCTGCCGTTATCTTGTCCGCGTTTTCGAGACGTTCAGGATGATGAATATGAATGGAGATGGAAATGTGTAGCCTTGTGCATTGAAATTATGGCTGGCTTACGTGTAGAGCGACTAGATGACCTAGACGGTGGGGCCGGAAACAGCTTGCTTGATCAGGGCGTGTGTTTCGAGCCTGACTGGCCGGGAGTGTCTAGTGGTGAGCACCATTGCTGCGATCGCTCTCCCACCATTTACGAGGAAATAACCGCAAATGGAATACCACTGAAAAGGTCTAGCTAGTCAGTCATTACGTTAGCCATGCCATGATTCCAAAGGTCCAAGAACTGCACACGGTGCAAAGGCAAAAATCCGGAGGACGGCACTTTCAAATGTGCGGCGGGAACCAAAAGCCCGCGTATGCCAGAAAACATCGTGTTGCTGCAGCGACGCGACGATGTGGACAACGAATCCAGTGCCAAGCTTGGAACGTCCGCAAAGGAGATCTGGCATCACAGGGTTCAGATGTGCGCAGATACTACGCGATCCATGCAGCCGGTCCACGACCTGTTTGTAGAGCTTGTGCCAAGGGGCAGCACCGAACAGATGTGGGTGACGTTGCAAAAAACACCGGACTTGACGGAGCATAATGTCTCGGCCATAGACTATAGTCTTTGACCAACAAACGGTGCAAGAGTTCAACAAGAGTCGTGACGAAACCGACACGATAAGAACAAAGACGGGAAAAACGATGCAATTGACTAAGATCAACACCATACTTTGCTGTGTGGGAAAGGAGACTGTGAATATCGGGGTAGCGAATAAAAGGAATTTGCTGATGTTTAGGATCCTTGCGCTTATCATAGACAGCCGTACGCCGGCCCTTCTTGTTATGGGTAATGTTAAGATCGAGGTAATTGCAACTAGTATCCTCCGACGTGAGCTTTAACGTTAGGGACGCTTGCGGGTAGATGCCAGGCAGACCAGCTGTGATGTACAAATGCCAAATGGGTTGCGAAATCAGGGTTGTCGAAAGCAATGACATCATCAATGTATGGACATGTGTGGATAAAACGCCTGATGAGAACATCATCATTTGAGGCAATGAGATTCTCCATGAATGCAAGCTCATAAGTGTATAGATAGAGGTTTGCAAGGAGCCCGGCACAGTTAGTGCCCATGGGGATGCCGATAGCTTGTTGGTATATATTGCCCGCAAAACAAATGAAGGTGTTATCAACATGAACATAGGAGATCCAATGAACAAGGTCAGCCTTCGTGATAGTATAATTAAAAGCATCCCGCACCGCAATCCCTGAGAGCCACGTTGCCGTGGGCTTGGTCTGAGAAACACGCACGTGCAGGTGGTTGCGCCCGTGAGGCCTACGTGCATACAGACGAGTAAGGAGGCTATCTCGACGAGCTTTCAAATCGTGCAGATCTAGTGTGGTATATAGAGTGGCTATGATTTCACGTGACTCCCCAACGGGAGCACGAGTCTAGTTAATTAATTAATTAATTAATGGGTGGCTATGGGCATAGGTATACGGTTGTCTCCTTGACAGGTATACGCTTCTCTGCTGCTGTCTTAGAACGGCTAGTTCTCACGAGCCACGAGCCACGAGGTAGCCATGGCTGTCGGAGCTCATAACTTTCACGTTTGAGCCCCGAATTCAGCTGTGAATATCACAATCGCTTCGTCTTTCTTCGACGCACATGCTGATATAATTTTCTATCTATACTATATGACGAGCAAACGCCCTTTGCCACCACGCAGCCTGGCGGCTGCGCTCGGCAATGAATGTCCGTCTGCAGCTTCGGCAGCAGATTCGCCCTCAAGCCCGGAAGGCAGCGGTGACACTAGTCGTGCACTGGTGGTTGCCCAGCCCCCTCACGGGCTTGCCTCGCCCTCTGCATCGCCTGAGCCTAAACGCAGCCGCCCTGAGGATCCGGCGCCCCCTGCCGAGCCGGGCTGGAAAGAAATCGACTTTGACGCCAAATCAGCCGCATGGTGGACACACTGCAACGCAAAGCCCATCCATTTTATGAGCGCCGTGTTCTACGGGTCGCGCACCTCGCTTCTTGCCCTGTGCCGGCACCTTGACGACCTTGGTCGCCTCACTCCGCCTGGCAGCGTGGTCGGTACTTACATGCCGGATCTGCCCAGCCTCCCCCGCCCCCGCCTTCAGCTCATCGCCCTCTGCTCCCTCCTCGGGCGCTCTGTCGCCGAGATCTGGGCCCCCACCTCCATGAATTCCACCTCCGAAATCCGCTCCATCATCAACCAGGCCCTCGTGCAGCACGTGACCCCCCCCGCCGCAGATGTGGCGGCCATGGGGGGCACGCTGGCTGCCGAGCTTCCCCTCCTCTCCTCCACCACCACCGCCACTTCCAAGCTCCTCTCCTCCACCTCCACCACAACCGACGCCCTCACCGCCCAGCTCCTCGCCATCGACAAGCGCCTGCAGGACAATGCCATAGCCATCGAATGCTTGCAGAACACCGCCGGCATCACCGCCCAGGCGGTGAAGGACATCGCCGCTCGGCCAGCCCCTGCTGGCCATGCCGGCGATGCTCCTCCCATCCCGACCTGGGCGGACATGCTTAAGCAGCACGCCACCTCCACCACCTCCGCCGTCGCCGCCCAGCTTAAGCAGCAGACGCTGGACATCCGCGAGGAGGCCGAGCTCGCCAAGCGCAGCCTTAACGTCATAGTCAAGCACTTCGACCCGCTGCAGGACGAGACCTCCGAGACCCTTGCCCGGGTGTTTGAGAACAAAATCCTTGTCCCCATGGCTATCACTGGTAAGGGCAAGCCGCGGGGGGTGACCCGCCTTCCCCGCTCGCGGGGTAAGGCCGGCCCCTCCCCCTTGCTCCTCACCTTTGACACCATGGCGGATAAGATGGAGTTCCTCAAGTGCCGCAAGCGGCTTGGGGGGACCGCCTACACGCTGGACGACGACTTGACCTTGACGCAGCAACAACGGCGACGGGAGCTATGGCCGACCTACCTCCAGCTTCGGCAGACGGCGGGGCAGAAGCCGGTCTACTGGAAGGGGGCGGACATCTACGTCGCCCACAAGCCCTGGCAGGCGACCCCTGCCGCCCCAGCCACCCCAGCCACCCCAGCCTAGGGACTATATAGCAGTAGTGTAGACTAGAAAGCTTAGTGACGTGGCCATGTATGCCTACGTGATGGGCCCACACCCGCCCTTGCAATAGCCGTAGCAATTTCGAGTCATGCTTTGCCCATGAAGGGAGTTACTCTCTGCTGAGAGGCCATGTGTACCCCAGCTATAGCCTAGCCACATACCTTCCACCCCATATGTCATGCAGGCCTTCTAGGCCCTCTCCTCAAGCCGCCTTGTGTGCCTGTGCTTGTTTAGGAGGCATGAACCATCATGGAGGTGCAGGTGTGCACCTAGTGCACCCAGAGCAGGTGATAGTTGTACATCCTACACCTGCAGGTTGTCGCCCTGATTGTATTACAAACCCACAGATGCCCCTTTCTCAGGGCTATGTGTTACATATGCTCCCCACGGAGCTATGATTTTAATTAATTAATTAGAATGGCTAAGGGCGGCAAGGCCTAGGTGCACTTGGGCTGAGTCTATGACGATCCAACTACCAGCCCATTCAGACCCGGCATTCGACAGCATCTCCACCCATAATGCATTGGCTTCGGGGAGAAGAGCATTCAAAGCATGGCAGATAAGTTTCGATAGAGGCATCAGTGGGGCGGAATGCGACGCAGCAAAGGTGCGCAAAGCAACAGGAGTTTTGTGCACCTTAAGAGTGAGATACAGATATGGGACCGTAGTGGCGGCGGCGCGTCGCTGCCGCTTAAGGAATGCCCGAGCACCAATGTTTTGGCTGTGCAGAAAAGCCCGATGAGCAGCAGTGATACTGGCTGTGGACTGTGCACGCTGAACATAGGTAGGGCTGGACGCCAACTCGTGTTGCAAAGTAGCAAGGTAGTGCTTCTTGCAGATAAAAGCAAAGTTGTTGGCACTCTTGTCAACACACGTGATGATAAAGTCCTGCTTGAAGTGGTCAAGAAGTGCTTTATCTGTGGTGTTGAGCCAGGTGGTGCGGTGGACCAGCCGGAGACGGTGTTATATGTTTAATTTTATTTGGCATAGTACTCCGTGGCATGCCCATGCGCAAGACACGCAGGTACTTACTTACACTTTGAGGGACAGGAAAATTGTCATTTATTCAATTCAAGTGGATGGAGTTTAGACAGCTGGTACAGTGCAAGCCCCCTCTCCTGCTTTGCCTTCCGTTTGTGGGGACAAATACATTCTGCCTGTCAAAGGCATAGACAACTTATCTACGTTTGGCTTTCAATATGTGCGTAGCGTGTACGGTTTTGTGCCGTACTGAGCCTTGCCCGGTGAGGATGCTGGAAGTTTGATGATTTCTACTGTTGGCTCGAGGCGTATTTTTCTCGTTTCTCGTTTTTAGGATTAAATCAAAAAAGTGTTTTTTCATTAAAAAATAAGTTACACAGCCGTTTTAAGTCACCCAGGTAAAGCTTTCATGCTGAAGCCGTATGTCTCATCAAAACACACCGTATCTAGACATGCATATCTGTTTTCACATAGACCTCATGAAATCACATAATCCCATGGCACACATTTCTGCATTCACATGTGCTGGGTTTTCTGCTCCAGTTCAGACTCATGCGACTCGCTATCGCTGTCCACCCGAATAGGGCATTGCTGCTGCTCATTGTTATTGCGGTCCTGTACCACTTTCTCAATGAGGGAGTCATCATCCAAGTATTTGTTGCGAGGCCGACGCACCTCATCGAGGATGGCGTCCATGACTATAACAGCGCTCGCTCTATGGCACGTGCAATCACATGCAGTGAGTGGTCACCCAACTTTGGCGCTACCATGATCTCAAAAAGATTGCGCACGGGGATAGTCCAGACCCCTTCCATAGTACACTCTCCTGCCAACCATGCAGGAATTTGGTTTGCCAACCATGCAGACAAGTGGCCAGTCTTCATCATATGTGATAGCGTCTTAATAAGGTTTGGCTCGCGACTCATCCTTGCATGATGGTCGAACCAGCATACGTAAGTTGTACGCATTGAGACACAATGTGTCAGATTCATGCAACATACTCGATGTATCTCCTACTTTTTCCTTTATCTTCTTCGTCAATACAATGTTCATACAAAATGTCGAACCCATCTTAATTTTCCGATTTCAGGGTACCCAAACATGCCAGAAAACTTCATCTTGTGGCGCTTTGTACCCTCCCTAGTTTAAACGCTCGGTATCTTGCAAAATGCCGACTAGAATGGAACAAAGTCCCCCCTAGGTCATCGACCGCGTCATCTTCATCTTGTATGAGCCTCGTCCACGCCCACCTCGCCTTGCATGGCCTTCTGCCTGCACACAAGATGCATAGGCAACAATGAAACAAAGAAATCAAGACCATAGAAGATCAAACTTCTAATTAGACGGTACGTCGGCTGAAAAAGATTTCTGGATGAAAATGACGGACGGTAAAACCGTGGCAGATTCCTATAACATGGCAGATTATAAACAAATGTCGCGTTTGAGATTATAAACCAATGTCGTGACCACCGTTGGCGTTCCTTGCATGGTCTTCCCTGCATAGTCCACCACTATCCTTATGAGTTTAACGGTTGACACTGTCCTCAGCTTTCTTTCATTTCATCGCGCTCTTCTTCATCACGTCGGACAGATTCACCCGCTAGACAGACTTTGTGCTTATATATTCAACCAGGACTGTGGGAAACTTTGAGAACTGAAGACGTGTTAGAATCCCTGAATGCCTCTGTGGCCCTGTCGCCATCGCCCCGCACTCCCGCACCTGCCAGCCACCGCCGGTGGCTTTCCTTGTGGTGGCTGTGCTCTCGCGCCGTCTTGCCTTCGTCCATCATCCAGCTGTTATGAAAGACGCGACGCGCATTCGGCCATTCGCTGTCGCCTTTGGATCGACCAAAGGACACGCACTTAGAACTAACTCTAGTAGACTTACGAAGTATAGTTGAAATAGTTGCTCGTACAGCAAAACGTCCTAGGACCGTAACTCGAGCTACGACGCCAAATTTTCAACGACTTCAGTACTTTCCGTCGCCCCTGACACTTTGTCGTACAATACTACACATTTACGCCAATAGAAACTCACCTCCAATAATATATCTTGATGGAGGCATGCGGCTTATTTAATTTCAAGGTACCTCTTGATTAATCTCAGCCCCCGTCGCTGAGAAAACGTGAAATTCTAAAAAAATAGCAAATTGTCAACGACTTCCACGCAACTACACCATACTCTCCAAGCAGTAAATACAAAAACACTACTCATAAATGCAGGATATATAAGTTAGTCGGGTTGACACACTGCCATCCAGCTGTTGGCATGTAGCCACTACCGAAATTTGCACATCAGATACCGCTGGCTGAATGCCCCACGGTCACCCTATCTGCATGCTGCAGCCTAGCTAGTAACATGCAAGTTGAGCCCGTTACGCGGCGGCCTTGGCGCGCAGCGCATACTCGGGCTTTTCGTGCAGCCGCAGGCCGGTCTCCGGCCGCTCGCCCGCGGCAATGCTGGCAATCTGCTCCGCGCACTGCTTGCCGCTCAGCAGGGCCCCCTCCATGGACGCCAAGTACCTGCGGCCAGAAACACAGGTATGAATAGGGCGCAATGCAGCCTGCGCATGAGAAACTTGCTGCCGTCCCAAACGAGAAGGTGCAATGTCATCCAGCAACAGTTGTGAATGCCAAGGTTCAAGGACATGGGAGTATTTGCTGTTCAACTACGACACATTATGGCGCTGAGTGGTTGCCAACACAAAACCAGCCAAGCCACATGGGCTACCCCACTTGCGTACATCAGAGCCCAGATATGCTCGCAACGACCTATGGTCTTCAACTCCCTTGTAAGTATGGTTGAATCCTGACAGTGTAGCGCCAGCCCACTCCACCACCGCACAATATATTCCCTATGCCACTCACCACTGAATGCTAGGTTCCCTACCCCACGCACCGCTGCACTACATAATCCTTCCTACTCACTGCTGCATGGTGCAATCTTTGGTCCACAGCACTGACTGCTGCATGTAATTGCCACTGACTGCTGCATGGTACGTGCCCCCCCCCCCCCCCCTCACCGCTGCATGGTGTAGTCGCCCGCGAGGAAAAAGTTCTTGACGGGTGTTGTCTGCCCCGGCCGGAATGCCTGGCGGCCCGCGGTCGAGCGGTAAACCGAGAGCGGCGTTTTGACCACAATGTACTTGATCAGCTTGGCCATGCTGTTGTCCGCGCGGATCTCGGTGGGGAAGAGGCGCTCCAGCTCCTTCATCGTCGCCGCCACAATCTCCTCATCGGGGCGACCGATCCATTCATCCGCCGGCGCAAACACGAGCTCAAGCATGGACTTGTCCGGGTCAGCGTACCCCTTGCAGGTGACCGACATGTCCGCATACACGCTCAGCAGCGGCGAGCGCGAGAAGAGCAGATGGTCCACCGTGCTCAGCTTGCGGTCAAACCAGAGGTGGATGTTGATCACGGGCACGCCCTCCAGCCCGTTGAGCAGCTGGAAGAAACCATTGCTGCGCCAAGCCTCCGGCATGAGCAGCTTCATGGGGTCGACTGGCATGGCCGACACGTACAGGTCGGCCGTGAACAGCTCCGGCTGGCCGGTCAGCTTGAAACCGGCCACTGTACCGTCCTCATTGACCACAATCTGCTGGCAGCGCTTGTTCAGGTGCACCTCGCCGCCGCGCGCGGTGATGTAGTCGACCATCGGCTGGCACAGGCGGGTCGGGGGCGGGCCGTCGAGGAAGGCCATCTTGGAACCGTCCTTTTCCTGCAGGAAGCGGTTGAGCGCGGTGAGGATGACGGTTGAGGACAGCTCGTCGGGGCCAATGAAGTTGAGAGCCTTGGCCATGGCAATGAAGACCTCATCGTTCACGCGGTCAGGGATGCCCTGCTTCTTGAGCCACTCCGTCCAGGACAGGCTGTCCTGGTCCTCCACGTACTTCTGGCCCTGCACGATGGCGGGCAGCAGGCCAATGCCGAACTTGATTTTCTCCTCCCACGTCAGCATGTCGTTGTTGGCCAGGATGGCGAAAATGCCGTTGATCGGCGCGGGGAGAGCCTCCGGGAACTCGAACCGCGAGAATTCACCTGGAAGATTGGGCATGGCGAAAATCATGGAATGCGACTTCCATTGCAGCCTATCCTCAATATCCAGCTCTTTAAACATCTGCATCATGTTGGGGTAGGCGCCGAAGAAGATGTGCAAGCCGGTCTCATACCAGTCCCCATCCTTATCTTGCCAAGCGGCTACTTTCCCGCCAAGCACATCCCTGGCTTCGAGGACGATCGGCTTGTGACCGGCATCCACCAGGTATTTAGCGCAAGCCAGGCCCGCGAGGCCGGCGCCGAGAATAGCAATTGTCTTCGGCTCCTTGGGCCGAGGGAGAGACTTGAAGCGTGCGGAGAGGGCGGATGCCTCCCGTTGAGGCTCCGAGTCGAATTCAGGCTTGGGATAATCCCTGCATTCCGTCACTGGCGGGCGAGCAGACGCCGACAGACGCGACGTGCTGACCCCAACCGGCAACGACAGCCGAGCCTCACTTCCGGAGAAAATCCCGGCACGGGAGGAAGCGGGAGGCGCAGCGACAGCTCTCGCGGGCGCGCTTGCAACACGTGAACACGCTACCGGCGCGCAAACAGCGGAGGAAACCGCAACTGACTGCATTTTGGCTAGGTCGCGATTGCCTCACGCGGCCATAGACAGCTTTGGGCCTCCGTGGCAACAGCAGGTGCACCCGAAGGCGAGGCCACCGGATAAACGTAAAAAGCGGTCCGGATAAAAAGCAGCACCATCAAGCGGCAGGAAAGTACCCCCGAAAAGTGCCTGCGGAGCAAGATACTGCCGGCTGCCACGCTGAGCGATTGCCACGCAGCGGGAATTCGGACGGTCAGCTCGTGCACGTACGATGTCCGTTCGAGGCGCTAGCGTGAGCCACGAATCGCAAGGCAATCGGACCCTTCTCCGTACTGCCGTTTTCACGGCAATCTTCGCTGGGATATGCACCAAGGTGCCCCAAGTGCCACCTGGAAGGCGGCCTGCGAATTTGCGCTGACGCTCTCGCAGCTTTCTTGTACAGTAGCCTACTGTACTGTAGCGTTCAAACTACATACTGTAGCTGCTGTCAGCATTTCTATGAAGTGCGAAGCCGGGAAGGAGATCATTCTGCCTAGTCGTCCCAAAACCATTTTATCCTTGCTGTAGATCTCCTCGTTACTGCGGATATAGAAATGAAGTGTACTCGCGGTTTTTGGGGTCCTCTTTTGTCGAAATAACAGGAATGATTTCTCCTGTGGACATCATTGTCCGGCTATGCCCATCAACTCGAGCCGACGTGACAGCCGTGACTTGAATCGGCGTTGCCAACTGCACCAATAATGTGTCTCAGCAGTAATAAGTCTTCTTGTTACCTCTTGAATGCCAAGACCAATCCATTTTTGGTAAGATTTAATGCTGAATTGCTGATGACGAATGTAACGCGAAATGAGGCAAAATGCGCCTGACTGCTAGCTAATATTTGGTGGATTGGATTATCTGTCGGCCGGCATTACATCTCACCATTACATCTAAGCAGTGATTCTCTTAATCAACCCAGCATAGTCGAGACTTGGCGGTATGTCGCAATGCCATTATCCCCGTGCAATACGAGCTCGTTGTCAGCCATGATTGCCCACTGTATGCCACGATTGAAGGTCCTCAGGGTTCAACTTTTTCCCTGTAATGCCGAGCGATGTCTACAACAAGAATCGCATGGGAAGTGGCCACGTTCAGATTCTATGAAAGCCGCTGCACTCGGCACTGCTCGCATTATGCTACTCTGCATACCCTGCCTGGGCCACCGCCTGGGCCACCACTTGCATGTGTCCATGAGCTCCCTGTTTGCGCCCTTCCTGACTTGTCCTGATCCGACGAACAGACAGCCCGGTGAAGCCGTGACCAACACGTGGCTTGCCCCCACGTCGCTTACGAAGCTCTAAACCAGTCACTCTCCTTAAGCTCGGCCGTGTACAGCCATGCAACCCGAGCATCCCCGTATGGAACCAATCCATCCCCATAATGAAGCTTAACCTAGTGGCTCATCAAGAAGCAACCACACACCGATGGGAAGCAAAAGCATGCAAAGCCGGATAGACATGAGCAGCCGACGAGGTGAATGGGTGAGCCAGTGCGCCCTGCCCTGCTGTCCAGTCTAAATAAAGCACATGGGCAGCAAGCGGGGCCCATGGCGCTCCAGCCCCCTGCGGGATGCGGTCCCCATCGTGGTCGGCGTGCTGCGGCGGTGGGTGCCAGCATTCCTCGCCGCGTCCGCCGCCCTCATGTTCCTGTCCGGTGGGTGCCCTCCCCGTCACGTATATGATGCTGCCTGCCTGTCAAGTTTTGATGTGACCCCCCTGGCATAACTTTAATACCATCCCCCTGTCAGTTGTCCCCGCCTGCCCCCTGCACATGCTCGCGTGCATGCCTGCTCTCGTGTCAGCTCAGGGCGTGGCCTGTTGCATGCGCTGCCAACGCACGCTAGATTGTGTCCGTTTGTTGAACAGATTTTTGCGGGTAGACCTGTTGCTGTGTATGCGCTAGTCTCACATTGTACTGCTGTACCTAAACTGGTGACGCTCCACTGCTCTCAGTGATGAAACCGTGCACTTTGTTTGCAACCGCAACTCTGTGGTCACGGCCAAATGACACCCCAACCAGGCTCTCATTTTTGCTGACAGTTTAGTTCCTAACTTTCTGGCAGGCTATCCACAAATAACGATGGCATTCCACCTGGCGATGGCCCAAGTCTGACTGGGTCACTGGCGTGTCATGCCCCCATTCCCCATCCCCATCCCCATCCCCATCCCCATCCCCATCCCCATCCCCATCCCCATCCCCATCCCCATCCCCATCCCCATCCCCATCCCCATCCCCATCCCCATCCCCATCCCCATCCCCATCCCCATCCCCATCCCCATCCCCATCCCCATCCCCATCCCCATCCCCATCCCCATCCCCATCCCCATCCCCATCCCCATCCCCATCCCCAAACACCCTCATGCATCCACCAGTGCGCCTTATAAGCAACACGGACAGGGTGGGCGATGAGTCGGCCCCTGCGCTGGCGTACGGCTCTGACGGGGAGGGGAGGAGGCTGCCGCACCACCTGGCAGCTCCCTGGGCGCATGGTGGGAGTAGGCCGGCAGGGGCGCATGACCCCATGGTAAGCTTGCCATTTGAGCTTTGCCATTTGAAGTTTGCCATTCGAGCCCTGCCATTCGCTCTTTGCCATTCGCTCTTTGCCATTGCTTCGCCATTCGCGCTTTGCCATCCGACCTTTGCCATTCAACCGTTGCCATTCGAGCTTGCCATTCGCGCTTTGCCATTCGAGCTTTGCCATTCGAGCTTTGCCATTCGCGCTTTGCCATTCGACCTTTGCCATTCAAGCGTTGCCATTCAAGCTTTGCCATTCAAGCTTTGCCATTCGAGCTCTGCCATTCAAGCGTTGCCATTCAAGCTTTGCCATTCAAGCTTTGCCATTCGAGCTCTGCCATTCAAGCTTTGCCATTCGAGCGTTGCCATGACAGGTATAGCGGAGCTGCCATCGCATGCCTTTGCCCAGGGTATGCACAGGAAACAGCAGCACGGTTTGCGCCGGGGAAATGGGACATGGGACACTATGCTGTGCTGTGCTGTGCTGTACGCGCCTGTGCGGTGCTGGGTGGGAGGATGGGGTTCGGGTGCCTGCCCTGTGGCATGTCACGGGAGCTGGAGCTCGACTCTTGCAAGGCAACCGCTGTGTCCCGGGTGGACAGATCTCAAAGTTGATGGCACGTTATGGCATCATTCCGCCGCTGCACTTGCTGCCTACCAATGGTACACCGCACGTACTTCGCGGCACGTGCGTTTGATGAGAGCACAGCCTTACACGCCAGGGACTCGACCGCCTCCTGTGTGTGTGTGTGTGTGGGGGGGGGGACTTCCATTTGGGTCCGCATCCTGTGGCACAGCACAGCGGCGCAGCACCTGTCTTGGCAATCCGCCGCGCTTGGTTCTGGCGCCACGGTTCCCCCGTCCAGTCTGTCGTTGAATTGATTCCCCCATCCCATCGTTCATGGACGTTCCACTACTCCAGCCATGCGTGGGCCTTGGGACCGCAAGTTGCTGTCGGAACATCCGACCGATCAGGAGACCTTCAAGTGGCTGTGGTTATAGTGTTGTTATAGTGAATGAGCAGGCAGTCTGGAGCAGCAGGCAAAGTGGTTTCTGCTGACAGACGGGGCTTCCCTACCTGACTAGACGTGAACGTCAATCAATCACCAACCAGACGTGAATGCCACCCAATCATCAGACCCTCTCAATAGCCTTGACGTTCTTTGGGCACTCGAGACTGCCCCCCTGCCCTGATCAAGGTCCGTAGGGGGGCTGCATCGCGGTCCCTGGGACAACCGCCTTTCTGTTGTGCTTCCACGTCACAGTTGTTTGCTCTCCTTCTCGAGAGCCTTGGGATGATGTCCCGCACAAACGTGCTCTCACGTGCCGCCATGTGACTCAAGGCTCACCTCTGCTCCCTGGCACTGGTGCCTGACAGGGGGCTGGCGAGGATGTACCCCGGGGTGGAGGCAGCGACCAGGACGAGGGCGAGGGGGACAAGGATGGGGAAGGGGACGATGCGGACGACGAAGAGGAGATGCCCGGGGAGGATGGTGAGCGCGCGAGTGGTTGCATCAACGAACACCACGCCACTGTCCAGCTCTACGCTGTAGTCCCCTTGTTAGGGTAGTATATACGCTTGCTAGGGTTCTTCCTATTTCGGCTTTACTCGTGTCTCCGAGTGTATCGATAATGTCTACACAATAACGGCATAATGGTGATACCTCTAGTGGCATATCGCTCCACTTTGGTCTGCTGCTATATATTTTACTGGGTACTATATCGGTGTCTGATTAGGGTCTCCCCTGCTCCCATCTGTCCTTGGATCCTGTCTGATGGGAATTCGCTGTCTCCCAACCCCCCTGCCTGCCACCTGGCGCACCCGCAGAGCCTGACCTGCCGCACGCCTCGCAGCGCCCGCTTCGGCTCCGCCGCGCCCCCGGCCACAAGGAGGCCATTGCCCGCGACGAGCTATATTTGTCCCAAGCGGGTAAGCTGTATTTGTCATAAGCAGGTAAGCTACTTTTGTCGCAAGCGGGTGCGCTGTATTTGTCATAAGCAGGTAAGCTACTTTTGTCGCAAGCGGGTGCGCTATATTTGTCATAAGCGGGTAAGCTACATTTGTCGCAAGCGGGTACGCTACATTTGTCATAAGAGGGTTAGCTGTGTTACCACAAGCGGGTAAGCT
Organism: Mesostigma viride; assembly: GCA_009746045.1. Lineage (NCBI taxonomy): Eukaryota > Viridiplantae > Streptophyta > Mesostigmatophyceae > Mesostigmatales > Mesostigmataceae > Mesostigma > Mesostigma viride. Next base: position 5,202,556 of record RPFO01000154.1, read on the forward strand.
ATGTTTGTCACAAGCGGGTATGCTGGTTGCTGTCTCAAGTGGATAGGCTGGTTGCGGTTCAAAGTCTATAGGGTTTAGGGTTTAGGGTTTATGGCGACCGTGTCAGCCCCTATCCCTTTCCCTAATCCATTAACCATTTCTGCTCACCTCTGGCCCACCCTGCCACTATTTGCGTGCCAGAGACCATCTTCAACGGCATCTCCCTCCCCAGCGGCAACGGGTGGCCTGGCGCCTGCCTGCGCCAGCTCGTGCTGAACGAACGGACGATGGGTGACGGCGGCAGGCAGAAACTCTTCTCCCGCACACTCACAAAATCCCTGTTCCGCCACCACTGCTTGCCGGTGGAGGACTACGGTACGCGCGCTGAAACGATGCATGCGCTGCAAGTGGATAAATTAAACGGGTGCAAGAGACTAGGCTGTGCAAGCTCAGGCCACATGAGTGCGTGCATGCGCGGTCATCCCAGTGCAACGTTCTCACAGAGTTCTATGGCTACAGGAATGAAGTCTTGGTGTCAGAACTCAGAAGCTTTGCCCATCATCACTTCCAGCCTTCTCATGATGTCATGAACATTCCACCCGTTGCCATGCATCGTGGAGCCATGTTTAAGAGTCCCTGGGTTGGCCCGTTCAACCTTTTTCCTTAACAGGCGCAGGGCGCCATGACATGATGCACGAGCTCTTCCCAATGCTTTGGGCGCTTTTCTCTCCATTACATGCATGCGTGAGGATTCCCTTCCTCATCTGTGAATTCCCCGTCCCCATCACCCTCTGTGCGCGGTGTCCCCCCAAGCCTGCACCAACACCCTGCATCCATGCGGCGCTTCACCCCGTGTGTCTCCCTCCATCCACCATCGCTGCATGTCTCGCCCCCCACGTGTGCACGATACCCCGCACCAGTGCGACGCTTCACCACGTGTGCAGTGGTGGGCAACGGAGGCATCATGCTGGAGGACGCCACTCTCGGTACGCAAGCACACACGCACACGCACACACGCACGCACGCATGCACGCACGCACGCAAGCAAGCAACGTTTCTTGTGCAGGGGGAGCGCAAGCAGAACGGCGCCACGAGGAAAACGTGCCACGAGGGCGCCTTGTTGTTTCCTTGCGCCGGGGGCACGCACGATAGTAAAGAAACTAAGGCTATGGTGCGTCGTTGTTTTCTTGTGGGGGGCTTCACACACAAACTGAGGGGCACCGCTAGGGTGCACTGCGGCCTGACAAATGCGCTCATGTCGTCGTGTTCAATGGTAGTTGCAATGGCTTGTACTGATGGTCTAGGTGTTTCCTGTGCTGAAAGTGCCCTGGTTGCTTCTTGCGCTGTGGGTGTGCTCTTGGCATACGCAACCGTACTTGGGCCCGTGTTCGTAGGTGTGTTCGTGTTTAGCAACCGTCGTACGTGTGCTCATGTTTAAGCAACCAGCAGATTTGTATGCTCTTCTGCCCAAGTGTCAGTTCCGCACTGGAGGGCTTGCTCACGCGTAATTCTGGCAGCCACATTTGCCTGGCACCCATCTGCCAGGGTGGCTTCTCCTATCTATCTGCCTGGGGTCATCTCCCATCGATCAACCTGGTACACTAAGCAAATCAGATTCCTCGGCCATAGAATATTCTTCTGTGAAAATTTGGAAGACAACATCGGGTACACCAGATTTCTCCGCCTTGGCATTGTTCACCGAGTGGTTCACTGTTCATGCCTCTGCGGGCGACAGAATGCCCTTTGGCCCCAATAAATAGCCCCCCCCGTAATAGATATCTATTAATTGTGCGGCGATCACTTTTGTTGCGGACGCGATGACCGACGCGCATGACGCCGTGTTCTTTGCCTCACACTTGTCACGCGTTGCTGGCTGCACCGACGCTTCTTGCCTTGCCGTGACCAGGCGCGGTAATCGACGCGCACGACGCCGTGTTCCGCTTCAACGACGGCCCCACGCGCGGGTTTGAGCCGTTTGTGGTGAGCGGGGCGTTGAGTTGGGTGGTGCAATGCAGATGTCCACACACTTGTGTGGCACGGTGTGGGCCCCTGTTGGGTGGGGGTGAACCCTCCCAAGCGTGGGGTGGTGAACCCTCCCAAGCGTGGGGTGGTGAACCCTCCCAAGCGTGGGGTGGTGAACCCTCCCAAGCGTGGGGTGGTGAAATATCCCTAACGTGCGGTAATGAACGAGTGCCACTGGATGATGCCAACGGCATACATCGTCCAATGCATTGTGCCGACATCCCTGTCTCGGCTCCCACAAGGTGCCTGCGTTTCCTTACTTCACAAAACCACTTTTTGATTTTTAACTTCACGGGTGGGTGGGCAGCTGCCTGCCAAGGGTGATGGCCCTTCTGCGTGGTGATGGCGTGATGCGGTGATGGCGTGATGCGGTCTTTGGGTGCAGGCCTCTGGCTTTGGTTGCTGCCCACACCGGTTCCCTCATGGACATGATATTTGGTATGATAGGATTTGCCGATCCTGTGGGATGGACAAGGCCAGACATCTACCCTGCGGGTTATTGTTTCTGAAACGAGTGCTTAGTCTTCAATGTTGCTGGTGGCATTACAGAAGGGCACCACGCACATCACAATCTATGCCCGTATTTACCTGTGTTGTGATTATAGTTTGCTCCTATCTGTGCCTGTATCATGCCCACATCGTGCCAATATTCTGCCTGCACTCTGCGAATTTTCTTTGTTCAAAGTCCCCGTTGGGCAGGACACTAAGATCGCAGCATCGTGACATTTGTGGCATTTGTCTGTGCACCTGGACCTGCTTCACCGAGAAGTGGCGTGGCTGGCGCACGCTCCACAGCATAGAGCGCAGTGCAGCGCTCGATGAGCAGGTCACGGAGGGTGACGGTTGGTAGTGCACCCGCTAGCGTTGCACCATGACCCCTGCACAAGGCTACCCCTCACTTCTCGCAGGAAACCAAGCTGCTGCGCAACTTCATGATTTGGCGTGGCGTGACAAATGCCAGTATTTATGTGGCGTGGCGTGGCGCGACGCATGCCTGCAGGGCAAGCGCACCACCTTCCGCGCGCTGAACAACAACTGGACGCGGCAGCTGCTGGACCGGCGCCAGCTGCGGGGGGTGTTCCGTGCGCCAGGTGTCACTATGCTCACCTTTGGCCTCAGGTGTGTGTGTGTGTGCGTGTGCAACCATTACCGGGCGCAGACCCCCCCTGTTGCCCCCTGCGCCCCTGTTGCCGCGGATGCCAAGGATGCGGGTGCAGCAGGGCGTGGAGGGGAACCGCAGACCGGCGTGAAGACGTCCACTCCTGCATGGTTGTTTCGATGATATACTAGTACTAAGAGATCCAGGGTGTGTCGGTAACGTGGCGACCATGCACTACGATGTCGGATGTTTTGATCTTGGATGCTATGATGTCGGATGCTTTGATCTTGGATGCTATGATGTCGGATGCTATGATGTCGGATGCTATGATGTCGGATGCTTTGATCTTGGATGCTATGATGTCGGGTGCTGGGGTGCCGGGGACCCCACCCGCAGCACCATGATTGCCATGGGGAGCCAAGCCATAGGGGCCGCAGCAAAGATGGGACGCAGGGCGTTGGTGACTTGTGTGCACATGGGGCGGCTCATG